>CANTAL010000088.1:0-600000 GCA_947650365.1 Chamaelirium japonicum | reverse complement strand
AATAAATTAGAATGGATCGTACGAATGAATTAGAATAGATCGTACGAATGAATTAGAATGGATCGTACGAAGGAATTAAAATGGATTGTACGAATGAATTAGAATGGATATATTCGTGCAAATGAATTAGAATGGATCGTATGAATGTATTAGAATGGATCGTATGAGTGAATTAGAATGGATCGTACGAATGAATTAGAATGGATTGTATGAATGAATTAGAATGGATCGTACGAATGAATTAGAATGGATCATACGAATTAATTAGAATGGATCATACGAAAGAATTAGAATGGATCGTACGAATGAATTAGAATGGATCGTACGAATGAATTAGAATGGATACATTCGTGCGAATGAATTAGAATGGATTGTGCGAATGAATAAGAACAGATCGTGCGAATGAATTAGAATGGATCGTACGAATGAATTAGAATGGATCGTGCGAATGAATTAGAATGGATCGTACGAATGAATTAGAATGGATCGTATGAATGAATTAGAATGGATCGTACGAATGAATTAGAATGGATCGTGCGAATGAATTAGAATGGATCGTACGAATGAATTAGAATGGATCGTGTGAAAGAATTAGAATGGGTCGTACGAATGAATTAGAATGGATCGTGCGAATGAATTAGAATGGATCGTATGAATGGATTAGAATGGATACATTTGTGCGAATGAGTTAGAATGGATCGTACGAATGAATTAGAATGGATCGTACGAATGAATTAGAATGGATCGTGCGAATGAATTAGAATGGATCGTACGAATGAATTAGAATGGATCGTACGAATGAACTAGAATGGATACATTCGTGCGAATGAATTAGAATGGATCGTACGAATGAATTAGAATGGATCGTACGAATGAATTTGAATGGATCTTACGAATGAATTAGAATGGATCGTACGAATGAATTAGAATGGATCGTACGAATGTATTAGAATGGATACATTCGTGCGAATGAATTAGAATGTATCGGACGAATGAATTAGAATGGATCGTACGAATGAATTAGAATGGATCGTACGAATGAATTAGAATGGATCGTACGAATAAATTAGAATGGATACATTCGTCCGAATGAATTAGAATGGATCATACGAATGAGTAAGAATGGATCGTACGAATGAAATAGAATAGATTGTACGAATGAATTAGAATGGATCCTACGAATGAATTAGAATGGATCGTGTGAAAGAACTAGAGTGGATTGTATGAATGAATTAGATTGGATCGTATGAATGAATTAGAATGGATCGTGTGAATGAATTCGAATGGATCATACGAATTTATTCTAATTCATTCATACAATCCATTCTAATTCTTTCACACAATCCATTCTAATTCATTCGTACGTTCCATTCTAATTCATTAGCACGCTCCATGCTAATTCATTTGTTCGATCAATTCTAATTCTTTAGCACGATCCATTCTAATTCATTCGTACGATCCATTCTAATTCATTCGCACGATCCATTCTAATTCATTCATAGGATCCATTCTAATTCATTCATACGATCTATTCTAATTCTTTCGCACGAATGTATCCATTCTAATTCATTCGCACGAATTTATCCATTCTAATTCATTCGTACCATCCATTCTAATTCATTCGTACGATCCATTCTAATTCATTCATACGATCTATTCTAATTCGTTCATACAATCCATTCTAATTCTTTCGCACGATCCATTCTAATTCATTCGTACGATCCATTCTAATTCATTCGCACAATCCATTCTATTTCATTCGTACGATCCATTCTTACTCATTCGTATGATCCATTCTAATTCATTCGCACGAATGTATCCATAATGGATCATATGAATGAGTAAGAATGGATCGTACGAATGAAATAGAATGGATTGTGCGAATGAATTAGAATGGACCGTACGAAAGAATTAGACGTACGAATGAATTAGAATGGATACATTCGTGCGAATAAATTAGAATGGATCCTACGAATGAGTAAGAATGCATCGTCATTCTAATTCATTCGTATAATCCATTCTAATTCATTTGTATCCATTCTATTTCATTGTCACGATCCATTCTAATTTATTCGCGCAATCTATTCTAATTCATTCGTACGATCCATTCTAATTCATTCGTACGATCCATTCTAATTCATTCATACAATCCATTCTAATTTATTCGCACGAATGTATCCATTCTAATTCATTCGTACGATCCATTCTAATTCATTCGCACAATCTATTCTAATTCATTCATACGATCCATTCTTATTCATTCGCACGAATGTATCCATTCTAATTCATTCATATGATCCATTCTACTTCATTTGTACTATCCGTTCTAATTCACTCATATGATCCATTCTAATTCATTCATACGATCCATTCTAATTCATTTGCACGAATATATCCATTCTAATTCATTCGTACGATCCATTCTAATTCCTTCGTACGATCCATTCTAATTCCTTCGTACGATCCATTCTAATTCCTTCGTATCCATTCTTATTCACTCATACGATCCATTCTAATTCATTCGTACGATCCATTCTAATTCATTCATACAATCTATTCTAATTCATTCGCACGAATGTATCCATTCTAATCCATTCGTACGATCCATTCTAATCCATTCGTACGATCCATTCTAATTCATTCGCATGAATGTAACCATTCTAATTCATTCATTTGATCCATTCTAATTCATTCGCACGATCTATTCTAATTCATTCGCATGAATGTAACCATTCTAATTCATTCGTACGATCCATTCTAATTCATTCGTACGATCCATTCTAATTCATTCGTATGATCCATTCTAATTAATTCGTATGATCCATTCTAATTCATTGGTACGATCCATTCTAATTCATTCGTACGCTCGGTCCCACCCCTGGTACGGGAGCTGATGGAGCCGGGGGCTTCTCCACTTGGGCGGGAGCGGCAGGCTCCGCCCGGGGAGCTTGAGGGGCGGGCTCTTCCTCCTCGGAGCCTGTTGCCTCCTCCTCGGAGTCCGTCCACTTGGGCTCCGAGTCCAAGCCTGCCTCATCCAGCGCTTTTCGCCACAGCTCCGTCTGGGCGTTCGAAGGCGCGGGCCTCACGCGCTTGGCCTTTTTCTTCCCGCGGGCCTCCATCTCCGGCGTCAGTACTGCTACACGGAGAGGGACGGTCAGATTGCCGTGGAAGTTGCCCATTAAAATCTGAGCCATCCCGGATTCGACTTCCGCCATGGTTAGCGGGAGGTCGATGTTAGGGTCGTCGGGCTCGACCATTTGAATCTTGTGGCGAACAATGGGAAGTGGGGCAGGTGGCTGACCTGGGCCGGCGTCCGGGCGAGGAGGTGGTGGAGGCACGGATACATTCGTGCGAATGAATTAGAATGGATTGTATGAATGAATTAGAATAGAATTAGAATTAGAATGGATCGTACGAATGATTTAGAATGGATCGTACGAATGAATTAGAATAGATCATACGAATGAATTAGAATGGATCGTACGAAGGAATTACAATGGATCGTACGAATGAATTAGAATGGATTGTGCGAATGAATTAGAATGGATCGTACGAATGAATTAGAATGGATCGTGTGAAAGAATTAGAATGGATTGTATGAATGAATTAGAATAGATTTTATGAATGAATTAGAATGGATCGTACGAATGAATTAGAATGGATCATACGAATGAACTAGAATGGATACATTCGTGCGAATGAATTACAATGGATCGTACGAATGAATTAGAATGGATCGTACGAATGAATTAGAATGGATCTTACGAATGAATTAGAATGGATCGTACGAATGCACGATCCATGCTAATTCATTCGTTCGATCAATTCTAATTCATTAGCACGATCCATTCTAATTCATTCGTACAATCTATTCTAATTCATACGCACGATCCATTCTAATTCATTCGTACGATCCATTCTAATTCTTTCACAAGATCCATTCTAATTCATTCGTACGATCTATTCTAATTCATTCGTACGATCCATTCTAATTCATTCGTACGATCCATTCTAATTCCTTCGTACGATCCATTCTAATTCATTCATACAATCTATTCTAATTCATTCATACAATCCATTCTAATTCTTTCACACGATCCATTCTAATTCATTCGTACGATCCATTCTAATTCATTCGCACAATCCATTCTAATTCATTCGCACGAATGTATCCATTCTAAATCATTCGTACAATCCATTCTATTTCATTCGTATGATCCATTCTTACTCATTGTACGAATGAATTAGAATGGATCCTACGAATGAATTAGAATGGATCGTGTGAAAGAATTAGAATGGATTGTATGGATGAATTAGAATGGATCGTATGAATGAATTAGAATGGATCGTACGAATGAATTAGAATGGATACATTCGTGCGAATGAATTAGAATTGATCGTACGAATGAATTAGAATGGATCGTGCGAATGAATTAGAATGGATCGTACGAATGAATTAGAATGGATCGTACGAATGAACTAGAATGGATACATTCGTGCGGATGAATTAGAATGGATCGTACGAATGAATTAGAATGGATCATACGAATGAATTAGAATGGATCTTACGAATGAATTAGAATGGATCGTACGAATGAATTAGAATGGATCGTACGAATGAATTAGAATGGATACATTCGTACGAATGAATTAGAATGGATCGTACGAAGGAATTAGAATGGATCGTACGAATGAATTTGAATGGATACATTTGTGCGAATGAATCTAAATGGATTGTATGAATGAATTACAATGGATCGTACGAATGAATTAGAATGGATCGTACGAATGAATTAGAATAGCTCATACGAATGAATTAGAATGAATCGTATGAATGAATTAGAATGGATACATTCATGCGAATGAATTATAATGGATCGTACGAATAAATTAGAATGGATATATTCGTGCAAATGAATTAGAATGGATCGTATGAATGTATTAGAATGGATCGTATGAGTGAATTAGAATGGATCGTGCGAATGAATTAGAATGGACTGTATGAATGAATTAGAATGGATCATGCGAATGAATTAGAATGGATCCTATGAATGAATTAGAATGGATCGTGCGAATGAATTTGAATGGATCGTACGAATGAATTAGAATGGACCGTGCTAATGAATTAGAATTGATCGAACGAATGAATTAGAATGGATACATTCGTGCGAATGAATTAGAATGGATCGGACGAATGAATTTGAATGGATCGTACGAATGAGTAAGAATGGATCATACGAATGAAATAGAATAGATCGTACGAATGAATTAGAATGGATCGTGTGAAGGAATTAGAATGGATCGTACGAATGAATTAGAATGGATCGTACGAATGAATTAGAATGGATCGTACGAATGGATTAGAATGGATCCTACGAATGGATTAGAATGGATACCTTTGTGCATATGAATTAGAATGGATCGTATGAATGAATTAGAATGGATCGTAGAATGGATCGTACGAATGAATTAGAATGAATTAGAATGGATCGTACGAATGAATTAGAATAGATCATAGGAATGAATTAGAATGGATCGTGTAAATAAATTAGAATGCATACATTCGTGCGAATGAATTAGAATGGATCGGATGAATGAATTAGAATGGATCATACGAATGAGTAAAAATGGATCGTACGAATGAATGGATCGTACGAATGAAATAGAATGTATTGTACGAATGAATTAGAATGGATCGTACAACTGAATTAGAATGGATCGTACGAATGAATTAGAATGGATCATACGAATGAATTAGAATGGATCGTGTGAAAGAATTAGAATGGATTGTATGAATGAATTAGAATAGATCGTATGAATGAATTAGAATGGATCGTACGAATGAATTAGAATGGATCGTACGAATGAACTAGAATGGATACATTCGTGTGAATGAATTAGAATGGATCGTACGAATGAATTAGAATGGATCTTACGAATGAATTAGAATGGATCGTACGAATGCACGATCCATGCTAATTCATTCGTTCGATCAATTCTAATTCATTAGCACGATCCATTCTTATTCATTCGTACGATCCATTCTAATTCATTTGCATGTTCCATTCTAATTCATTCGTACGATCCATTCTAATTCTTTCACACGATCCATTCTAATTCATTCGTACGATCCATTCTAATTCATTCGTACGATCTATTCTAATTCATTCGTACGATCCATTCTAATTCATTCATACGATCCATTCTAATTCCTTCGTACAATCCATTCTAATTCATTCATACAATCTATTCTAGTTCATTCATACAATCCATTCTAATTCTTTCACACGATCTATTCTAATTCATTCGTACGATCCATTCTAATTCATTCATACAATCCATTCTAATTCTTTCACACGATCCATTCTAATTCATTCGTACGTTCCATTCTAATTCATTAGCACGATCCATGCTAATTCATTCGTTCGATCAATTCTAATTTATTAGCACGATCTATTCTAATTCATTCGTATGATCCATTCTAATTCATTCATACGATCTATTCTAATTCATTCATACAATCAATTCTAATTCTTTCACACGATCCATTCTAATTCATTCGAACGATCCATTCTAATTCATTCGTACGATCTATTCTAATTCATTCGTACGATCCATTCTAATTCAATCGTACGATCCATTCTAATTCCTTCGTACGATCCATTCTAATTCATTCATACAATCTATTCTAATTCATTCATACAATCCATTCTAATTCTTTCACACGATCTATTCTAATTCATTCGTACGATCCATTCTAATTCATTCATACAATCCATTCTAATTCTTTCACACGATCCATTCTAATTCATTCGTACGTTCCATTCTAATTCATTAGCACGATCCATGCTAATTTATTCGTTCGATCAATTCTAATTTATTAGCACGATCCATTCTAATTCATTCGTACGATCCATTCTAATTCATTCATACGATCCATTCTAATTCAATCGTACGAATCAATTCTAATTCATTCGTACAATCCATTCTATTTCATTCGTACGATCCATTTTTACTCATTCGTATGATCCATTCTAATTCATTCGCACGAATGTATCCATTCTAAATCATTCGTACAATCCATTCTAATTCGTTCGTACGATCCATTCTAAATCATTCGTACAATCCATTCTATTTCATTCGTACGATCAGTTCTAATTCATTAGCACGATCCATTCTAATTCATTCGTACGATCCATTCAAATTCATTCGCACGATCCATTATAATTCATTCATACAATCCATTCTATTTCATTCGTACGATCCATTCTTACTCATTCGTATGATCCATTCTAATTCATTCGCACGAATGTATCCATTCTAATCCATTCGTACGATCCATTCTAATCCATTCGTACGATCCATTCTAATTCATTCGCATGAATTTAACCATTCTAATTCATTCATTTGATCCATTCTAATTCATTCGTACGATCCATTCTAATTCATTTGTCTGATCCATTCTAATTCATTCGTACGATCCATTCTAATTCCTTCGTACGATCTATTCTAATTCATTCGTACGATCTATTCTAATTCATTCGTATGATCCATTCTAATTCATTCGTACGATCCATTCTAATTTATTCGTATGATCCATTCTAATTCATTCGTACGATCCATTCTAATTCATTCGTACGATCCATTCTAATTCATTCGCACGATCCATTCTAATTCAATCATACGATCCATTCTAATTCATTCATACGATCCATTCTAATTCATTCCTACAATCCATTCTAATTCATTCGCACGATCCATTCTAATTCATTCATACGATCCATTCTAATTCATTCATACAATGCATTCTAATTCATTCATACGATCCATTCTAATTCATTTGCATGAATATATCCATTCTAATTCATTCGTACGATCCATTCTAATTCCTTCATACGATCCATTCTAATTCATTCGTACGATCTATTCTAATTCATTCGTACGATCCATTCTAATTCATTCGTACGATCCATTCTAATTCCTTCGTACGATCTATTCTAATTCATTCGTACGATCCATTCTAATTCATTCGTACGATCCATTCTAATTCATTCGTACGATCCATTCTAGTTCATTAATATGATCCATTCTAATTCATTCGTATGATCCATTCTAATTCATATACACAAAGGTATCCATTCTAATCCATTCGTAGGATCCATTCTAATCCATTCGTACGATCCATTCTAATTCATTCGTACGATCCATTCTAATTCATTCGCTCGAATGTATCCATTCTAATCCATTCGTACGATCCATTCTAATCCATTCGTACGATCCATTCTAATTCATTCGCATGAATGTAACCATTCTAATTCATTCATTTGATTCATTCTAATTCATTCGTACGATCCATTCTAATTCATTCGTCAGATCCATTCTAATTCATTCGCACGAATGTATCCATTCTAATTCATTCATACGATCCATTCTAATTCATTCGTACGATCCATTCTAATCCATTCGCACAAATGTATCCATTCTAATTCATTCGTACGATCCATTCTAATCCATTCGTATGATCCATTGTAATTCATTCGCATGAATGTATCTATTCTAATACATTCACACGATCCATTCTAATTCATTCGTACGATCCGTTCTAATTCATTCATATGATCCATTGTAATTCATTCGTATGATCCATTCTAATTCATTCCTACAATCTATTCTAATTCATTCGCTCGAATATATCCATTCTAATTCATTCGTTCGATCCATTCTAATTCATTCGCACGATCCATTCTAATTCATTCGTATGATCCATTCTAATCCATTCGTATGATCCATTCTAATTCATTCATACGATCCATTCTAATTCATTCGCACGAATATTTCCATTCTAGTTCATTCGTACGATCCATTCTAATTCATTCGTACGATCCATTCTAATTTATTCGCACGATCCATTCTAATTCATTCGTACGATCCATTCTAATTCATTCATACGATCCATTCTAATTCATTCGTACGATCCATTCTAATTCATTCGCACAAATGTATCCATTCTAATTCATTCGTTCGATCCATTCTAATTCATTCGCACGATCCATTCTAATTCATTCGTACGATCCATTCTAATTCTTTCACACGATCCATTCTAATTCATTCGTACGATCCATTCTAATTCATTCCTACGATCCATTCTAATTCATTCGTACGATCCATTCTAATTCATTCATACGATCCATGCTAATTCATTCGTACGATCCATTCTAATTCATTCGCACAAATGTATCCATTCTAATTCATTCGTACGATCCATTCAAATTCATTCGCACGATCAATTCTAATTCATTCGTACGATCCATTCTAATTTATTCGTACGATCCATTCTAATTCATTCGTACGATCCATTCTAATTCATTCATACGATCTATTCTAATTCATTCATACAATCCATTCTAATTCTTTCACACGATCCATTCTAATTCATTCATATGATCCATTCTAATTCATTCGTACGATCCTTTCTAATTCATATGCACAAAGGTATCCATTCTAATCCATTCGTAGGATCCATTCTAATCCATTCGTACGATTCATTCTAATTCATTCGTATGATCCATTCTAATTCATTCGCTCGAATGTATCCATTCTAATCCATTCGTACGATCCATTCTAATCCATTCGTACGATCCATTCTAATTCATTCGCATGAATGTAACCATTCTAATTCATTCATACGATCCATTCTAATACATTCGTACGATCCATTCTAATTCATTCGTACGATCCATTCTAATTCATTCGCACGAATGTATCCATTCTAATTCATTCATATGATCCTTTCTAATTCATTCATACAATCCATTCTAATTCTTTCACACGATCCATTCTAATTCATTCGTACGATCCATTCTAATTCAATCGTACAATCCATTCTAATTCATTCGCACGAATGTATCCATTCTAATTCATTCATACGATCCATTCTAATTCATTCGTACGATCCATTCTAATTCCTTCGTACGATCCATTCTAATTCATTCGTACGATCTATTCTAATTCATTCGTATGATCCATTCTAATTCATTTGTACGATCCATTCTAATTCATTCGTAAGATCCATTCTAATTCATTCGTACGATCCATTTTAATTCATTCGTACGATCCATTCTATCTCATTCGCACGAATATATCCATTCTAGTTCATTCGTACGATCCATTCTAATTCATTCGTACGATCCATTCTAATCCATTCGTACGATCCATTCTAATTCATTCATACGATCCATTCTAATTCATTCATACAATCCATTCTAATTCTTTCACACAATCCATTCTAATTCATTCGTAGGATCCATTCTAATTCATTCGTACAATCTATTCTATTTCATTCGTACGATCCATTCTTACTCATTCGTATGATCCATTCTAATTCATTCGGACGAATGTATCCATTCTAATTTATTCGTACGATCCATTCTAATTCATTCGTACGATCCATTCTAATTGATTCGTACGATCCATTCTTACTCATTCGTATGATCCATTCTAATTCATTCGTACGATCCATTCTAATTCATTCGTACGATCGATTCTAATTCATTCGCACTATCCATTCTAATTCATTCGTACGATCCATTCTAATTCATTCGTATGATCCATTCTAATTTATTCGTTCAAATATATCCATTCTAATTCATTCCGTACGATCCATTCTAATTCATTCGTACGATCCATTCTAATTCATTCGTACGAATGTATCCATTCTAATTCATTCGTACGATCCATTCTAATTCATTCGTATGATCCATTCTAATTCATTCGTACGATCCATTCTAATTCATTCGGACGAATGTATCCATTCTAATTTATTCGTACGATCCATTCTAATTCATTCATTTGATCCATTCTAATTCATTCGTACGATCCATTCTAATTCATTCGTCCGATCCATTCTAATTCATTCGCACGAATGTATCCATTCTACTTCATTCGTACTATCCATTCTAATTCATTCGTACGATCCATTCTAATTCATTCGTAAGATCCATTCTAATTCATTCGTACGATCCATTCTAATTCATTCGTACGATCCATTCTAATTCATTCGCACGAATGTATCCATTCTAGTTCATTCGTACGATCCATTCTAATCCATTCGTACGATCCATTCTAATTCATTCACACGATCCATTCTAATTCATTCGTACGATCCATTCTAATTCATTCATACGATCCATTCAAATTCATTCGCACGAATGTATCCATTCTAATTCATTCATACGATCCATTCTACTTCATTCATACTATCCGTTCTAATTCACTCATACGATCCATTCTAATTCATTCATACGATCCATTCTAATTGATTTGCACGAATATATCCATTCTAATTCATTCGTACGATCCATTCTAATTCCTTCGTACGATCCATTCTAATTCCTTCGTACGATCCATTCTATTTCATTCGTATGATCCATTCTAATTCATTCGTATGATCCATTCTAATTCATTCGTACGATCCATTCTTACTCATTCGTACGATCCATTCTAATTCATTCATACAATCTATTCTAATTCATTCCGTACGATCCATTCTAATTCATTCATACGATCTATTCTTTCATACAATCCATTCTAATTCTTTCGTGCGAATGAATTAGAATGGATACCTTTGTGCATATGAATTAGAATGGATCGTACGAATGAATTAGAATGGATCATATTAATGAATTAGAATGGATCGTACGAATGAATTAGAATGGATACATTCGTGCGAATGAATTAGAATGGATCGTGCGAATCAATTAGACTGGATCGTGCGAATGAATAAGAATAGATCGTGCTAATGAATTAGAATTGATCGAACGAATTCATTCTAATACATTCATACAATCCATTCTAATTCTTTCACACGATCCATTCTAATTCATTGGTACGATCCATTCTTACTCATTGGTACGATCCATTCTAATTCATTCGCACAAATGTATCCATTCTAATTCATTCGTATGAATCCATTCTAATTCATTCGTACAATCTATTCTATTCCATTCTAATTCATTCGTACGATCCATTTTTACTCATTCGTACGATCCATTCTAATTCATTCGTACGATCCATTCTATTCTAGTTCATCTGTACGATCCATTCTAATTCATTCGTACGATCCATTATTATTCATTCTTACTCATTCGTATGATCCATTCTAATTCATTCGGACGAGTGTATCCATTCTAATTTATTCGTACGATCCATTCTAATTCATTCGTAAGATCCATTCTAATTCATTCGTAAGATCCATTCTAATTCATTCGTACGATCCATTCTAATTCATTCGTACGATCCATTCTAATTCATTCGTACGATCCATTATAATTCATTCGTACGATCCATTCTAATTCATTTATACGATCTATTCTAATTCATTCATTCGTACGATCCATTCTAATTCATTCATACGATCCATTCTAATTCATTCGCACGATCCATTCTAATTCATTCATAGGATCCATTTTAATTCATTCGTACAATCCATTCTAATTCTTTCATACGATCCATTCTAATTCATTCGTACGATCCATTCTAATTCACTCATACGATCCATTCTAATACATTCATACGATCCATTCTAATTCATTTGCACGAATATATCCATTCTAATTCATTCGTACGAACCATTCTAATTCATTCGTACGATCCATTCTAATTCATTCGTAAGATCCATTCTAATTCATTCGTATGATCCATTCTAATTCATTCGTACGATCCATTCTAATTCCTTCGTACGAATGAATTAGAATGGATACATTTGTGCGAATGAATTAGAATGGATCGTACGAATGAATTAGAATGGATCGTATGAATGAATTAGAATGGATCGTACGAATGAATTAGAATGGATCGTACGAAGGAATTAGAATGGATCGTATGAATGAATTAGAATGGATCGTACGAATAAATTAGAATGGATACATTCGTCCGAATGAATTAGAATGGATCATACGAATGAGTAAGAATGGATCGTACGAATGAAATAGAATAGATTGTACAAATGAATTAGAATGGATCCTACGAATGAATTAGAATAGATCGTGTGAAAGAATTAGAATGGATTGTATGAATGAATTAGAATGAATTCGTACGATCCATTCGAATTCATTCGCACGATCCATTCTAATTCATTCATACGATCCATTCGAATTCATTCATACAATCCATTCTAATTCTTTCATACGATCCATTCTAATTCATTCGTCTAATCCATTCTAATTCATTCGTACAATCTATTTTAATACATTCGTACGATCCATTCTTACTCATTTGTATGATCCATTCTAATTCATTCGGATGAATGTATCCATTCTAATTTATTCGTACGATCCATTCTAATTCATTCGTATGATCCATTCTAATTCATTCGTACGATCCATTCTAATTCATTCGTCCGATCCATTCTAATTCATTCGCACGAATGTATCCATTCTAATTCATTCGTACGATCCATTCTAATTCACTCGTACGATCCATTCTAATTCATTCGTAAAATCCATTCTAATTTATTCGTACGATCCATTCTAATTCATTCGTACGATCCATTCTAATTCATTCGCACAAATGTATCCATTCTAATTTATTCGTATGATCCATTCTAATTCATTCGTACGATCCATTCTAATTCATTCGTACGATCCATTCTAATTCATTCTTCCGATCCATTCTAATTCATTCGCACGAATGTATCCATTCTAATTCATTCGTACGATCCATTCTAATTAATTCGTACGATCCATTCTAATTCATTCGTAAGATCCATTCTAATTAATTCGTACGATCCATTCTAATTCATTTGTACGAATCCATTCTAATTCATTCGCACGAATGTATCCATTCTAATTCATTCGTACGATCCATTCTAATTCATTCGTACGATCTATTCTAATTCATTCATAGGATCCATTCTAATTCATTCATACGATCTATTCTAATTCTTTCGCACGAATGTATCCATTCTAATTCATTCGCACGAATGTATCCATTCTAATTCATTCGTACGATCTGTTGGGGGTAGCTGAAATCTGCCCTGGAGTTCGCACCCCCCCCCCCCCCCCCCCCGTGCTCACCAAATCACCTTGACAGGGAGCGAGATCCACATTAGGCTGAAAGGGCCTAGGCCAAGAGCACTTTTAGGAGCTCGCCTAAGCTCGATGGAGCTCGCCTGAGATCGCCCAGGAGCTCGCCTAAGCTCGCTCAGGAGCGCGCTAAGCTCACCCAGAAGCTCGCCAAGCTCGCTCAGGAGCTCGCCAAGCTCACCCAGGAGCTCGCCAAACTCGCCCAGGAGCTCGCCAAGCTCACCTAGGAGCTCGCCTAAGCTCGCTCAGGAGCTCGCCCCGGAGCTCGCCAAGCCCGCGCGAGAACTCGCTGGCAGTGATAGCGGGAGTTAGACCGTCATGCATAACGAAGACACCGGCATCGCAAACGCTCCTAGCTCGCGCAGGAGCTCGCCCCTAGCTCGCGCAGGAGCTCGCCCAAGCTCACGAAGGAGCTCATCCAAGCTCGCTCAGGAGCTCGCCCAAGCTTGCCAGAATTCCCCAGTTTATCGAAGAGGTTGCTCCCGCGAGGTCCGACTCTTGATAGATGTGGAAGAGAAGGCGGAGCAATGGAGGGCGAGCTCACCTTAGCTCCCCATCGGAGGTCGCCAACAATGTATGAGAGGATGCCAGGTGTCAAAACCCCACGGAAGCTACGTGGACAAACGTGGTCCACGGAAGCTCGCTCGAATCAGTTCGAGACCTCCCAGACTTGAACATTCCAGAATGGCCACCTGGCCATGACAAGAAAGATTCCCTCCCCCACTCAAACCGCCTGGCAGGCTTGACGACAGAATGTCAGGGCACGAGTACCAAGGACTGTCAGACCCACGCGAGCCAGAACGTGGGGGGTCTAGAAGGCGCCAGAAGAATCTCCATGTGTCGGGCCACGGTAGGCCGCCGATTGCTATAAATGCTCACCCCCAGGCTCCATAGTACAGGTTCGAATTCCTTTTCCCTACCACTTTCGCCCACAACAGCTCGCCGTTGTGCACCTGTGACTGACTTGAGCGTCGGAGGGTCTGCGCTCCTAAGGGAGCCAGCCGTTCTCACGTTCTCTTTTCTTTGTCTTGCAGGCAGCCCGTACGGACCAGCGAAAAATCCCCCGAACACGATCCATTCTAATTCATTCGTACGATCCATTCTAATTCATTCGTACGATCCATTCTAATTCATTCATACGATCTATTCTAATTTATTCATACAATCCATTCTAATTCTTTCACACGATCCATTCTAATTCATTCGTATGATCCATTCTAATTCATTCGCACAATCCATTCTATTTCATTCGTATGATCCATTCTTACTCATTCGTATGATCCATTCTAATTCATTCGCACGAATGTATCCATAATGGATCATACGAATGAGTAAGAATGGATCGTACGAATGAAATAGAATGGATTGTACGAATGAATTAGAATGGACCGTACGAATGAATTAGACGTACGAATGAATTAGAATGGATACATTCGTGCGAATAAATTAGAATGGATCATACGAATGAGTAAGAATGGATCGTCATTCTAATTCATTCGTAAGATCCATTCTAATTCATTTCTATCCATTCTATTTCATTCGCACGATCCATTCTAATTCATTCGCGCAATCTATTCTAATTCATTCGTATGATCCATTCTAATTCATTCGTACGATCCATTCTAATTCATTCATACAATCTATTCTAATTTATTCGCACGAATGTATCCATTCTAATTCATTCGTACGATCCATTCTAATTCATTCGCACAATCTATTCTAATTCATTCATACGATCCATTCTAATTCATGCGCACGAATGGATACATTCGTGCGAATGAATTAGAATGGATCGTATGAATGAATTAGAATAGATTGTGCAAATAAATTAGAATGGATCGTACGAATGAATTATAATAGATACATTCGTGCGAATGAATTAGAACTGATCGTACGAATGAATTAGAATAGTTCGTACGAATGAATTAGAATAGATTGTGCGAATGAATTAGACATTCTAATTCATTCGTACGATCCATTCTAATTCATTCGTACGATCCATTCTAATTCATTCGCACGAATGTATCCATTCTAGTTCATACGTACGATCCATTCTAATTCATTCGTACGATCCATTCTAATTCCTTCGTACAATCCATTCTAATTCATTCGTACGATCTATTCTAATTCATTCGTACGATCCATTCTAATTCATTCGTACGATCCATTCTAATTCCTTCGTACGATCTATTCTAATTCATTCGCACAATCCATTCTAATTCATTTGTACAATCCATTCTAATTCATTTGCACGAATGTATCCATTCTAATTCATTCGTACGATCCATTCTAATTCATTAATATGATCCATTGTAATTCATTCGTACGATCCATTCTAATTCATATGCACAAAGGTATCCATTCTAATCCATTCGTAGGATCCATTCTAATCCATTCGTACGATCCATTCTAATTCATTCGCACTATCCATTCTAATTCATTCATATGATCCATTCTAATTCCTTCGTACGATCTATTCTAATTCATTCGTATGATCCATTCTAATTCATTCGCACGAATGTATCCATTCTAATTCATTCATACAATCCATTCTATTTCATTCGTACGATCCATTCTAATTCATTCGTACGATCCATTCTAATTCATTTGCACGAATATATCCATTCTAATTCATTCGTACGACCCATTCTAATTCATTCGTACGATCCATTCTAATTCATTCATAGGATCCATTCTAATTCATTCATACAATCCACACTAATTCATTCGCACGAATGTATCCATTCTAATTCATTCGTACGATCCGTTCTAATTCATTCACAAAATCTATTCTAATTCATTCATACGATCCATTCTAATTCATTCACACGAATGTATCCATTCTTATTCATTCATACGATCCATTCTAATTCATTCATACGATCCATTCTAATTCCGTCGTACGATCCATTCTAATTCATTCGTACGATCTATTCTAATTCATTCGTACGACCATTCTAATTCCTTCGTATGATCCATTCTAATTCATTCGTACGATCCATTCTAATTCATTCATACAATCCATTCTAATTCTTTCACACGATCCATTCTAATTCATTCGTACGATCCATTCTAATTCATTCGTGCAATCCATTCTATTTCATTCGTACGATCCATTCTTACACATTCGTACGATCCATTCTAATTCATTAACACGAATGTATCCATTCGTACGAATGAATTAGAATGGATCGTACGAATGAATTAGAATGGATCGTACGAAGGAATTAGAATGGATCGTACGAATGAATTAGAATGGATCGTACGAATGAATTAGAATAGATCGTATGAATGAATTAGAATGGATCGTACGAAGGAATTAGAATGGATCGTACGAATGAATTAGAATGGATATATTCGTGCAAATGAATTAGAATGGATCGTATGAATGTATTAGAATGGATCGTATGAGTGAATTAGAATGGATCATACGAATGAATTAGAATGGATCGTATGAATGAATTAGAATGGATACATTCGTGTGAATGAATTAGAATGGATCGTATTAATGAATTAGAATAGATTTTGTGAATGAATTAGAACTGATCGTACGAATGAATTAGAATGGATACATTCGTGCGAATGAATTAGAATGGATTGTATGAATGAATTAGAATGGATCCTATGAATGAATTAGTAGATCACCATTCTAATTTATTCGTTCAAATATATACATTCTAATTCATTCGTACGATCAATTCTAATTCATTCGCACGATCCATTCTAATTCATTCGCACGAATGTATCCATTCTAATTCATTTGCACGATCCATTCTAATTCATTCCTATGATCTATTCTAATTCATTCGTACGATCCATTCTAATTCATTCGTACGATCCATTCTACGATCCTTTCTAATTCATTCATATATTCCATTCTAATTCATTAGCACGATCCATGCTAATGAATTAGAATGGATCGTACGATCCAATCTAATTCATTCATACGATCCATTCTTACTCATTCGTATGATCCATTCTAATTCAATCGTACGATCCATTCTAATTCATTCGTACGATCCATTCTAATTCCTTCGTACGATCTATTCTAATTCATTCGTACGATCCATTCTAATTCCTTCGTACGATCCATTCTAATTCATTCGCGTAATCTATTCTAATTCATTCGTACGATCCATTCTAATTCATTCGTACGATCCATTCTAATTCATTCATACAATCCATTCTAATTTATTCGCACGAATGTATCCATTCTAATTCATTCGTACGATCCATTCTAATTCATTAATATGATCCATTCTAATTCATTTGATCCATTCTAGTTCATTCGATTGAATTAGAATGGATCATACGAATGAGTAAGAATGGATCGTACGAATGAATTAGAATGGATCGTTCGAATGAATTAGAATGGATCGTACGAATAAATTAGAATGGATACATTCGTCCGAATGAATTAGAATGGATCATACGAATGAGTAAGAATGGATTGTATGAATGAATGCCATGGATCGTACGAATGAATTAGAATGGATCATACGAATGAGTAAGAATAGATCGTACGAATGAATTAGAATGGATCGTACGAATGAATTAGAATGGATCATACGAATTAATTAGAATGGATCATACGAATGAATTAGAATGGATCGTACGAATGATTTAGAATAGATCATACGAATGAACTAGAATGGATCGTACGAATGAACTAGAATGGATACATTCGTGCGAATGAATTAGAATGGATCATACGAATGAGTAAGAATGGATCGTACGAATGAAATAGAATAGATTGTACGAATGAATTAGAATGGATCCTACGAATGAATTAGAATAGATCTTGTTAAAGAATTAGAATGGATTGTATGAATGAATTAGAATGAATTCGTATGATCCATTCGAATTCATTCGCACGATCCATTCTAATTCATTCATACGATCCATTCTAATTCATTCATACAATCCATTCTAATTCTTTCACACGATCCATTCTAATTCATTCGTCTAATCCATTCTAATTCATTCGTACAATCTATTCTAATACATTCGTACGATCCATTCTTACTCATTTGTATGATCCATTCTAATTCATTCGGACGAATGTATCCATTCTAATTTATTCGTACGATCCATTATAATTCATTCGTACGATCCATTCTAATTCATTCGTACAATCCATTCTAATTCATTCGTCCGATCCATTCTAATTCATTCGCACGAATGTATCCATTCTAATTCTTTCGTACGATCCATTCTAATTCATTCATACGATCCATTCTAATTCATTCGTAAGATCCATTCTAATTCATTCGTACGAACCATTCTAATTCATTCGTACGATCCATTCTAATTCATTCGCACGAATGTATCCATTCTAATTTATTCGTACGATCCATTCTAATTCATTCGTTCGATCTATTCTAATTCATTCGTACGATCAATTCTAATTCATTCGTCCGATCCATTCTAATTCATTCGCACGAATGTATCCATTCTAATTCATTCGTACGATCCATTCTAATTCATTCGTACGATCCATTCTAATTCATTCATAAGATCCATTCTAATTCATTGGTACGATCCATTCTAATTCATTCGTACGAATCCATTCTAATTCATTCGCACGAATGTATCCATTCTAATTCATTCGTACGATCCATTCTAATTCATTCGTACGATCTATTCTAATTCATTCATAGGATCCATTCTAATTCATTCATACGATCTATTCTAATTCTTTCGCACGAATGTATCCATTCTAATTCATTTGCACGAATGTATCCATTGTAATTCATTCGTACGATCCATTCTAATTCATTCGCACGATCCATTCTAATTCATTCGTACGATCAATTCTAATTCATTCGCACGAATGTATCCATTCTAATTCATTCGTACGATCCATTCTAATTCATTCATAGGATCTATTCTAATTCATTCATACAATCCATTCTAATTCATTCGCACGAATGTATCCATTCTAATTCATTCGTACGATTAGTTCTAATTCATTCACAAAATCTATTCTAATTCATTCATACGATCCATTCTAATTCATTCACACGAATGTATCCATTCTAATTCATTCATACGATCCATTCTAATTCATTCGTACGATCCATTCTAATTCCTTCGTACGATCCATTCTAATTCATTCGTACGATCTATTCTAATTCATTCGTACGATCCATTCTAATTCATTCGTACGATCCATTCTAATTCCTTCGTACGATCCATTCTAATTCATTTGTACGATCCATTCTAATTCATTCATACAATCCATTCTAATTCTTTCACACGATCCATTCTAATTCATTTGTACGATCCATTCTAATTCATTCATGCAATCCATTCTATTTCATTCGTACGATCCATTCTTACTCATTCGTACGATCCATTCTAATTCATTCACACGAATGTATCCATTCGTACGAATGAATTAGAATAGATTGTACGAATGAATTAGAATGGATCGTACGAATGAATTAGAATGGATCGTACGAAGGAATTAGAATGGATCGTACGAATGAATTAGAATGGATCGTACGAATGAATTAGAATAAATCGTACGAATGAATTAGAATGGATCGTACGAAGGAATTAGAATGGATCGTACGAATGAATTAGAATGGATATATTCGTGCAAGTGAATTAGAATGGATCGTATGAATGTATTAGAATGGATCGTATGAGTGAATTAGAATGGATCGTACGAATGAATTCGAATGGATCGTATGAATGAATTAGAATGGATACATTCGTGTGAATGAATTAGAATGGATCGTATGAATGAATTAGAATAGATTTTGTGAATGAATTAGAACTGATCGTACGAATGAATTAGAATGGATACATTCGTGCGAATGAATTCGAATGGATTATATGAATGAATTAGAATGGATCCTATGAATGAATTAGAATGGATCGTACGAATGAATTAGAATGGATACATTCGTGCGAATGAAATAGAATGGGTCATACGAATGAGTAAGAATGGATCGTCATTCTAATTCATTCGTATGATCCATTCTAATTCATTTGTATCCATTCTATTTCATTCGCACGATCCATTCTAATTCATTCGCGCAATCTATTCTAATTCATTCGTACGATCCATTCTAATTCATTCGTACGATCCATTCTAATTCATTCATACAATCCATTCTAATTTATTCGCACGAATGTATCCATTCTAATTCATTTGCACGATCCATTCTAATTCATTCCTATGATCTATTCTAATTCATTCGTACGATCCATTCTAATTCATTCGTACGATCCATTCTACGATCCATTCTAATTCATTCGTATATTCCATTCTAATTCATTAGCACGATCCAATCTACGATCCATTCTAATTCATTCGTATGATCCATTCTAATTCAATCGTACGATCCATTCTAATTCATTCGTACGATCCATTCTAATTCCTTCGTACGATCCATTCTAATTCATTCGTATGATCCATTCTAATTCCTTCGTATGATCCATTCTAATTCATTCGTACGATCCATTCTAATTCATTCGCGCAATCTATTCTAATTCATTCGTACGATCCATTCTAATTCATTCGTACAATCCATTCTAATTCATTCATACAATCTATTCTAATTTATTTGCACGAATGTATCCATTCTAATTCATTCGTACGATCCATTCTAATTCATTAATATGATCCATTCTAATTCATTCGATCCATTCTAGTTCATTCGATTGAATTAGAATGGATCATACGAATGAGTAAGAATGGATCGTACGAATGAATTAGAATGGATCGTACGAATGAATTAGAATAGATCATACGAATTAATTAGAATGGATCATACGAATGAATTAGAATGGATCGTACGAATGAATTAGAATGAATCATTCGAATCAACTAGAATGGATCTTACGAATGAACTAGAAAGGATACATTCGTGCGAATGAATTAGAATGGATCATACGAATGAGTAAGAATGGATTGTACGAATGAAATAGAATAGATTGTACGAATGAATTAGAATGGATCCTACAAATGAATTAGAATAGATCGTGTGAAAGAATTAGAATGGATTGTATGAATGAATTAGAATGAATTCGTACGATCCATTCGAATTCATTTGCACGATCCATTCTAATTCATTCATACGATCCATTCTAATTCATTCATACAATCCATTCTAATTCTTTCACAGGATCCATTCTAATTCATTCGTATAATCCATTCTAATTCATTCGTACAATCTATTCTAATACATTCGTACGATCCATTCTTACTCATTCGTATGATCCATTCTAATTCATTCGGACGAATGTATCTATTCTAATTTATTCGTACGATCCATTCTGATTCATTCGTACGATCCATTCTAATTCATTCGTACGATCCATTCTAATTCATTCGTCCGATCCATTCTAATTCAGTCGTACGAATGTATCCATTCTAATTCATTCGTACGATCCATTCTAATTCATTCGTACGATCCATTCTAATTCATTCGTACGATCCATTCTAATTCATTCGTAAGATCCATTCTAATTCATTCGTACGATCCATTCTAATTCATTCGCACGAATGTATCCATTCTAATTTATTCGTACGATCCATTCTAATTCATTCGTACGATCCATTCTAATTCATTCGTCCGATCCATTCTAATTCATTCGCACGAATGTATCCATTCTAATTCATTCGTACGATTCATTCTAATTCATTCGTACCATCCATTCTAATTCATTCGTAAGATCCATTCTAATTCATTCGTACGATCCATTCTAATTCATTCGTACGAATCCATTCAAATTCATTCGCACGAATGTATCCATTCTAATTCATTCGTACGATTCATTCTAATTAATTCGTACGATCTATTCTAATTCATTCATAGGATCCATTCTAATTCATTCATACGATCTATTCTAATTCTTTCGCACGAATGTATCCATTCTAATTCATTCGCACGAATGTATCCATTCTAATTCATTCGTACGATCCATTCTAATTCATTCATACGATCCATTGTAATTCATTCGTGCAATCCATTCTAATTCATTCGTACGATCCATTCTTACTCATTCGTACGATCCATTCTAATTCATTCAGACCAATGTATCCATTCGTACGAATGAATTAGAATAGATTGTACGAATGAATTAGAATGGATCGTACGAATGAATTAGAATGGATCGTACGAAGGAATTAGAATGGATCATATGAATGAATTAGAATGGATCGTACGAATGAATTAGAATAGATCGTACGAATGAATTAGAATGGATCGTACGAAGGAATTAGAATGGATCGTACGAATGAATTAGAATGGGTATATTCGTGCAAATCAATTAAAATGGATCGTATGAATGTATTAGAATGGATCGTATGAGTGAATTAGAATGGATCGTACGAATGAATTAGAATGGATTGTATGAATGAATCAGAACAGATCGTACGAATGAATTAGAATGGATCGTGAGAATGGATCGTACGAATGAATTAGAATGGATCGTACGAATGAATTAGAATGGATCGTACGATTGAATTAGAATGGATCATACGAATGAGTAAGAATGGATCGTATGAATGAATTAGATTGGATCGTACGATCCATTCTAATTCATTAGCATGGATCGTGCTAATGAACTAGAATGGAATATACGAATGAATTAGAATGGATCGTAGAATGGATCGTACGAATGAATTAGAAAGAATTAGAATGGATTGTACGAATGAATTAGAATAGATCATAGGAATGAATTAGAATGGATCATGCAAATGAATTAGAATGGATACATTCGTGCGAATAAATTAGAATGGATTGTATGAATGAATTAGAATGGATCGTACGAATGAATTAGAATGGATCGTACGAATGAATTAGAATAGATTGCGCGAATGAATTAGAATGGATCGTGCGAATGAAATAGAATGGATACAAATGAATTAGAATGGATCATAGAATGAATCGTACAAATGAATTAGAATGGATCGTACGAATGAATTAGAATGGATCATACGAATGAATTAGAATGGATCGTATGAATGAAATAGAATGGATCGTGTGAAAGAATTAGAATGGATTATATGAATGAATTAGAATGGATCGAATGAATGGATCGTACGAATGGAATGGATACATTCGTGCGAATGAATTAGAATGGATCGTACGAATGAATTAGAATGGATCATACGAATGAGTAAGAATGGATCGTACGAATGAATTAGAATGGATCTTACGAATAAATTAGAATGGATACATTCGTCCGAATAAATTAGAATGGATCATACGAATGCATTCTAATTCCTTCGTACGATCCATTCTAATTCCTTCGTAGGATCCATTCTATTTCATTCGTATGATCCATTCTAATTCCTTCGTACGATCCATTCTAATTCCTTCGTATCCATTCTAATTCACTCATACGATCCATTCTAATCCATTCGTACGATCCATTCTAATTCATTCGCATGAATGTAACCATTCTAATTCATTCATTTGATCCATTCTAATTCATTCGTACGATCCATTCTAATTCATTCATACGATCCATTGTAATTCATTCATACAATCCATTTAGATTCATTCGCACAAATGTATCCATTCAAATTCATTCGTACGATCCAATGTAATTCATTCGTACGATCCATTCTAATTCATTCACACGAATATATCCATTCTAATTCTTTCGTACGATGGATTCTAATTCATTCGTACGATCCATTCTAATTCATTCGTACGATCCATTCTAATTCATTCGTACGATCCATTCTAATTCATTCGCACGAATGTATCAATTCTAATTCATTCGTACAATCCATTCTATTTCATTTGTACGATCCATTCTTACTCATTCGTATGATCCATTCTAATTTATTCCTATGATCCATTCTAATTCATTCGTACGATCCATTCTAATTCATTCGTACGATCCATTCTAATCCATTCGTACGATCCATTCTAATTCATTCATACGATCCATTCTAATTCCTTCGTACGATCTATTCTAATTCATTCGCACGAATGTAACCATTCTAATTCATTCATACGATCCATTCTAATTCATTCGTATGATCCATTCTTACTCATTCGTATAATCCATTCTAATTCGTTCGTATGATCCATTCTAATTCATTCGTACGATCCATTCTAATTCATTCGTACGATCCATTCTAATTCATATGCACAAAGGTATCCATTCTAATTCATTCGTACGATCCATTCTAATTCAGGATCGTACGAATGAATTAGAATGGATATATTCGTGCAAATGAATTAGAATGGATCGTATGAATGAATTAGAATGGATCGTATGAGTGAATTAGAACGGATAGTTCGAATGAAGTAGAATGGATCGTATGAATGAATTAGAAAGGATACATTCGTGCGAATGAATTAGAATGGATCGTATGAATGAATTAGAATAGATTGTGCGAATGAATTAGAATGGATCGTACGAATGAATTAGAATGGATACATTCGTGCGAATAAATTAGAATGGATTGTATGAATGAATTAGAATGGATCGTACGAATGAATTAGAATGGATCGTACGAATGAATTAGACTAGATTGCGCGAATGAATTAGAATGGATCGTGCGAATGAAATAGAATGGATACAAATGAATTAGAATGGATCATACGAATGAATTAGAATAACGATCCATTCCTACTCATTCGTACGATCCATTCTAATTCATTCGTAAGATCCATTCTAATTCATTCGTACGATCCATTCTAATTCATTCGTACGATCCATTCTAATTCATTCGCACGAATGTATCCATTCTAGTTCATTCGTACGATCCATTCTAATTCATTCGTACGATCCATTCTAATTCATTCGTACGATCCATTCTAATTCATTCGGACGAATGTATCCATTCTAATTTATTCGTATGATCCATTCTAATTCATTCATTTGATTCATTCTAATTCATTCGTACGATCCATGCTAATTCATTCGTCCGATCCATTCTAATTCATTCGCACGAATGTATCCATTCTAATTCATTCGTACGATCTATTCTAATTCATTCGTACGATCCATTCTAATTCATTCGTACGATCCATTCTAATTCATTCTAATTCATTCGTACGATCCATTCTAATTCATTCGTATGATCTATTCTTATTCATTCGCACGATCCAGTCTAATTGATTCGCACGATCCATTCCAATTCATTCGCACGAATGTATCCATTCTAATCCATTCATACGATCCATTCTAATTCATTCATACAATCCATTCTAATTCTTTCACACGATCCATTCTAATTCATTCGTATGATCCATTCTAATTCATTAGCATGGATCGTGCTAATGAATTAGAATGGAATATACGAATAAATTAGAATGGATCGTAGAATGGATCATACGAATGAATTAGAATGAATTAGAAAGGACGATCCATTCTAATTCATTCGTACGATCCATTCTAATTCATTCATACAATCCATTATAATTCTTTCACACGATCCATTCTAATTCATTCATAGGATCTATTCTAATTCATTCGTACAATCTATCCTATTTCATTCGTACGATCCATTCTTACTCATTCGTATGATCCATTCTAATTCATTCACACGAATGTATCGATTCTAATTTATTCGTACGATCCATTCTAATTCATTCGTACGATCCATTCTAATTCATTCGTACGATCCATTCGTACTCATTCGTATGATCCATTCTAATTCATTCGTACGATCCATTCTAATTCATTCGCATAATCTATTCTAATTCATTCGTACGATCCATTCTAATTCATTCGTACGATCGTACGAATGAATTAGAATGGATCGTACGGAATGAAATAGAATGGATTGTATGAATGAATTAGAATGGATACATTTGTCCGAATGAATTAGAATGGATCATATGAATGAGTAAGAATGGATCGTACGAATGAAATAGAATGGATTGTACGAATGAATTAGAATGGATCGTACAAATGAATTAGAATGGATCGTACGAATGAATTAGAATGGATCGTACGAATGAGTAAGAATGGATCGTACAAATGAAATAGAATGGATTGTACGAATGAATTAGAATGGATCATATGAATGAATTAGAATGGATCGTGCGAATGAATTAGAATGGATCGTACGAATGAATTAGAATGGATCGTACGAATGAACTAGAATAGAATGGATCGTACGAATGAATTAGAATGGATCGTACGAATGAGTAAGAATGGATCGTACGAATGAATTAGAATGAAATCGAATAGGTTGTACGAATGAATTAGAATGGATTCGTACGAATGAATTAGAATGGATACATCCATGCGAATGAATTAAAATGGATCGTACCAATGAGTAAGAATGGATCGTACGAATGAATTAGAATGGATCGTGTGAAAGAATTAGAATAGATTGTATAAATGAATTAGAATGAATTCGTTCGATCAATTCTAATTCATTAGTATGATCCATTCTAATTCATTCGTACAATCCATTCTAATTCTTTCACACGATCCATTATAATTCATTCGTACGATCCATTCTTACTCATTGGTACGATCCATTCTAATTCATTCGCACGAATGTATCCATTCTAATTCATTCGTACGAATCCATTCTAATTCATTCGTACAATCTATTCTATTCCATTCTAATTCATTCGTACGATCCATTCTTACTCATTCGTACGATCCATTCTAATTCATTCGTACGATCCATTCTATTCTAGTTCATTCTAATTCATTCGTACGATCCATTCTTACTCATTCGTATGATGCATTCTAATTCATTCGTACGATCTATTCTAATTCATTCGCACGAATGTATCCATTCCATTCGTACGATCCATTCATACGATCCATTCTAATTCATTCATACAATCCATTCTAATTCTTTCACACGATCCATTCTAATTCATTCATACGATCCATTCTAATTCATTAGCATGGATCGTGCTAATGAATTAGAATGGAATATACGAATGAATTAGAATGGATCGTATAATGGATCGTACGAATGAATTAGAATGAATTAGAATGGATCGTACGAATGAATTAGAATAGATCATAGGAATGAATTAGAATGGATCGTGCAAATGAATTAGAATGGATACATTCGTGCGAATAAATTAGAATGGATTGTACGAATGAATTAGAATGGATCGTACGAATGAATTAGAATGGATCGTACGAATGAATTAGAATAGATTGTGCGAATGAATTAGAATGGATCGTACGAATGAATTAGAATGGATCGTACAAATGAATTAGAATGGATCGTACGAATGAGTAAGAATGGATCGTACGAATGAATTAGAATGGATCGTACAAATGAATTAGAATGGATCGTACGAATAAATTAGAATGGATACATTCGTCCGAATGAATTAGAATGGATCATACGAATGAGTAAGAATGGATCGTACGAATGAAATAGAATAGATTGTACGAATGAATTAGAATGGATCCTACGAATGAATTAGAATGGATCGTGTGAAAGAATTAGAATGGATTGTATGAATGAATTAGAATGGATCGTATGAATTAATTAGAATGGATCGTGCGAATGAATTCGAATGGATCATACGAATTCATTCTAATTCATTCATACAATCCATTCTAATTCTTTCACACGATCCATTCTAATGGATCGTGCGAATGAATTAGCATGAATCGTACGAATGTGTTAGAATGGATCGTACGAATGAATTAGAATGAATCGTACGATCCATTCTAATTCATTCGTACGATCCATTCTAATTCATTCGCACGAATGTATCCATTCTAGTTCATTCGTACGATCCATTCTAGTTCATTCGTTCGATCCATTCTAATTCATTCGTACGATCCATTCTAATTCATTCGTATGATCCATTCTAATTAATTCGTATGATCCATTCTAATTCATTCGTACGATCCATTCTAATTCATTCATACAATCCATTCTAATTCATTCGCACGAATGTATCCATTCTAATTAATTTGTACGATCCTTTCTAATTCATTCGTATGATCCATTCTTATTCATTCGCACGATCACGTCTAATGGATTCGCACGATCCATTCTAATTCATTCGCACGAATGTATCCATTCTAATTCATTCATACGATCCATTCTAATTCACTCGTACGATCCATTCTAATTCATTCGCACAAATGTATCTATTCTAATTCATTCGTACGATCCATTCTAATTCATTCGTACGATCAGTTCTAATTCATTCACAAAATCTATTCTAATTCATTCATACGATCCATTCTAATGCATTCGCATGATCCATTCTAATTCATTCGTACGATCCATTCTAATTCTTTCACACGATCCATTCTAATTCATTCGTACGATCCATTCTAATTCATTCGCACGATCCATTCTAATTCATTCGTACGATCCATTCTAATTCATTCATACGATCCATTCTTATTCATTCGTACAATCCATTCTAATTCATTCGCACAAATGTATCCATTCTAATTCATTCGTACGATCCATTCTAATTCATTCGCACGATCCATTCTAATTCATTCGTACGATCCATTCTAATTCATTCGTAGGATCTATTCTAATTAATTCGTATTATCCATTCTAATTCATTCGTACGATCCATTCTAATTCATTCATACAATCCATTCTAATTCATTTGCATGAATGTATCCATTCTAATTAATTCGTACGATCCATTCTAATTCATTCGTATGATCTATTCTTATTTATTCGCACGATCCAGTCTAATTGATTCGCACGATCCATTCTAATTCATTCGCACGAATGTATCCATTCTAATTCATTCGTACGATCCATTCTAATTCATTAATATGATCCATTCTAATTCATTCGTACGATCCAATTTAATTCATATGCACAAAGGTATCCATTCTAATTCATTCGCACGAAAGAATAAGAATGGATTGTATGAAAGAATTAGAATGGATCGTACGAAGGAATTAGAATGGATCGTACGAAGGAATTAGAATGGATCGTACGAATGGGTACGAATGGATCGTACGAATGAATTAGAATTGATCGTACGAATAAATTAGATTGGATACATTCGTCCGAATGAATTAGAATGGATCATACGAATGAGTAAGAATGGATCGTACGAATGAAATAGAATAGATTGTACGAATGAATTAGAATGGATCCTACGAATGAATTAGAACGGATCGTTCGAATGAATTAGAATGGATCGTACGAATGAATTAGAATGGATCGTGCGAATGAATTAGAATGGATACATTCGTGCGAATGAATTAGAATGGATCGGACGAATGAATTAGACAGGATCGTACGAATGAATTAGAATGGATCAAATGAATGAATTAGAATGGTTACATTCATGCGAATGAATTAGAATGGATCGTACGAATATATTAGAATGGATCGTACGAATGGATTAGAATGGATACATTCGAGCGAATGAATTAGAATGGATCGTACGAATGAATTAGAATGGATCGTACGAATGGATTAGAATGGATCGTGCGAATGAATTAGAATGGATCGTACGAATGAATTTGAATGGATACATTCGTGTGAATGAATTAGAATGAATCGGACGAATGAATTAGAATGGATCGTACGAATGAATTAGAATGGATCAAATGAATGAATTAGAATGGTTACATTCATGCGAATGAATTAGAATGGATCGTACGATAAATTAGAATGGATACATTCGTCCGATTGAATTAGAATGGATCATACGAATGAGTAAGAATGGATCGTACGAATGAAATAGAATAGATTGTACGAATGAATAAGAATGGATTCGTATGAATGAATTAGAATGGATTAGAATAGATCGTGTGAAAGAATTAGAATGGATCGTGCGAATGAATTAGAATGGATCGTACGAATGAATTAGAATGGATACATTTGTGCGAATGAATTAGAATGGATCGTACGAATGAATTAGAATGGATCGTATGAATGAATTAGAATGGATCGTACGAATGAATTAGAATGGATCGTGCGAATGAATTAGAATAGATCGTACGAATGAATTAGAATGGATCGTGTGAAAGAATTAGAATGGATCGTACGAATGAATTAGAATGGATCGTACGAATGAATTAGAATGGATACCTTTGTGCATATGAATTAGAATGGATCGTACGAATGAATTAGAATGGATCATATTAATGAATTAGAATGGATCGTACGAATGAATTAGAATGGATACATTCGTCCGAATGAATTAGAATGGATCGTGCGAATCAATTAGACTGGATCGTGCGAATAAATAAGAATAGATCATACGAATGAATTAGAATGGATCGTACGAATTAATTAGAATGGATACATTCGTGCGAATGAATTAGAATGGATTGTATGAATGAATTAGAATGGATCGTACGAATGAATTAGAATGGATCATACGAATTAATTAGAATGGATCGTACGAATGAATTAGAATGGATCGTACGAATGAATTAGAATGGATCGTACGAATGAATTAGAATGGATCGTGTGAATGAATTAGAATGGATCGTACGAATGAATTAGAATGGATACATTTGTGCGAATGAATTAGAATGGATCGTACGAATGAATTAGAATGGATCGTATGAATGAATTAGAATGGATCGTACGAATGAATTAGAATGGATCATGCGAATGAATTAGAATGGATCGTATGAATGAATTAGAATGGATCGTGTGAAAGAATTAGAATAGATCGTACGAATGAATTAGAATGGATACATTCGTGCAAATGAATTAGAATGGATCGGACGAATAAATTAGAATGGATCATACGAATGAATTAGAATGGATCGTGCGAATGAATTAGAATGGATACATTCGTGCAAATGAATTAGAATGGATCGTACGAATGAATTAGAATGGATCGTACGAATGAATTAGAATGGATCGTACGAATAAATTAGAATGGATACATTCGTCCGAATGAATTAGAATGGATCATACAAATGAGTAAGAATGGATCGCACGAATGAAATAGAATAGATCATATGAGTGAATTAGAATGGATTGTATGAATAAATTAGAATGGATGGTATGAATGAATTAGAATGGATCATGCGAATGAATTCGAATGGATCGTACGAATTCATTCTAATTCATTCATACAATCCATTTTAATTCTTTCACACGATCTATTCTAATTCATTCGTAGGATCCGTTCTAATTCATTCGTACAATCCATTCTATTTCATTTGTACGATCCATTCTTTCTCATTCGTATGATCCATTCTAATTCATTCGTACGATCCATTCTAATTCATTCGTACGATCGATTCTAATTCATTCGCACTATCCATTCTAATTCATTCGTACGATCCATTCTAATTCATTCGTATGATCCATTCTAATTTATTCGTTCAAATATATCCATTCTAATTCATTCCGTACGATCCATTCTAATTCATTCGTATGATCCATTCTAATTCATTCGTACGAATGTATCCATTCTAATTCATTCGTACGATCCATTCTAATTCATTCGTACGATCCATTCTAATTCATTCGTAAGATCCATTCTAATTCATTCGTACGATCCATTCTAATTCATTCGTACGATCCATTCTAATTCATTCGCACGAATGTATCCATTCTAGTTCATTCGTACGATCCATTCTAATTCATTCGTACGATCCATTCTAATTCATTCGCACGATCCATTCTAATTCATTCGTACGATTAATTCTAATTCATTCGCACGAATGTATCCATTCTAATTCATTCGTACGATCCATTCTAATTCATTCATACGATCCATTCTAATTCATTCATAGAATCCACTCTAATTCTTTCACACGATCCATTCTAATTCATTCGTAGGATCCATTCTAATTCATTCGTACAATGAGTAAGAATGGATCGTACGAATGAATTAGAATGGATCGTGTAAAAGAATTAGAATGGATTGTATGAATGAATTAGAATAGATTGTATGAATGAATTAGAATGGATCGTACGAAGGAATTAGAATGGATCGTATGAATGAATTAGAATGGATCGTAGGAATGAATTAGAATAGATCGTACGAATGACTTAGAATGGATCGTACGAATGAATTAGAATGGATTGTGTGAAAGAATTAGAATGGATCGTACGAATTAATTAGAATGGATCGTGCGAATGAATTAGAATGGATCGTACGAATGAATTAGAATGGATCGTGCTAATGAATTAGAATTGATCGAACGAATGAATTAGCATGGATCGTGCATTCGTACGATCCATTCTAATTCATTCGTAAGATCCATTCTAATTCATTCGTACGATCCATTCTAATTCATTCGCACGAATGTATCCATTCTAGTTCATTCGTACGATCCATTCTAATTCATTCGTACGATCCATTCTAATTCATTCATATGATCTATTCTAATTCATTCATACAATCCATTCTAATTCTTTCACACGATCCATTCTAATTTATTCGTACGATCCATTCTAATTCATTCGCACAATCCATTCTAGTTCATTCGTACGATCCATTCTAATTCCTTCGTACGATCCATTCTAATTCATTCGTACGATCCATTCTAATTCATTCATACAATCCATTCTAATTCTTTCACACGATCCATTCTAATTCATTCGTACGATCCATTCTAATTCATTCGTGCAATCCATTCTATTTCATTCGTACGATCCATTCTTACTCATTCGTACGATCCATTCTAATTCATTCACACGAATGTATCCATTCGTACGAATGAATTAGAATAGATTGTATGAATGAATTAGAATGGATCGTACGAATGAATTAGAATGGATCGTACGAAGGAATTAGAATAGATCGTACGAATGAATTAGAATGGATCGTACGAATGAATTAGAATAGATCGTACGAATGAATTAGAATGGATCGTACGAAGGAATTAGAATGGATCGTACGAATGAATTAGACTGGATCGTACGAATGAATTTGAATGGATACATTTGTGCGAATGAATCTAAATGGATTGTTTGAATGAATTACAATGGATCGTACGAATGAATTAGAATGGATCGTACGAATAAATTAGAATAGCTCATACGAATGAATTAGAATGAATCGTATGAATGAATTAGAATGGTTACATTCGTGCGAATGAATTAGAATAGATCGTACGAATGAATTAGAATGGATCGTACGAATAAATTAGAATGGATCGTGGGAATGAATTAGAATGGATCGTACGAATGAATTAGAATGGATCCACCGAATGAGTTAGAATGGATCATACGAATGAATTAGAATGGATTGTACGAATGAATTAGAATGGATTGTGCGAATGAATTAGAATGGATCGTATGAATGAATAAGAATGGATCGTACGAATGAATTAGAATGGATCGTGCGAATGAATTAGCATGAATCGTACGAATGTATTAGAATGGATCGTACGAATGAATTAGAATGAATCGTACGATCCATTCTAATTCAATCGTCCGATCCATTCTAATTCATTCGCATGAATGTAGCCATTCTAATTCATTCGTACAATCCATTCTATTTCATTCGTACGATCCATTCTTACTCATTCGTATGATCCATTCTAATTCATTCGTATGATCCATTCTAATTCATTCGTACGATCCATTCTAATTCATTCGTACGATCCATTCTAATTCATTCGCATGATCCATTCTAATTCATTCATATGATCCATTCTAATTCATTCATACGATCCATTCTAATTCATTCCTACAATCCATTCTAATTCATTCGCCCGATCCATTCTAATTCATTCATACAATCCATTCTAATTCTTTCATACGATCCATTCTAATTCATTCGTACGATCCATTCTAATTCACTCATACGATCCATTCTAATACATTCATACGATCCATTCTAATTCATTTGCATGAATATATCCATTCTAATTCATTCGTACGATCCATTCTAATTCCTTCGTACGATCCATTCTAATTCATTCGTACGATCTATTCTAAGTCATTCGTACGATCCATTCTAATTCATTCGTACGATCCATTCTAATTCCTTCGTACGATCCATTCTAATTCATTCATACGATCCATTCTAATTCATTTGCACAAAGGTATCCATTCTAATTCATTCGTACGATCCAATCTAATTCATTCACACGAATGTATCCATTCGTACGAATGAATTAGAATAGATTGTACGAATGAATTAGAATGGATCGTACGAATGAATTAGAATGGATCGTACGAATGAATTAGAATGGATCGTACGAATGAATTAGAATAGATCGTACGAATGAATTAGAATGGATCGTACGAAGGAATTAGAATGGATCGTACGAATGAATTAGACTGGATCGTACGAATGAATTTGAATTGATACATTTGTGCGAATGAATCTAAATGGATTGTATGAATGAATTACAATGGATCATACGAATGAATTAGAATGAATCGTACGAATGAATTAGAATAGCTCATACGAATGAATTAGAATGAATCGTATGAATGAATTAGAATGGTTACATTCGTGCGAATGAATTAGAATAGATCGTACGAATGAATTAGAATGGATCTTAAGAATAAATTAGAATGGATCATGGGAATGAATTAGAATGGATCGTACGAATGAATTAGAATGGAACCACCGAATGAGTTAGAATGGATCATACGAATGAATTAGAATGGATTGTACGAATGAATTAGAATGGATTATGCGAATGAATTAGAATGGATCGTATGAATGAATAAGAATGGATCGTACGAATGAATTAGAATGGATCGTGCGAATGAATTGGCATGAATCGTACGAATGTATTAGAATGGATCGTACGAATGAATTAGAATGAATCGTACGATCCATTCTAATTCAATCGTCCGATCCATTCTAATTCATTCGCATGAATGTATCCATTCTAATTCATTCGTACAATCCATTCTATTTTATTCGTACGATCCATTCTTACTCATTCGTATGATCCATTCTAATTCATTCGTATGATCCATTCTAATTCATTCGTACGATCCATTCTAATTCATTCGTATGATCCATTCTAATTCATTCGCACGATCCATTCCAATTCATTCATACGATCTATTCTAATTCATTCATACGATCCATTCTAATTCATTCCTACAATCAATTCTATTCATTCGTCCGATCCATTCTAATTCATTCATACGATCCATTCTATTCGAATGCATCATGCGATCCATTCGAATTCATTCGCACGATCCATTCTAATTCATTCATACGATCTATTCTAATTCATTCATACAATGCAATCTAATTCTTTCGCACGATCCATTCTAATTCATTCATACGATCAATTCTAATTCATTCGTACGATCCATTCTAATTCACTAATACGATCCATTCTAATACATTCATACGATCCATTCTAATTCATTTGCACGAATATATCCATTCTAATTCATTCGTACGATCCATTCTAATTCCTTCGTACGATCCATTCTAATTCATTCATACAATCTATTCTAATTCATTCGTACGATCCATTCTAATTCATTCGTACAATCCATTCTAATTCCTTCGTACGATCCATTCTAATTCATTCGTACGATCCATTCTAATTCATTCATACAATCCATTCTAATTCTTTCACACGATCCATTCTAATTCATTCGTATGATCCATTTTAATTCATTCATGCAATCCATTCTATTTCATTCGTACGATCCATTCTTACTCATTCGTACGATCCATTCTAATTCATTCGTACGATCCATTCTAATTCATTCATACGATCTATTCTAATTCATTCATACAATCCATTCTAATTCTTTCACACGATCCATTCTAATTCATTCGTACGATCCATTCTAATTCATTCGCACAATCTATTCTATTTCATTCGTACGATCCATTCTTACTCATTGGTACGATCCATTCTAATTCATTCGCACGAATGTATCCATTCTAATTCATTCGTACGAATCTATTCTAATTCATTCGTACAATCTATTCTATTTCATTCGTACGATCCATTCTTACTCATTCGTATGATCCATTCTAATTCATTCGGACGAATGTATCCATTCTAATTTATTCGTACGATCCATTCTAATTTATTCGTACGATCCATTCTAATTCATTCGTACGATCCATTCTAATTCATTCGTCCGATCCATTCTAATTCATTCGCACGAATGTATCCATTCTAATTCATTCGTACGATCCATTCTAATTCATTCGTACGATCCATTCTAATTCATTCGCACGAATGTATCCATTCTAGTTCATTCATACGATCCATTCTAATTCATTCGTACGATCCATTCTAATTCATTCGCACGATCCATTCTAATTTATTCGTACGATCCATTCTAATTCATTCATACGATCCATTCTAATTCATTCGTACGATCCATTCTAATTCATACGCACAAATGTATCCATTCTAATTCATTCGTACGATCCATTCTAATTCATTCGCACGATCCATTCTAATTCATTCATACAATCCATTCTAATTCTTTCACATGATCCATTCTAATTCATTCGTACGATCCATTCTAATTCATTCGCACGATCCATTCTAATTTATTCGTACGATCCATTCTAATTTATTCATACGATCCATTCTAATTCATTCGTATGATCCATTCTAATTCATTCGCACAAATGTATCCATTCTAATTCATTCGTACGATCCATTCTAATTCATTCGCACGATCCATTCTAATTCATTCGCACGATCCATTCTAATTCATTCATACAATCCATTCTAATTCTTTCACATGATCCATTCTAATTCATTCGTACGATCCATTCTAATTCATTCGCACGATCCATTCTAATTTATTCGTACGATCCATTCTAATTTATTCATACGATCCATTCTAATTCATTCGTATGATCCATTCTAATTCATTCGCACAAATGTATCCATTCTAATTCATTCGTACGATCCATTCTAATTCATTCGCACGATCCATTCTAATTCATTCGTACGATCCATTCTAATTCATTCGTACGATCCATTCTAATTCATTCGTACGATCCATTCTAATTCATTCGTACGATCCATTCTAATTCATTCGCACGAATGTATCCATTCTAATTAATTCGTACGATCCATTCTAATTCATTCGTATGATCTATTCTTATTCATTCGCACGATCCAGTCTAATTGATTCGCACGATCAATTCTAATTGATTCGCACGATCCATTCTAATTCATTCATACGATCCAATCTAATTCATTCGTACGATCCATTCTAATTCCTTCGTACGATCCATTTTAATTCATTCGTACGATCTATTATAATTCATTCGTACGATCCATTCTAATTCATTCGCACGATCCATTCTAATTCATTCATAGGATCCATTCTAATTCATTCATACGATCTATTCTAATTCTTTCGCACGAATGTATCCATTCTAATTCATTCGCACGAATGTATCCATTCTAATTCATTCGTACGATCCATTCTAATTCATTCGTACGATCCATTCTAATTCATTCGTACGATCCATTCTAATTCATTCGTACGGTCCATTCTAATTCATTCATACAATCCATTCTAATTCTTTCACACGATCCATTCTAATTCATTCGTAGGATCCATTCTAATTCATTCGTACGATCCATTCTAATTCATTTGTACGATCCACTCTAATTCATTCATACAATCCATTCTAATTCATTCATACAATCCATTCTAATTCATTCGCACGAATGTATCCATTCTAATTAATTCGTACGATCCATTCTAATTCATTCGTATGATCCATTCTTATTCATTCGCACGATCCAGTCTAATGGATTCGCACGATCCATTCTAATTCATTCGCACGAATGTATCCATTCTAATTCATACGATCGTGTGAATGAATTAGAATGGATACATTCGTGCGAATGAATTAGAATGGATCATACGAATGAGTAAGAATGGATCGTACGAATGAAATAGAATGGATTGTACGAATGAATTAGAATGGATCGTACAAATGAATTAGAATGGATCGTAAGAATGAATTAGAATGGATCCTACGAATGAATTAGAATGGATCGTGTGAAAGAATTAGAATGGATTGTATGAATGAATTAGAATAGACCGTATGAATGAATTAGAATGGATCGTACGAATGAATTAGAATGGATCATACGAATGAATTAGAATGGATCGTATGAATGAATTAGAATGGATACATTCGTGCGAATGAATTACAATGGATACATTCGTGCGAAAGAATTAGAATAGATCGTATGAATGAATTAGAATGGATCCTATGAATGAATTAGAATGGATCGTGCGAATGAATTAGAATGGATCGTACGAATGAATTAGAATAGATCATACGAATCAATTAGAATGGATCGTACGAAAGAATTAGAATGGATCGTACGAATGAATTAGAATTAGAATGGATCGTACGAATGAATTAGAATGGATCTTACGAATGAATTAGAATGGATCGTACGAATGAATTAGAATGGATCGTACGAATAAATTAGAATGGATACATTCGTCCGAATGAATTAGAATGGATCATACGAATGAGTAAGAATGGATCGTGCGAATGAATTAGAATGGATCGTACGAATGAATTAGAATGGATACATTTGTGCGAATGAATTAGAATGGATCGTACAAATGAATTAGAATGGATCGTATGAATGAATTAGAATGGATCGTACGAATGAATTAGAATGGATCGTGCGAATGAATTGGAATGGATCGTACGAATGAATTAGAATGGATCGTACGAATGAACTAGAATGGATACATTCGTGCGAATGAATTAGAATGGATCGTACGAATGAATTAGAATGGATCGTACGAATGAATTAGAATGGATCTTACGAATGAATTAGAATGGATCGTACGAATGAATTAGAATGGATCGTACGAATGAATTAGAATGGATACATTCGTGCGAATGAATTAGAATGGATCGGACGAATGAATTAGAATGGATCGTACGAATGAATTAGAATGGATCGTACGAATGAATTAGAATGGATCGTGCGAATGAATTAGAATGGATCGTGTGAAAGAATTAGAATGGATTGTATGAATGAATTAGAATGGATCGTACGAATGAATTAGAATGGATCTTACGAATGAATTAGAATGGATCGTACGAATGAATTAGAATGGATCATACGAATGAATTAGAATGGATACATTCGTGCGAATGAATTAGAATGGATCGTGCATGAATGTATCCATTCTAATTCATTTGTACGATCCATTCTAATTCATTAATATGATCCATTCTAATTCATTCGTACCATCCATTCTAATTCATATGCACAAAGGTATCCATTCTAATCCATTCGTAGGATCCATTCTTATCCATTCGTACGATCCATTCTAATTCATTCGTACGATCCATTCTAATTCATTCGCTCGAATGTATCCATTCTAATCCATTCGTACGATCCATACTAATCCATTCGTACGATCCATTCTAATTCATTCACATGAATGTAACCATTCTAATTCATTTATTTGATCCATTCTAATTCATTCGTACGATCCATTCTAATTCATTCGTCCGATCCATTCTAATTCATTCGCACGAATGTATCCATTCTAATTCATTCATACGATCCATTCTAATTCATTCGTACGATCCATTCTAATTCATTCGCACAAATGTATCCATTCTAATTCATTCGTACGATCCATTCTAATTCATTAGCACGATCCATTATAATTCATTCGTATGATCCATTCTAATTCTTTCACACGATCCATTCCAATTCATTCGTACGATCCATTCTAATACATTCATACGATCCATTCTAATTCATTAGAATGGATCGTACGAATTATTTAGAATGGATACATTCGTGCGAATGAATTAGAATGGATCATACGAATGAGTAAGAATGGATCGTACGAATGAAATAGAATGGATTGTACGAATGAATTAGAATGGATTCGTACGAATGAATTAGAATGGATACATTCGTGCGAATGAATTAGAATGGATCGTACCAATGAGTAAGAATGGATCGTACGAATGAAATAGAATGGATCGTACGAATGAATTAGAATGGATCGTTTGAATGAATTAGAATGGATCGTGCGAATGAACTCGAATGGATCGTACAAATTCATTCTAATTCATTCATACAATCCGTTCTAATTCTTTCACACGATCCATTCTAATTCATTCGTATGTTCCATTCTAATTCATTAGCACGATCCATGCTAATTCATTCGTTCGATCAATTCTAATTCATTAGCACGATTCATTCTAATTCATTCGTACGATCCATTCTAATTCATTCGCACGATCCATTCTAATTCATTCATAGGATCCATTCTAATTCATTCATACGATCTATTCTAATTCTTTCATACGAATGTATCCATTCTAATTCATTCGCACGAATGTATCCATTCTAATTCATTCGTACGATCCATTCTAATTCATTCGTACGATCCATTCTAATTCATTCGTACGATCCATTCTAATTCATTCGCACGATCCATTCTAATACATTCATACGATCCATTCTAATTCATTTGCACGTGTGAATGAATTAGAATGGATCGTACGAATGAATTAGAATTGATACATTCGTACGAATGAATTAGAATGGATCGTATGAATGAATTAGAATGGATCGTGCGAATGAATTAGAATGGATCGTACGAATGAATTAGAATGGATCTTACGAATGAATTAGAATGGATCGTACGAATGAGTAAGAATGGATCGTACAAATGAAATAGAAATGAATTAGAATGAATCGTATAAATGAATTAGAATGGATCGTACGAATGAATTAGAATGGATCGTATGAATGAATTAGAATGGATCGTACGAATGAATTAGAATGGATCGTGCAAATGAATTAGAATGATCGTACGAATGAATTAGAATGGATCGTACGAATGAACTAGAATGGATACATTCGTGCGAATGAATTAGAATGGATACATTCGTGCGAATGAATTAGAATTGATCGTACGAATGAATTAGAATGGATCTTACGAATGAATTAGAATGGATCGTACGAATATATTAGAATGGATCGTACGAATAAATTAGAATGGATCTTACGAATGAATTAGAATGGATCGTACGAATAAATTAGAATAGATCATATGAATGGTTTAGAATGGATACATTCGTGCGAATGAATTAGAATGGATCGGACGAATGAATTAGAATGGATTGTACGAATGAATTCGAATGGATCAAATGAATGAATTAGAATGGTTACATTCATGCGAATGAATTAGAATGGATCGTACGAATGGATTAGAACGGATCGTACGAATGGATTAGAATGGATACATTCATGCGAATGAATTAGAATGGATCATACGAATGAGTAAGAATGGATCGTATGAATGAAATAGCATGGATTGTACGAATGAATTAGAAAGGATCATGCGAATGAATTTGAATGGATCGTACGAATGAATTAGAATGGATCGTACGAATGAATTAGAATGGATCGTATGAATGAATTAGAATGGATCGTACGAATGAATTAGAATGGATACATTCGTGCGAATGAATTATAATGGATACATTCATGCGAAAGAATTAGAATAGATCGTATGAATGAATTAGAATGGATCCTATGAATGAATTAGAATGGATCGTGCGAATGAATTAGAATGGATCGTACGAATGAATTAGAATGGATCTTACGAATGAATTAGAATGGATCGTACGAATGAATTAGAATGGATCGTACGAATGAATTAGAATGGATCATACGAATTAATTAGAATGGATCATACGAATGAGCAAGAATGGATCGTACGAATGAAATAGAATGGATTGTACGAATGAATTAGAATGGATCGTACGAATGAATTAAAATGGATCGTGTGAAAGAATTAGAATGGATTGTATGAATGAATTAGAATGGATCATATGAATGACTTAGAATGGATCGTGCGAATGAATTAGAATGGATCGTACGAATAAAATAGAATGGATTGTACGAATGAATTAGAATGGATACATTCGTGCGAATGAATTAGAATGGATCGTACGAATGAATTAGAATGGATCGTACGAATGAATTAGAATGCATCATACGAAAGAATTAGAATGGATATATTCGTGCGAATGAATTAGAATGGATCGTACGAATGAATTAGACTGGATCGTACGAATGAATTTGAATGGATACATTTGTGCGAATGAATCTTAATGGATTGTATGAATGAATTACAATGGATCGTACGAATAAATTTGAATGGATCGTACGAATGAATTAGAATAGCTCATACGAATGAATTAGAATGAATCGTATGAATGAATTAGAATGGTTACATTCGTGCGAATCAATTAGAATTGATCGTACGAATGAATTAGAATGGATCGTACGAATAAATTAGAATGGATCATGGGAATGAATTAGAATGGATCGTACGAATGAATTAGAATGGATCCACCGAATGAGTTAGAATGGATCATATGAATGAATTAGAATGGATTGTACGAATGAATTAGAATGGATTGTGCGAATGAAGTAGAATGGATCGTATGAATGAATAAGAATGGATCGTACGAATGAATTAGAATGGATCATGCGAATGAATTAGCATGAATCGTATGAATGTATTAGAATGGATCGTACGAATGAATTAGAATGAATCGTACGATCTATTCTAATTCTTTCGTACGATCCATTCTAATTCATTCGCACGAATATATCCATTCTAATTCATTCATACGATCTATTCTAATTCATTCATACAATCCATTCTAATTCTTTCACACGATCCATTCTAATTCATTCGTACGATCCATTCTAATTCATTCGTACGATCCATTGTAATTCATTCGTATGATCCATTCTAATTCATTCCTACGATCTATTCTAATTCATTCGCTCGAATATATCCATTCTAATGCATTCGTTCGATCCATTCTAATTCATTCGCACGATCCATTCTAATTCATTCGTATGATCCATTCTAATCCATTCGTACGATCCATTCTAATTCATTCATACGATCCATTCTAATTCATTCGTACGATCCATACTAATTCATTCGCACGAATGTATCCATTCTAGTTCATTCATTCGATCTATTCTAATTCATTCGTACGATCCATTCTAATTCATTCGCACGATCCATTCAAATTCATTCGTACGATCCATTCTAATTCATTCATACGATCCATTCTAATTCATTCTAGAATGGATACATTCGTGCAAATAAATTAGAATGGATCGTACGAATGAATTAGAATGGATCGTACGAATGAATTAGAATGGATCTTACGAATGAATTAGAATGGATCGTACGAATGAATTAGAATGGATCGTACGAATGAATTAGCATGGATCGTACGAATGAATTAGAATGGACACAATGAATGAATTAGAATGGATCGTACGAATGAATTAGAATGGATCGTATGAATGAATTAGAATGGATCGTACGAATGAACTAGAATGGATACATTCGTGCGAATGAATTAGAATGGATCGTACGAATGAATTAGAATGGATCGTACGATTCATTCTAATTCATTCGTACGATCCATTCTAATACATTCGTATGATTCATGCTAATTCATTCGCACGATCCATTCTAATTCATTCGTACGATCCATTCTTATTCATTCATACGATCCATTCTAATTCATTCGCACAATCCATTCTAATTCATTCGTACAATCCATTCTAATTCATTCGTATAATCCATTCTAACTCATTCGGTGGATCCATTCTAATTCATTCGTACGATCCATTCTAATTCATTCCCACGATCCATTCTAATTTATTCGTACGATCCATTCTAATTCATTCGTACGATCTATTCTAATTCATTCGCATGAATGTAACCATTCTAATTCATTCATACGATTCATTCTAATTCATTCGTATGAGCTATTCTAATTCATTCGTACGATCCATTCTAATTCATTCGTACGATCCATTGTAATTCATTCATACAATCCATTTAGATTCATTCGCACAAATGTATCCATTCAAATTCATTCATACGATCCAGTCTAATTCATTCGTACGATCCATTCTAATTCATTCGCACGAATATATTCATTCTAATTCTTTCGTACGATGCATTCTAATTCATTCGTACGATCCATTCTAATTCATTCATTTGATCCATTCTAATTCATTCGTACGATCCATTCTAATTCATTCGTCCGATCCATTCTAATTCATTCGCACGAATGTATCCATTCTAATTCATTCGTCCGATCCATTCTAATTCATTCGTACGATCCATTCTAATTCATTCGCACAAATGTATCCATTCTAGTTCATTCGTACGATCCATTCTAATTCATTCGTACGATCCATTCTAATTCATTCCGTACGATCCATTCTAATTCATTCATCCGATCGTACGAATGAATTAGAATGAATTAGAATGGATCGTACGAATGAATTAGAATGGATCTTACGAATGAATTAGAATGGAACGTACGAATGAATTAGAATGGATCATACGAATGAATTAGAATGGATACATTCGTGCGAATGAATTAGAATGGATCGGACGAATGAATTAGAATGGATCGTACGAATGAATTAGAATGGATCATATGAATTCATTAGAATGGTTACATTCATGCGAATGAATTAGAATGGTTCGTACGAATGGATTAGAATGGATCGTACGAATGGATTAGAATGGATATATTCGAGCGAATGAATTAGAATGGATCGTACGAATGAATTAGAATGGACCGTACGAATGGATTAGAATGGATCCTACGAATGGATTAGAATGGATACCTTTGTGCATATGAATTAGAATGGATCATATGAATGAATTAGAATGGATCGTAGAATGGATCATACGAATGAATTAGAATGAATTAGAATGGATCGTACGAATGAATTAGAATAGATCATAGGAATGAATTAGAATGGATCGTGCAAATGAATTAGAATGGATACATTCGTACGAATGAATTAGAATTGATCGTACGAATGAATTAGAATGGATCGTACGAATGAATTAGAATGGATCGTACGAATGAATTAGAATAGATCATACGAATGAGTAAGAATGGATCGTACGAATGAAATAGAATGGATTGTACGAATGAATTAGAATGGATCGTACGAATGAATTAGAATGGATCGTGTGAAAGAATTAGAATAGATTGTATGAATGAATTGGAATGGATCATATGAATGAATTAGAATGGATCGTGCGAATGAATTCGAATGGATCATACGAATGAATTAGAATGGATCGTACGAATGAATTAGAATGGATACATTCGTGCGAATGAATTAGAATGGATACATTCGTGCGAAAGAATTAAAATAGATCGTATGAATGAATTAGAATGGATCCTATGAATGAATTAGAATGGATCGTGCGAATGAATTAGAATGGATCGTACGAATGAATTAGAATGGATCGTGCTAATGAATTAGAATTGATCGAACGAATGAATTAGCATGGATCGTGCTAATGAATTAGAATGGAATGTACGAATGAATTAGAATGGATCGTACGAATGAATTAGAATAGATTGTACGAATGAATTAGAATGGATCGTACGAATGAATTAGAATGGATCGTGTGAAAGAATTAGAATGGATCGTTCGAATGAATTAGAATGGATCGTGCGAATGAATTAGAATGGATCGTACGAATGAATTAGAATGGATCGTGCTAATGAATTAGAATGGATCATACGAATGAGTAAGAATGGATCGTACGAATGAAATAGAATGGATTGTACGAATGAATTAGAATGGATCGTACAAATGAATTAGAATGGATCATACAAATGAATTAGAATGGATCATACGAATTAATTAAAATGGATCATACGAATGAATTAGAATGGATCTTACGAATGAATTAGAATGGCTCGTACGAATGAATTAGAATAGCTCTTACGAATGAATTAGAATGGATTGTATGAATGAATTAGAATGGATCGTACGAATGAATTAGAATGGATCGTATGAATGAATTAGAATAGATCGTACGAATGAATTAGAATGGATCAAATGAATGAATTAGAATGGTTAAATTCATGCGAATGAATTAGAATGGATCGTACGAATGGATTAGAACGGATACATTCGAGCGTACGATCCATTCTAATTCATTCGCACGAATGTATCCATTCTAGTTCATTCGTACGATCCATTCTAATTCATTCGTACGATCCATTCTAATTCATTCGCACGATCCATTCTAATTCATTCGTACGATCCATTCTAATTCATTCATACGATCCATTCTAATTCATTCGTACGATCCATTCTAATTCATTCGCACAAATGTATCCATTCTAATTCATTCGTACGATCCATTCTAATTCATTCGCACGATCCATTCTAATTCATTCGTACGATCCATTCTAATTCTTTCACACGATCCATTCTAATTCATTCGTACGATCCATTCTAATTCATTCGCACGATCCATTCTAATTCATTCGTACGATCCATTCTAATTCATTCATACGATCCATTCTAATTCATTCGTACGATCCATTCTAATTCATTCGCACAAATGTATCCATTCTAATTCATTCGTACGATCCATTCTAATTCATTCGCACGATCCATTCTAATTCATTCGTACGATCCATTCTAATTCATTCGTATGATCCATTCTAATTAATTCGTATGATCCATTCTAATTCATTCGTACGATCCATTCTAATTCATTCATACAATCCATTCTAATTCATTCGCACGAATGTATCCATTCTAATTAATTCGTACGATCCATTCTAATTCATTCGTATGATCTATTCTTATTCATTCGCACGATCCAGTCTAATTGATTCGCACGATCCATTCTAATTCATTCGAACGAATGTATCCATTCTAATTCATTCGTACGATCCATTCTAATTCATTAATATGATCCATTCTAATTCATTCATACCATCCATTCTAATTCATATGCACAAAGGTATCCATTCTAATTCATTCGCACGAAAGAATTAGAATGGATTGTATGAAAGAATAGATCGTATGAATGAATTAGAATGGATCGTACGGAATGAATTAGAATGGATTGTATGAATGAATTAGAATGGATCGTACGAATGAGTAAGAATGGATCGTACGAATGAATTAGAATGGATCATACGAATGAATTAGAATGGATCGTACGAATTAATTAGAATTGATCATACGAATGAAATAGAATGGATCGTACGAAGGAATTAGAATGGATCGTACGAAGGAATTAGAATGGATCGTACGAATGAATTAGAATGGACATATTCGTGCAAATGAATTAGAACGGATCGTATGAATGAATTAGAATGGATCATATGAGTGAATTAGAACGGATAGTACGAATGAAGTAGAATGGATCGTATGAATGAATTAGAATGGATACATTCGTGCGAATGAATTAGAATGGATCGTATGAATGAATTAGAATGGATCGTACGAATGAATTTGAATGGATCGTGCGAATGAATTTGAATGGATCGTACGAATGAATTAGAATGGATCTTACGAATGAACTAGAATGGATACATTCGTGCGAATGAATTAGAATGGATCGTACGAATGAATTAGAATGGATCGTACGAATGAATTGGAATGGATCTTACGAATGAATTAGAATGGATCGTACGAATGAATTAGAATGGATCGTACGAATGAATTAGAATGGATACATTCGTGCGAATGAATTAGAATGGATCGGACGAATGAATTAGAATGGATCGTACGAATGAATTAGAATGGATCAAATGAATGAATTAGATTGGATCGTACGAATAAATTAGAATGGATATATTCGTCCGAATGAATTAGAATGGATCGTACGAATGAATTAGAATGGATCGTACGAATGAATTAGAATGGATACATTCGTACGAATGAATTAGAATGGATCGTACGAATGAATTAGAATGGATCCTACGGAATGAATTAGAATGGATATATTTGAACGAATAAATTAGAATGGATCATACGAATGAATTAGAATGGATCGAACGAATGAATTAGAATGGATAGTGCGAATGAATTAGAATCGATCGTACGAATGAATTAGAATGGATCGTACGAATGAATTAGAATGGATCATACGAATGAGTAAGAATGGATCGTACGAATGAATTAGAATGGATCATACGAATGAATTAGAATGGATCGTACGAATAAATTAAAATTGATACATTCGTCCGAATGAGTTAGATTGGATCATACGAATGAGTAAGAATGGATCGTACGAATGAAATAGAATAGATTGTACGAATGAATTAGAATGGATCCTACGAATGAATTAGAATGGATCGAGTGAAAGAATTAGAATGGATTGTATGAATGAATTAGAATGGATCGTATGAATGAATTAGAATGGATCGTACGAATGGATTAGAATGGATCGTACGAATAAATTAAATTGGATCGTACGAATGAACTAGAATGGATACATTCGTGTGAATGAATTAGAATGGATCAAACGAATGAATTAGAATGGATCGTACGAATGAATTAGAATGGATCTTACGAATGAATTAGAATGGATCGTACGAATGAATTAGAATGGATCGTACGAATGAATTAGAATAGATCGTACGAATGAATTAGAATGGATCGTACGAAGGAATTAGAATGGATCGTACGAATGAATTAGAATGGATCGTATGAATGAATTAGAATGGATACATTCGTGCGAATGAATTAGAATGGATTGTACGAATGAATTAGAATGGATCGTACGAATGAATTAGAATGGATCATGTGAAAGAATTAGAATGGATTGTATGAATGAATTAGAATGGATCATATGAATGAATTAGAATGGATACATTCGTGCGAATGAATTAGAATGGATCGTACGAATGAATTAGAATGGATCGTACGAATGAATTAGAATGGATCGTACGAATAAATTAGAATGGATCGTATGAATGAATTAGAATGGTTACATTCATGCGAATGAATTAGAATAGATCGTACGAATGGATTAGAATGGATCATACGAATGGATTAGAATGGATACATTCGAGCGAATGAATTAGAATGGATCGTACGAATGAATTAGAATGGATCGTACGAATGGATTAGAATGGATCCTACGAATGGATTAGAATGGATACCTTTGTGCATATGAATTAGAATGGATCGTACGAATGAATGAGAATGGATCATATGAATGAATTAGAATGGATCGTGTGAAAGAATTAGAATGGATTGTATGAATGAATTAGAATAGATCATATGAATGAATTAGAATGGGTCGTACGAATGAATTAGAATTGATCGTACGAATGAATTAGAATGGATACATTCGTGCGAATGAATTAGAATGGATACATTCGTGCGAAAGAATTAGAATAGATCGTATGAATGAATTAGAATGGATCCTATGAATGAATTAGAATGGATCGTGCGAATGAATTAGAATGGATCGTACGAATGAATTAGAATAGATCGTACGAATGAATTAGAATGGATCGTACGAATGGATTAGAATGGATCATACGAATGGATTAGAATGGATACATTCGAGCGAATGAATTAGAATGGATCGTACGAATGAATTAGAATGGATCGTACGAGTAAGAATAGATCGTACGAATGAAATAGCATAGATTGTACGAATGAATTAGAATGGATCCTACGAATGAATTAGAATGGATCGTGTGAAAGAATTAGAATGGATTGTATGAATGAATTAGAATGGATTGTATGAATGAATTAGAATGGATCATACGAATGAGTAAGAATGGATCGTACGAATGAAATAGAATAGATTGTACGAATGAATTAGAATGGATCCTACAAATGAATTAGAATGGATCGTGTGAAAGAATTAGAATGGATTGTATGAATGAATTAGAATGGATCGTATGAATGAATTAGAATGGATCGTGCGAATGAATTTGAATGGATTGTACGAATTCATTCTAATTCATTCATACAATCCATTCTAATTCTTTCACACGATCCATTCTAATTCATTCGTATGTTCCATTCTGATTCATTAGCACGATCCATGCTAATTCATTCGTTCGATCAATTCTAATTCATTAGCACGATCCATTCTAATTCATTCGTACGATCCATTCTAATTCATTCGCACGATCCATTCTAATTCATTCATAGGATCCATTCTAATTCATTCATACGATCTATTCTAATTCTTTCGCACGAATGTATCCATTGTAATTCATTCGCACGAATGTATCCATGCTAATTCATTCGTACGATCCATTCTAATTCATTCGCACAAATGTATCCATTCTAATTCATTCGTACGATCCATTCTAATTCATTCGCACGATCCATTCTAATTCATTCGTACGATCCATTCTAATTCTTTCACACGAACTATTCTAATCCATTCTAATTCATTCGTACGAATCCATTCTAATTCATTCATATAATCTATTCTATTTTATTCATACGATCCATTCTTACTCATTCGTATGATCCATTCTAATTCATTCGGACGAATGTATCCATTCTAATTCATTCGTACGATCCATTCTAATTCATTCGCTCGAATGTATCCATTCTAATCCGTTCGTACGATCCATTCTAATCCATTCGTATGATCCATTCTAATTCATTCGCATGAATGTAACAATTCTAATTCATTCATTTGATCCATTCTAATTCATTCGTACGATCCATTCTAATTCATTAGCACGATCCATGCTAATTCATTCGTTCGATCAATTCTAATTCATTAGCACGATCCATTCTAATTCATTCGTACGATCCATTCTAATTCATTCGTACGATCCATTCTAGTTCATTCGTACGATCCATTCTAATTCATTCATACGATCTATTCTAATTCATTCATACAATCCATTCTAATTCTTTCACACGATCCATTCTAATTCATTCGTACGATCCATTCTAATTCATTCGCACAATCCTTTCTATTTCATTCGTACGATCCATTCTTACTCATTCGTATGATCCATTCTAATTCATTCGCACATATGTATCCATAATGGATCATACGAATGAGTACGAATGGATCGTACGAATGAAATAGAATGGATTGTGCGAATGAACTAGAATGGATCCATTCGTACGATCCATTCTAATTCATTCGTATGATCCATTCTAATTCATTTGTATCCATTCTATTTCATTCGCACGATCCATTCTAATTCATTCGCGCAATCTATTCTAATTCATTCGTACGATCCATTCTAATTCATTCGTACGATCTATTCAAATTCATTCATACAATCCATTCTAATTTATTCGCACGAATGTATCCATTCTAATTCATTCGTACGATCCATTCTAATTTATTCGCACAATCTATTCTAATTCATTCATATGATCCATTCTAATTCATTCGCACGAATGTATCCATTCTAATTCATTCATACGATCCATTCAACTTCATTCATACTATCCGTTCTAATTCACTCATACGATCCATTCTAATTCATTCGTGCGATCCATTCTAATTCATTTGTACGAATATATCCATTCTAATTCATTCGTACGATCCTGAATTAGAATGGATCGTACGAATGAATTAGAATGGATACCTTTGTGCATATGAATTTGAATGGATCGTACGAATGAATTAGAATGGATCAAATTAATGAATTAGAATAGATCGTACGAATGAATTAGAATGGATACATTCGTGCGAATGAATTAGAATGGATCGTATGAATGAATTAGAATAGATTTTGTGAATGAATTAGAACTGATCGTACGAATGAATTAGAATGGATACATTCGTGCGAATGAATTAGAATGGATTGTATGAATAAATTAGAATGGATCCTATGAATGAATTAGAATGGATCGTACGAATGAGTAAGAATGGATTGTACGAATGAATTAGAATAAATTGCGCGAAAGAATTAGAATGGATCGTGCGAATGAAATAGAATGGATACAAATGAATTAGAATGGATCATACGAATGAATTAGAATGACGATCCATTCTTACTCATTCGTATGATCCATTCTAATTTATTCGCACGAATGTATCCATTCTAATTCATTCGTACGTCTAATTCATTCGTACGGTCCATTCTAATTCATTCTCACAATCCATTCTATTTCATTCGTACGATCCATTCTTACTCATTCGTATGATCCATTATGGATACATTCGTGCGAATGAATTAGAATGTATCATACGAATGAGTAAGAATGGATCGTACGAATGAAATAGAATGGATTGTGCGAATGAATTAGAATGGATCGTACGAATGAATTAGAATGGATCGTGTGAAAGAATTAGAATGGATTGTATGAATGAATTAGAATAGATCGTATGAATGAATTAGAATGGATCGTACGAATGAGTAAGAATTAGAATGGATCATACGTATGAGTAAGAATGGATCGTACGAATGAATTAGAATAGATCGTACGAATGAATTCTATGGATCGTACGAATGAATTAGAATGGATACATTCGCGAATGAATTAGAATGGATCGTACGAATGAATTAGAATGGATCGTACGAATGAATTAGAATGGATCTTACAATTGAATTAGAATGGATCGTACGAATGAATTAGAATGGATCATACGAATGAATTAGAATGGATACATTTGTGCGAATGAATTAGAATGGATCATACGAATGAATTAGAATGGACCGTATGAATAAATTAGAATGGATCGTACGAATGAATTAGAATGGGTCGTACGAAGGAATTAGAATGGATCGTACGAATAAATTAGATTGGATATATTCGTGCAAATGAATTAGAATGGATCGTATGAATGTATTAGAATGGATCGTATGAGTAAATTAGAATGGATCGTGCGAATGAATTAGAATGGATTGTATGAATGAATTAGAATGGATCGTACGAATAAATTAGAATGGATCATACGAATTAATTAGAATGGATCATACGAATGAATTAGAATGGATCGTACGAATGAATTAGAATTAGAATGGATATATTCGTGCGAATGAATTAGAATGGATACATTCGTGCGAAAGAATTAGAATAGATCGTATGAATGAATTAGAATGGATCTTATGAATGAATTAGAATGGATCGTGCGAATGAATTAGAATGGATCGTACGAATGAATTAGAATGGATACATTCGTGCGAATGAATTAGAATGGATCGGACGAATGAATTAGAATGGATCGTACGAATGAATTAGAATGGATCAAATGAATGAATTAGAATGGTTACATTCATACGAATGAATTAGAATGGATCGTACGAATGGATTGGAATGGATCGTACAAATGGATTAGAATGGATACATTCGAGCGAATGTATTAGAATGGATCGTACGAATGAATTAGAATGGACCGTACGAATGAATTAGAATGGATCGTACGAATGAATTAGAATGGATCGTGTGAAAGAATTAGAATGGATTGTATGAATGAATTAGAATAGATCGTATGAATGAATTAGAATGGATCGTACGAATGAATTAGAATGGATCGTATGAATGAATTAGAATGGATCGTACGAATGAATTAGAATGGATACATTCGTGCGAATGAATTAGAATGGATACATTCGTGCGAGAGAATTAGAATAGATCGTATGAATGAATTAGAATGGATCCTATGAATGAATTAGAATGGATCGTGCGAATGAATTAGAATGGATCGTACGAATGAATTAGAATGGATCGTGTGAAAGAATTAGAATGGATCGTACGAATGAATTAGAATGGATCGTGCGAATGAATAAGAATGGATCGTACGAATGAATTAGAATGGATACATTTGTACGAATGAATTAGAATGGATCGTACGAATGAATTAGAATGGATCGTGCTAATGAATTAGAATTGATTGAACGAATGAATTAGCATGGATCGTGCTAATGAATTAGAATGGATCGTATGAATGAATTAGAATGGATCGTGCGAATGAATTAGAATGGATCGTACGAATGAATTAGAATGGATACATTTGTGCGATTGAATTAGAATGGATCGTACGAATGAATTAGAATGGATCGTATGAATGAATTAGAATGGATCGTGCGAATGAATTTGAATGGATCGTACGAATTCATTCTAATTCATTCATACAATCCATTCTAATTCTTTCACACGATCCATTCTAATTCATTCGTACGTTCCATTCTAATTCATTAGCACGATCCATGCTAATTCATTCGTTCGATCAATTCTAATTCATTAGCACGATCCATTCTAATTTATTCGTACGATCCATTCTAATTCATTCGCATGATCCATTCTAATTCATTCATAGGATCCATTCTAATTCATTCATACGATCTATTCTAATTCTTTCGCACGAATGTATCCATTCTAATTTATTCGCACAAATGTATCCATTCTAATTCATTCGTACAATCCATTCCAATTCATTCGTACGATCCATTCTAATTCATTTGTACGATCCATTCTAATTCATTCATACGATCTATTCTAATTCATTCATACAATCCATTCTAATTCTTTCACACAATCCATTCTAATTCATTCGTACGATCCATTCTAATTCCTTCGTACGATCAAATCTAATTGATTCGTACGATCTATTATAATTCATTCGTACGATCCATTCTAATTCATTCGTATGATCCATTCTAATTCATTCGTACGATCCATTCTAATTCATTCGTACGAATGGATACATTTGTGTGAATGAATTAGAATGGATCGTACGAATGAGTAAGAATGGATCGTACGAATGAAATAGAATGGATTGCACGAATGAATTAGAATGGATCGTACGAATGAATTAGAATGGATCGTGTGAAAGAATTAGAATGGATTGTATGAATGAATTAGAATGGATCGTACGAATGAATTAGAATGGATCGTACTAGGATCCATTCTAATTCATTCATACAATCTATTCTATTTCATTTGTACAATCCATTCTTACTCATTCGTATGATCCATTCTAATTCATTCGGACGAATGTATCCATTCTAATTTATTCGTACGATCCATTCTAATTCATTCGTACGATCCATTCTAATTCATTCGTACGATCCATTCTTACTCAATCATATGATCCATTCTAATTCATTCGTACGATCCATTCTAATTCATTCGTACGATCGATTCTAATTCATTCGTACTATCCATTCTAATCCACTCATACGATCCATTCTAATTCATTCGTACGATCCATTCTAATTCATTTATACAATCCATTCTAATTCATTCGCACGAATGTATCCATTCTAAATCATTCGTACGATCAGTTCTAATTCAATCACAAAATCTATTCTAATTCATTCATACGATCCATTCTAATTCATTCACACGAATGTATCCATTCTAATTTATTCATACGATCCATTCTAATTCATTCGTACGATCTATTCTAATTCACTCATACGATCCATTCTAATACATTCATACGATCCATTCTAATTCATTTGCACGAATATATCCATTCTAATTCATTCGTACGATCCATTCTAATTGCTTCGTACGATCCATTCTAATTCATTCGTACGATCTATTCTATTTCATTCGTACGATCCATTCTTACTCATTCGTACGATCCATTCTAATTCATTCGTCCGATCCATTCTAATTCATTCACACGAATGTATCCATTCTATTTCATTCGTTCGATCAATTCTAATTCATTAGCACAATCCATTCTAATTCATTCGTACGATCCATTCTAATTCATTCGCACGATCCATTCTAATTCATTCATAGGATCCAATCTAATTCATTCATACGATCTATTCTAATTCTTTCGCACGAATGTATCCATTCTAATTCATTCGCACGAATGTATCCATTCTAATTCATTCGTACGATCCATTCTAATTCATTCGTACGATCCATTCAAATTCATTCGTACGATCCATTCTAATTCATTCGTAGGATCCATTCTAATTCATTCGCACGAATGTATCCATTCTAGTTCATTCGTACGATCTATTCTAATTCATTCGCATGGATCGTGCATTCATACGATCCATTCTAATTCATTCGTAAGATCCATTCTAATTCATTCGTACGATCCATTCTAATTCATTCATATGATCGATTCTAATTCATTCGCACGAATGTATCCATTCTAGTTCATTCATATGATCCATTCTAATTCATTCGTACGATCCATTCTAATTCATTCATACGATCTATTCTAATTCATTCATACAATCCATTCTAATTCTTTCACACGATCCATTCTAATTCATTCGTACGATCCATTCTAATTCATTCGCACAATCCATTCTATTTCATTCGTACGATCCATTCTTACTCATTCGTATGATCCATTCTAATTCATTCGCACGAATGTATCCATAATGGATCATACGAATGAGTAAGAATGGATCGTACGAATGAAATAGAACGGATTGTGCGAATGAATTAGAATGGACCGTACGAATGAATTAGAATGGATACATTCGTGCGAATGAATTAGAATGGATCGGACGAATAAATTAGAATGGATCGTACGAATGAATTAGAATGGATCGTACGAATGAATTAGAATGGATCGTATGAATAAATTAGAATGGATACATTCGTCCGAATGAATTAGAATGGATCATACGAATGAGTAAGAATGGATCGTACGAATGAAATAGAATAGATTGTACGAATGAATTAGAATGGATCCTACGAATGAATTAGAATAGATCGTGTGAAAGAATTAGAATGGATTGTATGAATGAATTAGAATGAATTCGTACGATCCATTCGAATTCATTCGCACGATCCATTCTAATTCATTCATACGATCCATTCTAATTCATTCATACAATCCATTCTAATTCTTTCACACGATCCATTCTAATTCATTCGTAGGATCCATTCTAATTCATTCGTACAATCTATTCTATTTCATTCGTACGATCCATTCTTACTCATTCGTATGATCCATTCTAATTCATTCGGACGAATGTATCCATTCTAATTTATTCGTACGATCCATTCTAATTCATTCGTATGATCCATTCTAATTCATTCGTACGATCCATTCTAATTCATTCGTCCGATCCATTCTAATTCATTCGCACGAATGCATCCATTCTAATTCATTCGTACGATCCATTCTAATTAAGTTGTAAGATCCATTCTAATTTATTCGTACGATCCATTCTAATTCATTCGCACGAATGTATCCATTCTAGTTCATTCGTACGATCCATTCTAATTCATTCGTACGATCCATTCTAATTCATTCGCACGATCCATTCTAATTCATTCGTACGATCCATTCTAATTCATTCATACGATCCATTCTAATTCATTCGTACGATCCATTCTAATTCATTCGCACAAATGTATCCATTCTAATTCATTCATACGATCCATTCTAATTCATTCGCATAATCCATTCTAATTCATTCGTACGATCCATTCTAATTCATTCACACGATCTGTTCTTATTCATTCGCACAATCCATTCTAATTCATTTGCACGAATGTATCCATTCTAATTCATTCGTACGATCCATTCTAATTCATTCGTACGAACCATTCTAATTCATTCGTATGATCCATTCTAATTAATTCGTATGATCCATTCTAATTCATTCGTACGATCCATTCTAATTCATTCATACAATCCATTCTAATTCATTCGCACGAATGTATCTATTCTAATTAATTCGTACGATCCATTCTAATTCATTCGTATGATCCATTCTAATTCATTCGCACAATCCATTCTATTTCATTCGTACGATCCATTCTTACTCATTGGTAAGATCCATTCTAATTCATTCGCACGAATGTATCCATTGTAATTCATTCGTACGAATCTATTCTAATTCATTCGTACAATCTATTCTATTTCATTCGTACGATCCATTCTTACTCATTGGGGATACATTCGTGCGAATAAATCTAAATGGATTGTATGAATGAATTACAATGGATCGTACGAATGAATTAGAATGGATCATACGAATGAATTAGAATAGCTCATACGAATGAATTAGAATGAATCGTATGAATGAATTAGAATGGTTACATTCGTGCGAATGAATTAGAATAGATCGTACGGATACATTCGTGCGAATGAATTAGAATGGATCGGACGAATGAATTAGAATGGATCGGACGAATGAATTAGAATGGATCGTACGAATGAATTAGAATGGATCGTACGAATAAATTAGAATGGATACATTCGTCCGAATGAATTAGAATGGATCATACAAATGAGTAAGAATGGATCGTATGAATGAAATAGAATAGATTGTACGAACGAATTAGAATGAATCCTACGAATGAATAAGAATGGATCGTGTGAAAGAATTAGAATGGATTGTATGAATGAATTAGAATGGATCGTATGAATGAATTAGAATGGATCGTGCGAATGAATTAGAATAGATTGTGCGAATGAATTAGAATGGATCGTGCGAATGAATTAGAATAGATCGTGCGAATGAATTATAATGGATCATACGAATGAGTAAGAATGGATCGTACGAATGAATTAGAATGGATCGTACGAATGAATTAGAATGGATCGTACGAATAAATTAGAATGGATACATTCGTCCGAATGAATTAGAATGGATCATACGAATGAGTAAGAATGGATCGTACGAATGAAATAGAATAGATTGTACGAATGAATTGTAATGGATCCTACGAATGAATTAGAATGGATCGTATGAAAGAATTAGAATGGATTGTATGAATGAATTAGAATGGATCGTATGAATGAATTAGAATGGATCGTGCGAATGAATTCGAATGGATCGTACGAATTCATTCTAATTCATTCATACAATCCATTGCAATTCTTTCACACGATCCATTCTAATTCATTCGTACGTCCCATTCTAATTCATTAGCACGATCCATGCTAATTCATTCGTTCGATCAATTCTAATTCATTAGCACGATCCATTCTAATTCATTCGTACGATCCATTCTAATTCATTCGCACGATCCATTCTAATTCATTCATAGGATCCATTCTAATTCATTCATACGATCTATTCTAATTCTTTCGCACGAATGTATCCATTCTAATTCATTCGTACGATCCATTCTAATTCATTCGTACGATCCATTCGAATTCATTTGCACGATCTATTCTAATTCATTCATATGATCCATTCTTATTCATTCATACAATCCATTCTAATTCTTTCACACGATCCATTCTAATTCATTCGTACGATCCATTCTAATTCATTCGTACAATCCATTCTATTTCATTCGTACGATCCATTCTTACTCATTCGTACGATCCATTCTAATTCATTCGTATGACCCATTCTAATTCATTCGTATGATCCATTCTAATTCATTCGTACGATCCATTCTAATTCATTCGCACGAATGTATCCATTCTAGTTCATTCGTACGATCCATTCTAATTCATTCGTACGATCCATTCTAATTCATTCGTACGATCCATTCTAATTCATTCATACGATCCATTCTAATTCATTCGTACGATCCATTCTAATTCATTCGTACAATCTATTCTAATTCATTCGTACGAATGGATACATTCGTGTGAATAAATTAGAATGGATCGTACGAATGCGTAAGAATGGATCGTACGAATGAATCGTACGAATGAATTAGAATGGATCGTGTGAAAGAATTAGAATGGATTGTATGAATGAATTAGAATGGATCATACGAAGGAATTAGAATGGACCGTACGAATGAATTAGAATGGATCGTACGAATGAATTAGAATAGATCATACGAATAAATTAGAATGGATCGTACGAATGGATCGTACGAATGAATTAGAATGGATCGTGTGAAAGAATTAGAATGGATTGTATGAATGAATTAGAATGGATCGTACGAAGGAATTAGAATGGATCGTACGAATGAATTAGAATGGATCGTACGAATGAATTAGAATAGATCGTACGAATGAATTAGAATGGATCGTTCGAAGGAATTAGAATGGATCGTTCGAATGAATTAGAATGGATATATTCGTGCAAATGAATTAGAATGGATCGTATGAATGAATTAGAATGGATCGTATGAGTGAATTAGAACGGATAGTACGAATGAAGTAGAAAGGATCGTATGAATGAATTAGAATGGATACATTCGTGCGAATGAATTAGAATGGATCATATGAATGAATTAGAATGGATCGTACGAATGAATTAGAATGGATCGTGCAAATGAATTAGAATGGATCGTACGAATGAATTAGAATAGATCGTGCTAATGAATTAGAATTGATCGAACGAATGAATTAGCATGGATCGTGCATTCGTACGATCCATTCTAATTCATTCGTAAGATCCATTCTAATTCATTCGTACGATCCATTCTAATTCATTCGCACGATCCATTCTAATTCATTCATACAATCCATTCTAATTCTTTCATCCATTCTAATTCATTCGTACGATCCATTCTAATTCATTCGTACAATCCATTCTATTTCATTCGTACGATCCATTCTTACTCATTCGTATGATCCATTCTAATTCATTCGTATGATCCATTCTAATTCATTCGTACGATCCATTCTAATTTATTCATACGATCTATTCTAATTCATTCATACAATCCATTCTAATTCTTTCACACGATCCATTCTAATTCATTCGTACGATCTATTCTAATTCATTCGCACAATCCTTTCTATTTCATTCGTACGATCCATTCTTACTCATTCGTATGATCCATTCTAATTCATTCGCATGAATGTATCCATAATGGATCATACGAATGAGTAAGAATGGATCGTACGAATGAAATAGAATGGATTGTGCGAATGAATTAGAATGGACCGTACGAATGAATTAGAATGGATACATTCGTGCGAATGAATTAGAATGGATCGGACGAATGAAATAGAATGGATCGTACGAATGAATTAGAATGGATCCTATGAATGAATTAGAATGGATCGTACGAATGAATTAGAATGGATCATATTAATGAATTAGAATGGATCGTACGAATGAATTAGAATGGATACATTCGTGCGAATAAATTATAATGGATTGTATGAATGAATTAGAATGGATCGTACGAATGAATTAGAATGGATCGTACGAATGAATTAGAATAGATTGCGTGAATGAATTAGAATGGATCGTACGAATGAATTAGAATGGATCGTACGAAGGAATTAGAATGGATCGTACAAATGAATTAGAATGGATCGTACGAAGGAATTAGAATGGATCGTACGAATGAATTTGAATGGATCGTACGATTGAATTAGAATGGATCATACGAATGAGTAAGAATGGATCGTATGAATGAATTAGATTGGATCGTACGATCCATTCTAATTCATTAGCATGGATCGTGCTAATGAATTAGAATGGAACATACGAATGAATTAGAATGGATCATTCTAATTCTAATTCTTTCACACGATCCATTCTAATTCATTCGTACGATCCATTCTAATTCATTCATACGATCCATTCTATTCGAATGGATCATGTGATCCATTCGAATTCATTCGCACGATCCATTCTAATTCATTCATACGATCCATTCTAATTCATTCATACAATGCATTCTAATTCTTTCACACGATCCATTCTAATTCGTTCGTACGATCCATTCTAATTCATTAATATGATCCATTCTAATTCATATGCACAAAGGTATCCATTCTAATCCATTCGTAGTATCCATTCTAATCCATTCGTACGATCCATTCTAATTTATTCGTACGATCCATTCTAATTCATTCGCTCGAATGTATCCATTCTAATCCATTCGTACGATCCATTCTAATCCATTCATACGATCAATTCTAATTCATTCGCATGAATGTAACCTTTCTAATTCATTCATTTGATCCATTCTAATTCATTCGTACGATCCATTCTAATTAATTCGCACGATCCATTCTAATTCATTCAAAGGATCCATTCTAATTCATTCGTACAATCCATTCTAATTCTTTCACACGATCCATTCTAATTCATTCGTACGATCCATTCTAATTCATTCATACAATCCATTCTAATTCATTCGTACGATCCATTCTAATTCACACATACGATCCATTCTAATACATTCATTCGATCCATTCTAATTCATTTGCACGAATATATCCATTCTAATTCATTCGTACGATCCATTCTAATTCCTTCGTACGATCCATTCTAATTCATTCGTACGATCTATTCTAATTCCTTCGTACGATCCATTCTAATTCATTCGTACGATCCATTCTAATTCCTTCGTACGATCCATTCTAATTCATTCGTACGATCCATTCTAATTCATTCGTACAATCTATTCTAATTCATTCGTACGAATGGATACATTCGTGTGAATGAATTAGAATGGATCGTACGAATGAGTAAGAATGGATCGTACGAATGAAATAGAATAGATTGTACGAATGAATTAGAATGGATCGTACGAATGAATTAGAATGGATCATATTAATGAATTAGAATGGATCGTACGAATGAATTAGAATGGATACATTCGTGCGAATGAATTAGAAGGGATCGTGCACGAATGTATCCATTCTAATTCATTCGTACGATCCATTCTAATTCAATAATATGATCCATTCTAATTCATTCGTACGATCCATTCTAATTCATATACACAAAGGTATCCATTCTAATCCATTCGTAGGATCCATTCTAATCCATTTGTACGATCCATTCTAATTCATTCGTACGATCCATTCTAATTCATTCGCTCGAATGTATCCATTCTAATCCATTCGTACGATCCATTCTAATCCATTCGTACGATCCATTCTAATTCATTCGCATGAATGTAACCATTCTAATTCATTCATTTGATCCATTCTAATTCATTCGTACGATCCATTCTAATTCATTTGTCCGATCCATTCTAATTCATTCGCACGAATGTATCCATTCTAATTCATTCGTACGATCCATTCTAATTCATTCGTACGATCCATTCTAATTCATTCGTAAGATCCATTCTAATTCATTCGTACGATCCATTCTAATTCAATCGTACGATCCATTCTAATTCATTCGTACGATCCATTCTAATTCATTCGCACGAATGTATCCATTCTAGTTCATTCGTACGATCCATTTTAATTCATTCGTACGATCCATTCTAATTCATTCGCACGATCCATTCTAATTCATTCGTACGATCAATTCTAATTCATTCGCACGAATGTATCCATTCTAATTCATTCATACGATCCATTCTAATTCATTCGTACGATCCATTCTAATTCATTCGTACAATCCATTCTAATTCATCCGTCCGATCCATTCTAATTCATTCGCACGAATGTATCCATTCTAGTTCATTCGTACGATCCATTCTATTTCATTCGTACGATCCATTCTTACTCATTCGTATGATCCATTCTAATTCATTCGGACGAATGTATTCATTCTAATTTATTCGTACGATCCATTCTAATTCATTCGTACGATCCATTCTAATTCATTCGTACGATCCATTCTAATTCATTCGTCCGATCCATTCTAATTCATTCGCACGAATGTATCCATTCTAATTCATTCGTATGATCCATTCTAATTCATTCGTAAGATCCATTCTAATTCACTCGTAAGATCCATTCTAATTCATTCGTAAGATCCATTCTAATTCATTCGTACGATCCATTCTAATTCATTCGCACGAATATATCCATTCTAGTTCATTCGTACAATCCATTCTAATTCATTCGTACGAACCATTCTAATTCATTCCCATGATCCATTCTAATTCATTCGTACGATCAATTCTAATTCATTCGCACGAATGTATCCATTCTAATTCATTCGTACGATCCATTCTAATTCATTCGTACGATCCATTCTAATTCATTCACACGATCCATTCTAATTCATTCGTAGGATCCATTCTAATTCATTCGTACAATCTATTCTATTTCATTCGTACGATCCATTCTTACTCATTCGTATGATCCATTCTAATTCATTCGCACGAATGTATCCATTCGAATTCATTCGTACGAATCCCTTCTAATTCATTTGTACAATCTATTCTATTTCATTCATACGATCCATTTTTACTCATTCGTACGATCCATTCTAATTTATTCGTAAGATCCATTCTAATTCATTCGTACGATCCATTCTAATTCATTCGCACGATCCATTCTAATTCATTCATACAATACATTCTAATTCATTCCGTACGATCCCTTCTAATTCATTCGCTCGAATGTATCCATTCTAATCCATTCGTACGATCCATTCTAATCCATTCGTACGATCCATTCTAATTTATTCGCATGAATGTAACAATTCTAATTCATTCATTTGATCCATTCTAATTCATTCGTACGGTCCATTCTAATTCATTAGCACGATCCATGCTAATTGATTCGTTCGATCAATTCTAATTCATTAGCACGATCCATTCTAATTCATTCGTACGATCCATTCTAATTCATTCGCACGATCCATTCTAATTTATTCATAGGATCCATTCTAATTCATTCATACGATCTATTCTAATTCTTTCGCACGAATGTATCCATTCTAATTCATTCGCATGAATGTATCCATTCTAATTCATTCGTACGAATCCATTCTAATTCATTCGTACAATCTATTCTATTTCATTCGTACGATCCATTCTAGTTCATTCGTACGTTCCATTCTAATTCATTCGTACGATCCATTCTAATTCATTCGTATGATCCATTCTAATTAATTCGTATGATCCATTCTAATTCATTCGTACGATCCATTCTAATTCATTCATACAATCCATTCTAATTCATTCGCACGAATGTATCCATTCTAATTAATTCGTACGATCCATTCTAATTCATTCGTATGATTCATTCTTATTCATTCGAACGATCCAGTCTAATGGATTCGCACGATCCATTCTAATTCATTCGCACGAATGTATCCATTCTAATTCATTCATACGATCCATTCTAATTCATTCGTACGATCCATTCTAATTCATTCGCACAAATGTATCCATTCTAATTCATTCGTACGATCCATTCTAATTCATTCGTACGATCTGTTCTAATTCATTCACAAAATCTATTCTAATTCATTCATACGATCCATTCTAATTCATTCGCACGATCCATTATAATTCATTCGTACGATCCATTCTAATTCTTTCACACGATCCATTATAATTCATTCGTACGATCCATTCTAATTCATTCGCACGATCCATTCTAATTCATTCGTACGATCCATTCTAATTCATTCATACGATCCATTCTAATTCATTCGTAGGATCCATTCTAATTCATTCGCACAAATGTATCCATTCTAATTCATTCGTACGATCCATTCTAATTCATTCGCACGATCCATTCTAATTCATTCGTACGATCCATTCTAATTCATTCGTACGATCCATTATAATTCATTCGTATGACCCATTCTAATTAATTCGTATGATCCATTCTAATTCATTCGTACGATCCATTCTAATTCACTCATACAATCCATTCTAATTCATTCGCACGAATGTATCCATTCTAATTTATTCGTACGATCCATTCTAATTCATTCGTATGATCTATTCTTATTCATTCGCACGATCCAGTCTAATTGATTCGCACGATCCATTCTAATTCATTCGCACGAATGTATCCATTCTAATTCATTCGTACGATCCATTCTAATTCATTAATATGATCCATTCTAATTCATTCGTACGATCCATTCTAATTCATATGCACAAAGGTATCCATTCTAATTCATTCGCACGAAAGAATTAGAATGGATTGTATGAAAGAATTAGAATGGATTGTATGAATGAGTTAGAATGGATCGTACGAATGAATTAGAATGGATCGTACGAATAAATTAGAATGGATACATTCGTCCGAATGAATTAGAATGGATCATACGAATGAGTAAGAATGGATCGTACGAATGAAATAGAATGGATTGTGCGAATGAATTAGAATGGACCGTACGAATGAATTAGAATGGATACATTCGTGCGAATGAATTAGAATTGATCGGACGAATGAATTAGAATGGATCGTACGAATGAATTAGAATGGATCGTACGAATGAATTAGAATGGATCATACGAATAAATTAGAATAGATACATTCGTCCGAATGAATTAGAATGGATCATAAGAATGAGTAAGAATGGATCATACGAATGAAATAAAATAGATTGTATGAATGGATTAGAATGGATCCTACGAATGAATTAGAATGGGTCGTGTGAAAGAATTAGAATGGATTGTATGAATGAATTAGAATGGATCGTATGAATGAATTAGAATGGATCGTGCGAATGAATTAGAATGGATCGTACGAATGAATTAGAATGGATACATTCGTGCGAATGTATTAGAATGGATCATACGAATGAGTAAGAATGGATCGTACGAATGAAATAGAATGGATTATACAAATGAATTAGAATGGATACATTCGTGCGAATGAATTAAAATGGATCGTATATACGAATGAATTAGAATGGATACATTCGTGCGAATGAATTAGAATGGATCGTACGAATGAATTAGAATGGATCGTGCGAATGAATTAGAATGGATCGTACGAATAAATTAGAATGGATCGTACGAATGAACTAGAATGGATACATTCGTGCGAATGAATTAGAATGGATCGTACGAATGAATTAGAATGGATCGTACGTACGATCCATTCTAATGGATACATTTGTGCGAATGAATCTAAATGGATTGTATGAATGAATTACTATGGATCGTACGAATTAATTAGAATGGATCGTACGAATGAATTAGAATGGATCAAATGAATGAATTAGAATGGTTACATTCATGCGAATGAATTAGAATGGATCGTACGAATGGATTAGAATGGATCTTATGAGTGAATTAGAATGGATACGAAGGAATTAGAATGGATCGTACGAAGGAATTAGAATGGATCATACGAATGAGATAGAATGGATCGTACGAAGGAATTAGAATGGATCGTACGAAGGAATTAGAATGCATTCGTATGATCCATTCTAATCCATTCGTATAATCCATTCTAATTCATTCATACGATCCATTCTATTTCATTCGCACGATCCATTCTAATTCTTTCGTACGATGCATTCTAATTCATTCGTACGATCCATTCTAATTCATTCATTTGATCCATTCTAATTCATTCGTACGATGCATTCTAATTTATTCGTCCGATCCATTCTAATTCATTCGCACGAATGTATCCATTCTAATTCATTCGTACGATCCATTCTAATTCATTCGCATGATCCATTCTAATTCCTTCGTACGATCCATTCTAATTCATTCATACAATCCATTCTAATTCTTTCACACGATCCATTCTAATTCATTCGTACGTTCCATTCTAATTCATTAGCTCGATCCATGCTAATTCATTCGTTCGATCAATTCTAATTCATTAGCACGATCCATTCTAATTCATTCGCACGATCCATTCTAATTCATTCATAGGATCCATTCTAATTCATTCATACGATCTATTCTAATTCTTTCGCATGAATGTATCCATTCTAATTCATTCGCACGAATGTATCCATTCTAATTCATTCGCACGATCCATTCTAATTCAATCGTACGATCTATTCTAATTCATTCGTAAGATCCATTCAAATTCATTCGTACGATCCATTCTAATTCATTCGTACGATTCATTCTATTTCATTCGCACGAATGTATCCATTCTAGTTCATTCGTACGATCCATTCTAATTTATTCGTACGATCCATTCTAATTCATTCGCACAATCCATTCTAATTCATTCGTACGATCCATTCTAATTCATTCATACGATCCATTCTAATTCATTCGTACGATCCATTCTAATTCACTCATACGATCCATTCTAATACATTCATACGATCCATTCTAATTCATTTGCACGAATATATCCATTCTAATTCATTCGTACGATCCATTCTAATTCCTTCGTACGATCCATTCTAATTCATTCGTACGATCCATTCTAATTCAGGATCGTACGAATGAATTAGAATGGATACATTCGTGCGAATGAATTAGAATTGATCGTACGAATGAACTAGAATGGATCGTGCGAATGAATTAGAATGGATCGTACGAATGAATTAGAATGGATCGTACGAATGAACTAGAATGGATACATTCGTGCGAAAGAATTAGAATAGATCGTACGAATGAATTAGAATGGATCGTACGAATGAATTAGAATGGATCTTACGAATGAATTAGAATGGATCGTACGAATGAATTAGAATGGATCGTACGAATAAATTAGAATGGATACATTCGTGCGAATGAATTAGAATGGATCGGACGAATGAATTAGAATGGATCGTACGAATGAATTAGAATGGATCAAATGAATGAATTAGAATGGTTACATTCATGCGAATGAATTGGAATGGATCGTACGAATGGATTAGAATGGATCGTACGAATGGATTAGAATGGATACATTCGAGCGAATGAATTAGAATGGATCGTACGAATGAATTAGAATGGATGGTACGAATGGATTAGAATGGATCCTACGAATGGATTAGAATAGATACCTTTGTGCATATGAATTAGAATGGATCATACGAATGAATTAGAATGGATCATATTAATGAATTAGAATGGATCGTACGAATGAATTAGAATGGATACATTCGTACGAATGAATTAGAATGGATCGTGCGAATCAATTAGACTGGATCGTGCGAATGAATAAGAATAGATCATACAAATGAATCAGAATGGATCGTACAAATTAATTAGAATGGATACATTCGTGCGAATGAATTAGAATGGATTGTATGAATGAATTAGAATGGATCGTACGAATGAATTAGAATAGATCATACGAATCACTTAGAATGGATCATACGAATGAATTAGAATGGATCATACGAATGAATTAGAATGGATCGTACGAATGAATTAGAATGGATACATTCGTGCGAATGAATTAGAATGGATTGTGCGAATGAATAAGAACAGATCGTGCGAATGAATTAGAATGGATCGTACGAATGAATTAGAATGGATCGTGCGAATGAATTAGAATGGATCGTACGAATGAATTAGAATGGATACATTTGTGCGAATGAATTAGAATGGATCGTACGAATGAATTAGAATGGATCGTAGGAATGAATTAGAATGGATCATACGAATGAATTAGAATGGATCGTGCGAATGAATTAGAATGGATCGTACGAATGAATTAGAATGGATCGTATGAATGAACTAGAATGGATACATTCGTGCGAATGAATTAGAATGGATCGTACGAATGAATTAGAATGGATCATACGAATGAATTAGAATAGATCTTACGAATGAATTAGAATGGATCATACGAATGAATTAGAATGGATCGTACGAATGAATTAGAATGGATACATTCGTGCGAATGAATTAGAATGGATCGGATGAATGAATTAGAATGGATCGTACGAATGAATTAGAATAGATCGTACGAATGAATTAGAATGGATCGTACGAATAAATTAGAATGGATACATTCGTCCGAATGAATTAGAATGGATCATACGAATGAGTAAGAATGGATCGTACGAATGAAATAGAATAGATTGTACGAATGAATTAGAATAGATCCTACGAATGAATTAGAATGGATCGTGTGAAAGAATTAGAATGGATTGTATGAATGAATTAGAATGGATCGTATGAATGAATTAGAATGGATCGTGTGAATGAATTCGAATGGATCGTACAAATTCATTCTAATTCATTCATATAATCCATTCTAATTCTTTCACACGATCTATTCTAATTCATTCGTAGGATCCATTCTAATTCATTCGTACAATCTATTCTATTTCATTCGTACGATCCATTCTTACTCATTCGTATGATCCATTCTAATTCATTCGGACGAATGTATCCATTCTAATTCATTCGTACGATCCATTCTAATTCATTCGTACGATCCATTCTAATTCATTCGTCCGATCCATTCTAATTCATTCGCACGAATGTATCCATTCTAATTCATTCGTATGATCCATTCTAATTCATTCGCACAATCCATTCTATTTCATTCGTACGATCCATTCTTACTCATTCGTATGATCCATTATGGATACATTCGTGCGAATGAATTAGAATGGATCATACGAATGAGTAAGAATGGATCGTACGAATGAAATAGAATGGATTGTGCGAATGAATTAGAATGAATCGTACGAATGAATTAGAATGGATCATGTGAAAGAATTAGAATGGATTGTATGAATGAATTAGAATAGATCGTATGAATGAATTAGAATGGATCGTACGAATGAATTAGAATGGATCGTACGAATGAACTAGAATGGATACATTCGTGCGAATGAATTAGAATGGATCGTACGAATGAATTAGGATGGATCGTACGAATGCACGATCCATGCGAATGAATTAGAATAGATCGTACGAATGAACTAGAATGGATACATTCGTGCGAATGAATTAGAATGGATCATACGAATGCATTCTAATTCATTTGTACGATCCATTCTAATTCATTCGCACGATCCATTCTAATTCATTCATAGGATCCATTCTAATTCATTCATACGATCTATTCTAATTCTTTCGCACGAATGTATCCATTCTAATTCATTCGGACGAATGTATCCATTCTAATTCATTCGTACGATCCATTCTAATTCATTCGTACGATCCATTCTAATTCATTCATACGATCCATTCTAATTAATTTGTATGATCCATTCTAATTCATTCGTACAATCCATTCTAATTCATTCATACGATCTATTCTAATTCATTCGTACGATCCATTCTAATTCACTCATACGATCCATTCTAATACATTCATACGATCCTTTCTAATTCATTTGCACGAATATATCCATTCTAATTCATTCGTACGATCCATTCTAATTCCTTCGTACGATCCATTCTAATTCATTCGTACGATCTATTCTAATTCATTCGTACGATCCATTCTAATTCATTCGTACGAATGAATTAGAATGGATACATTCGTGCGAATGAATTAGAATGGATACATTCGTGCGAAAGAATTAGAATAGATCGTATGAATGAATTAGAATGGATCCTATGAATGAATTAGAATGGATCGTGTGAATGAATTAGAATGGATCGTACGAATGAATTAGAATGGATCGTGTTAATGAATTAGAATTGATCGAACGAATGAATTAGCATGGATCGTGCTAATGAATTAGAATGGATCGTACGAATGAATTAGAATGGATCGTGTGAATGAATTAGAATGGATCGTACGAATGAATTAGAATGGATCGTACGAATGAATTAGAATAGATCATACGAATGAATTAGAATGGATCGTACGAATGAATTAGAATGGATCGTATAAATGAATTAGAATGGATACATTCGTGTGAATGAATTAGAATGGATCGTATGAATGAATTAGAATAGATTTTGTGAATGAATTAGAACTGATCGTACGAATGAATTAGAATGGATACATTCGTGCGAATGAATTAGAATGGATTGTATGAATGAATTAGAATGGATCCTATGAATGAATTAGAATGGATCGAACGAATGAATTAGAATGGATACATTTGTGCGAATGAATTAGAATTGATCGTACGAATGAATTAGAATGGATCGTGCGAATGAATTAGAATGGATCGTACGAATGAATTAGAATGGATACATTCGTACGAATGAATTAGAATGGATACATTCGTGCGAAAGAATTAGAATAGATCGTATGAATGAATTAGAATGGATCCTATGAATGAATAAGAATGGATCGTGCGAATGAATTAGAATGGATCCTACGAATGAATTAGAATGGATCGTGCTAATGAATTAGAATTGATCGAACGAATGAATTAGCATGGATCGTGCTAATGAATTAGAATGGAACGTACGAATGAATTAGAATAGATCGTGTGAAAGAATTAGAATGGATTGTATGAATGAATTAGAATGAATTCGTACGATCCATTCGAATTCATTCGCACGATCCATTCTAATTCATTCATACGATCCATTCTAATTCATTCATACAATCCATTCTAATTCTTTCACACGATCCATTCTAATTCATTCGTAGGATCCATTCTAATTCATTCGTACAATCTATTCTATTTCATTCGTACGATCCATTCTTACTCATTCGTATGATCCATTCTAATTTATTCGGATGAATGTATCCATTCTAATTTATTCGTACGATCCATTCTAATTCATTCGTACGATCCATTCTAAATCATTCGCTCGAATGTATCCATTGTAATCCATTTGTACGATCCATTCTAATCCATTCGTACGATCCATTCTAATTCATTCGCATGAATGTAACCATTCTAATTCATTCATTTGATCCAATCTTATTCATTCGTATGATCCATTCTAATTCATTAGCACGATCCATGCTAATTCATTCGTTCGATCAATTCTAATTCATTAGCACGATCCATTCTAATTCATTCGTACGATCCATTCTAATTCATTCGCACGATCCATTCTAATTCATTCATAGGATCCATTCTAATTCATTCATATGATCTATTCTAATTCTTTCGCACGAATGTATCCATTCTAATTCATTCGCACGAATGTATCCATTCTAATTCATTCGTACGATGCATTCTAATTCATTCGCACGATCCATTCTAATTCATTCGTACGACCAATTCTAATTCATTCGCACGAATGTATCCATTCTAATTCATTCATACGATCCATTCTAATTCATTCATATGATCCATTCTAATTCATTCATACAATCCATTCTAATTCATTCGCAGGAATGTATCCATTCTAATTCATTCGTACGATCAGTTCTAATTCATTCACAAAATCTATTCTAATTCATTCATACGATCCATTCTAATTCATTCACACGAATGTATCCATTCTAATTCATTCATACGATCCATTCTAATTCATTCGTACGATCAATTCTAATTCCTTCGTACGATCCATTCTAATTCATTCGTACGATCTATTCTAATTCATTCGTACGATCCATTCTAATTCATTCGTACGATCCATTCTAATTCCTTCGTACGATCCATTCTAATTTATTCGTACGATCCATTCTAGTTCATTCATACAATCCATTCTAATTCTTTCACATGATCCATTCTAATTCATTCGTACGATCCATTCTAATTCATTCGTGCAATCCATTCTATTTCATTCGTACGATCTATTCTTACTCATTCGTACGATCCATTCTAATTCATTCACACGAATGTATCCGTTCGTACGAATGAATTAGAATAGATTGTACGAATGAATTAGAATGGATCGTACGAATGAATTAGAATGGATCGTACGAAGGAATTAGAATGGATCGTACGAATGAATTAGAATGGATCGTATGAATGAATTAGAATAGATCGTACGAATGAAATAGAATGGATCGTACGAAGGAATTAGAATGGATCGTACGAATGAATTAGAATGGATATATTCATGCAAATGAATTAGAATGGATCGTATGAATGTATTAGAATGGATCGTATGAGTGAATTAGAATGGATCGTACGAATGAATTAGAATGGATCGTATGAATGAATTAGAATGGATACATTCGTGTGAATGAATTAGAATGGATCGTATGAATGAATTAGAATAGATTTTGTCAATGAATTAGAACTGATCGTACGAATGAATTAGAATGGATACATTCGTGCGAATGAATTAGAATGGATTGTATGAATGAATTAGAATGGATCCTATGAATGAATTAGAATGGATCGTACGAATGAATTAGAATGGATACATTCATGCGAATGAAATAGAATGGATCATACGAATGAGTAAGAATGGATCGTCATTCTAATTCATTCGTATGATCCATTCTAATTCATTTGTATCTATTCTATTTCATTCGCACGATCCATTCTAATTCATTCGCGCAATCTATTCTAATTCATTCGTACGATCCATTCTAATTCATTCGTACGATCCATTCTAATTCATTCATACAATCCATTCTAATTTATTCGCACGAATGTATCCATTCTAATTCATTTGCACGATCCATTCTAATTCATTCCTATGATCTATTCTAATTCATTCGTATGATCTATTCTAATTCATTCTAATTCATTCGTATGATCCATTCTACGATCCATTCTAATTCATTCGTATATTCCATTCTAATTCATTAGCACGATCCATGCTAATGAATTAGAATGGATCGTACGATCCAATCTAATTCTTTCATACAATCCATTCTTACTCATTCGTATGATCCATTCTAATTCAATCGAACGATCCATTCTAATTCATTCGTACGATTCATTCTCTTTCACACGATCCATTCTAATTCATTCGTACGATCCATTCTAATTCATTAGCATGGATCGTGCTAATGAATTAGAATGGAATATACGAATGAATTAGAATGGATCGTAGAATGGATCGTACGAATGAATTAGAATGAATTAGAATGGATCGTACGAATGAATTAGAATGGATCGTATGAATGAATTAGCATGGATCGTGCTAATGAATTAGAATGGAACGTACGAATGAATTAGAATGGATCGTGTGAAAGAATTAGAATGGATTGTATGGATGAATTAGAATGGATCGTACGAAGGAATTAGAATGGATCGTACGAATTAATTAGAATGCATTCGTACGATCCATTCCAATCCATTCGTACAGTCTATTCTAATTCATTCATACAATCCATTCTATTTCATTCGCACGATCCATTCTAATTCTTTCATACGATGCATTCTAATTCATTCGTACGATCCATTCTAATTCATTCATTTGATCCATTCTAATTCATTCGTACGATCCATTCTAATTCATTCGTACGATCCATTCTAATTCATTCGGACGAATGTATCCATTCTAATTTATTCGTACGATCCATTCTAATTCATTCATTTGATCCATTCTAATTCATTCATACGATCCATTCTAATTCATTCGTCCAATCCATTCTAATTCATTCGCACGAATGTATCCATTCTAATTCATTCGTATGATCCATTTTAATTCATTCATACGATCCTTTCTAATTCATTCGTACAATCCATTCTAATTCTTTCACACGATCCATTCTAATTCAATCATACGATCCATTCTAATTCATTCGCACAAATGTATCCATTCTAATTCATTCGTACAATCCATTCTAATTCATTCGCACGATCCATTCTAATTCATCCGTACGATCCATTCTAATTCTTTCACACGATCCATTCTAATTCATTTGTACGATCCATTCTAATTCATTCGCACGATCCATTCTAATTCATTCGTTTGATCCATTCGAATTCCTTCGTACGATCCATTCTAATTCCTTCGAATCCATTCTAATTCACTCAAACGATCCATTCTAATCCATTCGTACGATCCATTCAAATTCATTCGCACGATCCATTCTAATTCATTCATAGGATCCATTTTAATTCATTCATATGATCTATTCTAATTCTTTCGCACGAATGTATCCATTCTAATTCATTCGCACGAATGTATCCATTCTAATTCATTCGTACGATCCATTCTAATTCTTTCACACGATCCATTCTAATTCATTCGTAGGATCCATTCTAATTCATTCGTACAATGAGTAATCGTACAATGAGTAAGAATGGATCGTACGAATGAAATAGAATGGATTATACGAATTATTTAGAATGGATACATTCGTGCGAATGAATTAGAATGGATTGTGCGAATGAATTAGAATGGATCGTACGAATGAATTAGAATGGATCGTGTGAAAGAATTAGAATGGATTGTATGAATGAATTAGAATAGATCGTATGAATGAATTAGAATGGATCGTATGAGTGAATTAGAATGGATACGAAGGAATTAGAATGGATCGTACGAAGGAATTAGAATGGATCATACGAATGAATTAGAATGGATCGTGCTAATGAATTAGAATTGATCGAACGAATTCATTCTAATTCATTCATACAATCCATTCTAATTCTTTCACACGATCCATTCTAATTCATTCGTACGATCCATTCTTACTCATTGGTACGATCCATTCTAATTCATTCGCACGAATGTATCCATTCTAATGTATTCGTACGAATCCATTCTAATTCATTCGTACGATCCATTCTAAAACATTCATACGATCCATTCTAATTTATTTGCACGAATATATCCATTCTAATTCGTTCGTACGATCCATTCTAATACCTTCGTACGATCCATTCTAATTCATTCGTACAATCTATTCTAATTCATTCGTACGATCCATTCTTATTCATTCGTACGATCCATTCTAATTCATTCGTACGATCCATTCTATTCTACTTCATTCGTACGATCCAATCTAATTCATTCATACGATCCATTCTTACTCATTCGTACGATCCATTCTAATTCATTCGCACGAATGTATCCATTCTAATTCATTTGTATAATCCATACTAATTCATTCGCACGATCCATTTTAATTCATTCGTACGATCCATTCTAATTCATTCGTACGATCCATTCTAATTAATTCGTATAATCCATTCTAATTCATTCGTACGATCCATTCTAATTCATTTGCACGAATATATCCATTATAATTCTAATTCATTAGCACGATCTATTCTAATTCATTCATACGATCCATTCTAATTCATTCGCACGAATGTATCCATTCTAATTCATTCATACGATCTATTCTAATTCATTCGCACGATCCATTCTAATTCATTAGCACGAATATATCCATTCTAATTCATTCGCACGATCCATTCTAATTCATTCGTACGATCCATTCTAATTCATTCATATGATCCATTCTAATTCATTCGCACGAATATATCCATTCTAATTCATTAGCACGATCCATTCTAATTCATTCGTATGATCCATTCTAATTCATTCGTACGATCCATTCTAATTCATTCATACGATCTATTCTAATTCATTCATACAATCCATTCTAATTCTTTCACACGATCCATTCTAATTCATTCGTACGATCCAGTCTAATTCATTCGCACAATCCATTCTAATTCATTCGCACGAATGTATACATTCTAAATCATTCGTACAATCTATTCTTTTTCATTCGTACGATCCATTCTTACTCATTGTACGAATGAATTAGAATGGATCCTACGAATGAATTAGAATGGATCGTGTGAAAGAATTAGAATGGATCATACGAATGAATTAGAATGGATACATTCGTGCGAATGAATTAGAATGTATACATTCGTGCGAAAGAATTAGAATAGATCGTATGAATGAATTAGAATGGATCCTATGAATGAATTAGAATTGATCGTACGAATGAAATAGAATGGATTGCACGAATGATTTAGAATGGATCGAACGAATGAATTAGAATGGATCGTGTGAAAGAATTAGAATGGATTGTATGAATGAATTAGAATGGATCGTACGAATGAATTAGAATGGATCGTACGAAGGAATTAGAATGGATCGTACGAATGTATTAGAATGGATCCTACGAATGAATTAGAATGGATCGTGCAAATGAATTAGAATGGATCGTACGAATGAATTGGAATGGATTGTGCTAATGAATTAGAATTGATCGAACGAATGAAATAGCATGGATCGTGCTAATGAATTAGAATGGATCGTGCGAATGAATTAGAATAGATCGTACGAATGAATTAGAATGGATCGTACGAATGAACTAGAATGGATACATTCGTGCGAATGAATTAGAATGGATCGTACGAATGAATTAGAATGGATCGTACGAATGAATTAGAATGGATACATTCGTGCGAATGAATTAGAATGGATCGTACGAATGAATTAGAATGGATCGTGCGAATGAATTAGAATGGATCGTACGAATGAATTAGAATGGATTCGTACGAATGAATTAGAATGGATACATTCGTGCGTACAAATGAATTAGAATGGATCGTACGAATGAATTAGAATAGATTGTATGAATGAATAAGAATGGATCGTACGAATGAATTAGAATGGATCGTACGAATGAATTAGAATGGATACATTCGTCCGAATGAATTAGAATGGATCGTACGAATGAATTAGAATGGATCGTGCGAATGAATTAGAATGGATCGTACGAATGAATTAGAATGGATTCGTACGAATGAATTAGAATGGATACATTCGTGCGTACGAATGAATTAGAATGGATTGTACGAATGAATTAGAATAGATTGTATGAATGAATTAGAATGGATCGTACGAATGAATTAGAATGGATCATAAGAATTAATTAGAATGGATCATACGAATGAATTAGAATGCATCGTACGAATGAATTAGAATGGATACATTCGTGCGAATGAATTAGAATGGATTGTACGAATGAATTAGAATGGATCGTACGAATGAATTAGAATGGATCATATTAATGAATTAGAATGGATCGTACGAATGAATTAGAATGGATCATATTAATTCATTCGTACGATCCATTCTAATTCATTCGGACGAATGTATCCATTCTAATTTTTTCGTACGATCCATTCTAATTCATTCGTACGATCCATTCTAATTCATATGCACAAAGGTATCCATTCTAATCCATTCGTAGGATCCATTCTAATCCATTCGTATGATCCATTCTAATCCATTCGTACGATCCATTCTAATTCATTCGCATGAATGTAACCATTCTAACTCATTCATTTGATCCATTCTAATTCATTCGTACGATCCATTCTAATTTCGTCCGATCCATTCTAATTCCTTCGCACAAATGTATCCATTCTAATTCATTCATACAATCCATTCTAATTCATTCGTACGATCCATTCTAATTCATTCGTACAATCCATTCTAATTCATTCGTACGATCCATTATAATTCATTCGCACGAATGTATCCATTCTAGTTCATTCGTACGATCCATTCTAATTCATTCGCACGATCCATTCTAATTCATTCGTACGATCAATTCTAATTCATTCGCACGAATGTATCCTTTCTAATTCATTCATACGATCCATTCTAATTCATTCGTATGATCCATTCTAATTCATTCGTACGATCCATTCTAATTCATTCGTCCGATCCATTCTAATTCATTCGCACGAATGTATCCTTTCTAGTTCATTCGTACGATCCATTCTATTTCATTCCTACGATCCATTCTTACTCATTCGTATGATCCATTCTAATTCATTCGGACGAATGTATCCATTCTAATTTATTCGTACGATCCATTCTAATTCATTCATACGATCCATTCTAATTCATTCGTACGATCCATTCTAATTCATTCGTCCGATCCATTCTAATTCATTCGCACGAATGTATCCATTCTAATTCATTCGTACGATCCATTCTAATTCATTCGTATGATCCATTCTAATTCATTCGTAAGATCATTCGTACGATCCATTCTAATTCATTCGTAAGATCCATTCTAATTCATTCGCACGAATGTATCCATTCTAGTTCATTTGTACGATCCATTCTAATTCATTCGTACGATCCATTCTAATTCATTCGTACGATCCATTCTAATTCATTCGCACGAATGTATCCATTCTAATTCATTCGTACGATCCATTCTAATTCATTCGCACGAATGTATCCATTCTAGTTCATTTGTACGATCCATTCTAATTCATTCATACGATCCATTCTAATTCATTCGTACGATCCATTCTAATTCATTCGCACGATCCATTCTAATTCATTCGTACGATCAATTCTAATTCATTCGCACGAATGTATGCATTCTAATTCATTCGTACGATCCATTCTAATTCATTCGTACGATCCATTCTAATTCATTCATACAATCCATTCTAATTCTTTCACACGATCCATTCTAATTCATTCGTAGGATCCATTCTAATTTATTCGTACAATCTATTCTATTTCATTCGTACGATCCATTCTTACTCATTCGTATGATCCATTCTAATTCATTCGCACGAATGTATCCATTCTAATTCATTCGTACGAATCCATTCTAATTCATTCGTACAATCCATTCTATTTCATTCGTACGATCCATTCTTACTCATTCGTACGATCCATTCTAATTCATTCGTAAGATCCATTCTAATTCATTCGTACGATCCATTCTAATTCATTCGCACGATCCATTCTAATTCATTCATACAATCCATTCTAATTCATTCCGTACGATCCATTCTAATTCATTCGCTCGAATGTATCCATTCTAATCCATTCGCACGATCCATTCTAATCCATTCGTACGATCCATTCTAATTCATTCGCATGAATGTAACCATTCTAATTCATTCATTTGATCCATTCTAATTCATTCGTACGATCCATTCTAATTCATTAGCACGATCCATGCTAAATTTTTCGTTCGATCAATTCTAATTCATTAGCATGATCCATTCTAATTCATTCGTACGATCCATTCTAATTCATTCGCACGATCCATTCTAATTCATTCATAGGATCCATTCTAATTCATTCATACGATCTATTCTAATTCTTTCGCACGAATGTATCCATTCTAATTCATTCGCACGAATGTATCCATTCTAATTCATTCGTACGAATCCATTCTAATTCATTCGTACAATCTATTCTATTTCATTCAGACGATCCATTCTAGTTCATTCGTACGAACCATTCTAATTCATTCGTACGATCCATTCTAATTCATTCGTATGATCCATTCTAATTAATTCGTATGATCCATTCTAATTCATTCGTACGATCCATTCTAATTCATTCATACAATCCATTCTAATTCATTCGCACGAATGTATCCATTCTAATTAATTCGTACGATCCATTCTAATTCATTCGTATGATCCATTCTTATTCATTCGCACGATCCAGTCTAATCGATTCGCACGATCCATTCTAATTCATTCGCACGAATGTATCCATTCTAATTCATTCATACGATCCATTCTAATTCATTCGTACGATCCATTTTAACTCATTCGCACAAATATATCCATTCTAATTCATTCGTACGATCCATTCTAATTCATTCGTACGATCAATTCTAATTCATTCACAAAATCTATTCTAATTCATTCATACGATCCATTCTAATTCATTCGCACGATCCATTCTAATTCATTCGTACGATCCATTCTAATTCTTTCACACGATCCATTCTAATTCATTCGTACGATCCATTCTAATTCATTCGCACTATCCATTCTAATTCATTCGTACGATCCATTCTAATTCATTCATACGATCCATTCTAATTCATTCGCACAAATGTATCCAATCTAATTCATTCATATGATCCATTCTTACTCATTCATATGATCCATTCTATTTCATTCGTACGATCTATTTTAATTCGTTCGTACGATCCATTCTAATTCATTCGTACGATCCATTCTAATTCCTTCGTACGATCCATTCTAATTCATTCGTACGATCCATTCTAATTCATTCATACAATCCATTCTAATTCTTTCACATGATCCATTCTAATTCATTCGTACGATCCATTCTAATTCATTCGTGCAATCCATTCTATTTCATTCGTACGATCCATTCTTACTAATTCGTACGATCCATTCTAATTCATTCACACGAATGTATCCATTCATACGAATGAATTAGAATAGATTGTACGAATGAATTAGAATGGATCGTACGAATGAATTAGAATGGATCGTACGAAGGAATTAGAATGGATCGTACGAATGAATTAGAATAGATCGTACGAATGAATTAGAATAGATCGTACGAATGAATTAGAATGGATCGTACAAAGGAATTAGAATGGATCGTACGAATGAATTAGAATGGATCGTACGAATGAATTTGAATGGATACATTTGTGCGAATGAATCTAAATGGATTGTATGAATGAATTACAATGGATCGTACGAATGAATTAGAATGGATCGTACGAATGAATTAGAATAGCTCATACGAATGAATTAGAATGAATCGTATGAATGAATTAGAATGGTTACATTCGTGCGAATGAATTAGAATAGATCGTACGAATGAATTAGAATGGATCGTACGAATAAATTAGAATGGGTCGTGGGAATGAATTAGAATGGACCGTACGAATGAATTAGAATGGATCCACCGAATGAGTTAGAATGGATCATACGAATGAATTAGAATGGATTGTACGAATGAATTAGAATGGATCGTATGAATGAATAAGAATGGATCGTACGAATGAATTAGAATGGATCGTGCGAATGAATTAGCATGAATCGTACGAATGTATTAGAATGGATCGTACGAATGAATTAGAATGAATCGTACGATCCATTCTAATTCAATCGTCCGCTCCAATCTAATTCATTCGCAAGAATGTATCCATTCTAATTCATTCGTACAATCCATTCTATTTCATTCGTACGATCCATTCTTACTCATTCGTATGATCCATTCTAATTCATTCGCACGAATGTATCCATTCTATTTCATTCATACAATCCATTCTAATTCATTCCGTACGATCCATTCTAATTCATTCGTACGATCGTACGAATGAATTAGAATGGATCGTACGAATGAATAAGAATAGATTGTGCGAATGAATTAGAATGGATCGTACGAATGAATTAGAATGGATCGTACGAATGAATTAGAATGGATCATACAAATGAGTAAGAATGGATCGTACGAATGAATTAGAATGGATCGTACGAATTAATTAGAATGGATCGTTCAAAAAAATTAGAATGGATCATACGAATGAGTAAGAATGGACCGTACGAATGAAGTAGAATAGATTGTACGAATGAATTAGAATGGATCCTACGAATGAATTAGAATGGATCGTGTGAAAGAATTAGAATGGATTGTATGAATGAATTATAATGGATCGTATGAATGAATTAGAATGGATCGTGCGAATGAATTCGAATGGATCGTACGAATTCATTCTAATTCATTCATACAATCCATTCTAATTCTTTCACACGATCCATTCTAATTCATTCGTACGTTCCATTCTAATTCATTAGCACGATCCATGCTAATTCATTCGTTCGATCAATTCTAATTCATTAGCACGATCCATTCTAATTCATTCGTATGATCCATTCTAATTCATTCGCACGATCCATTCTAATTCATTCATAGGATCCATTCTAATTCATTCATACGATCTATTCTAATTCTTTCGCATGAATGTATCCATTCTAATTCATTCGCACGAATGTATCCATTCTAATTCATTCGTACGATCCATTCTAATTCATTCGCACGATCCATTCTAATTCATTCGTACGATCAATTCTAATTGATTCGCAAGAATGTATCCATTCTAATTCATTCGTACGATCCATTCTAATTCATTCATAGGATCCATTCTAATTAATTCATACAATCCATTCTAATTCATTCGCACGAATGTATCCATTCTAATTCAATTCGTACGATCAGTTCTAATTCATTCACAAAATCTATTCTAATTCATTCATACGATCCATTCTAATTCATTCACACGAATGTATCCATTCTAATTCATTCATACGATGCATTATAATTCATTCGTATGATCCATTCTAATTCACTCGTACGATCCATTCTAATACATTCATACGATCCATTCTAATTCATTTCCACGAATATATCCATTCTAATTCATTCGTAGGATCCATTCTAATTCCTTCGTACGATCCATTCTAATTCATTCGTACGATCTATTCTATTTCATTCGTACGATCCATTCTTACTCATTCATACGATCCATTCTAATTCATTCGTCCGATCCATTCTAATTCATTCGTATAATCCATGCTAATTCATTCGTTCGATCAATTCTAATTCATTAGCACGATCCATTCTAATTCATTCGTACGATCCATTCTAATTCATTCGCACGATCCATTCTAATTCATTCATAGGATCCATTCTAATTCATTCATACGATCTATTCTAATTCTTTCGCACGAATGTATCCATTCTAATTCATTCGCACGAATGTATCCATTCTAATTCATTCGTACGATCCATTCTAATTCATTCGCACGATCCATTCTAATTCATTCGTACGATCAATTCTAATTCATTCGCACGAATGTATCCATTCTAATTCATTCGTACGATCCATTCTAATTAATTCAAAGGATCCATTCTAATTCATTCATACAATCCATTCTAATTCATTCGCACGAATGTATCCATTCTAATTCATTCGTACGATCAGTTCTATTTCATTCACAAAATCTATTCTAATTCATTCATACGATCCATTCTAATTCATTCACACGAATGTATCCAGATCGTACGAATGAACTAGAAATGATATATTCGTGCGAATGAATTAGAATGGATCGTACGAATGAATTAGAATGGATCGTATGAATGAATTAGAATGGATCGTACGAATGAATTAGAATGGATCGTGCGAATGAATTAGAATGGATCGTACGAATGAACTAGAATGGATCGTACGAATGAACTAGAATGTATACATTCGTGCGAATGAATTAGAATGGATCGTACGAATGAATTAGAATGAATCGTACGAATGAATTAGAATGGATCGTGCGAATGAATTAGAATGGATTGTATGAATGAATTAGAATGGATCTTACGAATGAATTAAAATGGATCGTACGAATGAATTAGAATGGATCCTACGAATGAATTAGAATGGATACATTCGTGCGAATGAATTAGAATGGATCGGATGAATGAATTAGAATGGATTGTAAGAATGAATTAGAATGGATCGTACGAATGAATTAGAATGGATCGTACGAATAAATTAGAATGGATACATTCGTCCGAATGAATTAGAATGGATCATACGAATGAGTAAGAATGGATCGTACGAATGACATAGAATAGATTGTACGAATGAATTAGAATGGATCGTACAATCTATTCTATTTCATTCGTATGATCCATTCTTACTCATTCGTATGATCCATTCTAATTCATTCGGATGAATGTATCCATTCTAATTTATTCGTACGATCCATTCTAATTCATTTGTACGATCCATTCTAATTTATTCGTTCGATCCATTCTAATTCATTCGCACGAATGTATCCATTCTAATTCATTCGTACGGTCCATTCTAATTCATTCGCACAATCCATTCTATTTCATTCGTACGATCCAATCTTACTCATTCGTATGATCCATTATGGATACATTCGTGTGAATGAATTAGAATGGATCATACGAATGAGTAAGAATGGATCGTACGAATGAAATAGAATGGATTGTGCGAATGAATTAGAATGGATCGTACGAATGAATTAGAATGGATCGTGTGAAAGAATTAGAATGGATTGTATGAATGAATTAGAATAGATCGTATGAATGAATTAGAATGGATCGTGCGAATGAATTAGAATGGATCGTACGGATGAACTAGAATGGATACATTTGTGCGAATGAATTAGAATGGATCGTACGAATGAATTAGAATGGATCATACAAATGAATTAGAATGGATAGTACGGATGCACGATCCATGCTAATTCATTCGTTCGATCAATTCTAATTCATTAGCACGATCCATTCTAATTCATTCGTACGATCCATTCTAATTCATTCGCACAATCCATTCTAATGCATTCGTACGATCCATTCTAATTCTTTCACACGATCCATTCTAATTCATTCGCACGATCCATTCTAATTCATTCATAGGATCCATTCTAATTCATTCATACGATCTATTCTAATTCTTTCGCATGAATGTATCCATTCTAATTCATTCGCACGAATGTATCCATTCTAATTCATTCGTACGATCCATTCTAATTCATTCGCACGATCCATTCTAATTCATTCGTACGATCAATTCTAATTCATTCGCACGAATGTATCCATTCTAATTCATTCGTACGATCCATTCTAATTCATTCATAGGATCCATTCTAATTAATTCATACAATCTATTCTAATTCATTCGCACGAATGTATCCATTCGAATTCATTCGTACGATCTGTTCTAATTCATTCACAAAATCTATTCTAATTCATTCATACGATCCATTCTAATTCATTCACACGAATGTATCCATTCTAATTCATTCATACGATCCATTCTAATATATTCGTACGATCCATTCTAATTCACTCATATGATCCATTCTAATACATTCATACGATCCATTCTAATTCATTTGCACGAATATATCCATTCTAATTCCTTCGTACGATCCATTCTAATTCCTTCGTACGATCCATTCTAATTCATTCGTACGATCTATTCTATTTCATTCGTACGATACATTCTTACTCATTCATACGATCCATTCTAATTCATTCGTCCGATCCATTCTAATTCATTCGTACAATCCATGCTAATTCATTCGTTCGATCAATTCTAATTTATTAGCACGATCCATTCTAATTCATTCGTACGATCCATTCTAATTCATTCGCACGATCCATTCTAATTCATTCATAGGATCCATTCTAATTCATTCATACGATCTATTCTAATTCTTTCGCACGAATGTATCCATTCTAATTCATTCGCACGAATGTATCCATTCTAATTCATTCGTACGATCCATTCTAATTCATTCGCACGATCCATTCTAATTCATTCGTACGATCAATTCTAATTCATTCGCACGAATGTATCCATTCTAATTCATTCGTACGATCCATTCTAATTCATTCAAAGGATCCATTCTAATTCATTCATACAATCCATTCTAATTCATTCGCACGAATGTATCCATTCTAATTCATTCGTACGATCAGTTCTATTTCATTCACAAAATCTATTCTAATTCATTCATACGATCCATTCTAATTCATTCACACGAATGTATCCAGATCGTACGAATGAACTAGAATGGATACATTCGTGCGAATGAATTAGAATGGATCGTACGAATGAATTAGAATGGATCGTATGAATGAATTAGAATGGATCGTACGAATGAATTAGAATGGATCGTGCGAATGAATTAGAATGGATCGTACGAATGAACTAGAATGGATCGTACGAATGAACTAGAATGGATACATTCGTGCGAATGAATTAGAATGGATCGTACGAATGAATTAGAAAAAATCGTACGAATGAATTAGAATGGATCGTGCGAATGAATTAGAATGGATTGTATGAATGAATTAGAATGGATCTTACGAATGAATTAAAATGGATCGTACGAATGAATTAGAATGGATCCTACGAATGAATTAGAATGGATACATTCGTGCGAATGAATTAGAATGGATCGGATGAATGAATTAGAATGGATCGTAAGAATGAATTAGAATGGATCGTACGAATGAATTAGAATGGATCATACGAATAAATTAGAATGGATACATTCGTCCGAATGAATTAGAATGGATCATACGAATGAGTAAGAATGGATCGTACGAATGAAATAGAATAGATCGTACGAATGAATTAGAATGGATCGTATGAATGAATTAGAATGGATACATTCGTGCGAATGAATTAGAATGGATCATACGAATGAGTAAGAATGGATCGTACGAATGAAATAGAATGGATTGTGCGAATGAATTAGAATGGATCGTACGAATGAATTAGAATGGATCGTGTGAAAGAATTAGAATGGATTGTATGAATGAATTAGAATAGATCGTATGAATGAATTAGAATGGATCGTACGAATGAATTAGAATGGATCGTACGGATGAACTAGAATGGATACATTCGTGCGAATGAATTAGAATGGATCGTACGAATGAATTAGAATGGATAGTACGGATGCACGATCCATGCTAATTCATTCGTTCGATCAATTCTAATTCATTAGCACGATCCATTCTAATTCATTCGTACGATCCATTCTAATTCATTCGCACGATCCATTCTAATTCATTCGTACGATCCATTCTAATTCTTTCACACGATCCATTCTAATTCATTCGTACGATCCATTCTAATTCATTCGTACGATCTATTCTAATTCATTCGCACGATCCATTCTAATTCATTCGTACGATCCATTCTAATTCCTTCATACGATCCATTCTAATTCATTCATACAATCCATTCTAATTTTTTCACACGATCCAATCTAATTCATTCGTACGATCCATTCTAATTCATTCGTGCAATCCATTCTATTTCATTCGTACGATCCATTCTAATTCATTCACACGAATATATCCATTCGTACGAATGAATTAGAATAGATTGTACGAATGAATTAGAATGGATCATACGAATGAATTAGAATGGATCGTATGAATGAATTAGAATGGATCGTACGAATGAATTAGAATGGATCGTGCGAATGAATTAGAATGGATCGTACGAATGAATTAGAATGGATCGTACGAATGAACTAGAATGGATACATTCGTGCGAATGAATTAGAATGGATCGTACGAATGAATTAGAATGGATCGTACGAATGAATTAGAATGGATCGTACGATTGAATTAGAATGGATCATACGAATGAATTAGAATGGATCATACGAATGAGTAAGAATGGATCGTACGAATGAACTAGAATGGATTGTACGAATGAATTAGAATGGATCGTACGAATGAATTAGAATGGATTCTGTGAAAGAATTAGAATGGATTGTATGAATGAATTAGAATGGATCATATGAATGAATTAGAATGGATCGTGCGAATGAATTCGAATGGATCGTACGAATGAATTAGAATGGATCGTACGAATGAATTAGAATGGATACATTCATGCGAATGAATTTGAATGGATACATTCGTGCGAAAGAATTAGAATATATCGTATGAATGAATTACAATGGATCCTATGAATGAATTCGAACTGATCGTGCGAATGAATTAGAATGGATCGTACGAATGAATTAGAATGGATCGTGCCAATGAATTAGAATTGATCGAACGAATGAATTAGCATGGATCGTGCTAATGAATTAGAATGGAACGTACGAATGAATTAGAATGGATCGTGTGAAAGAATTAGAATGGATTGTATGAATGAATTAGAATGAATTCGTACGATCCATTCGAATTCATTCGCACGATCTATCCTAATTCATTCATACAATCCATTCTAATTCATTCATACAATCCATTCTAATTCTTTCACACGATCCATTCTAATTCATTCGTAGGATCCATTCTAATTCATTCGTACAATCTATTCTATTTCATTCGTACGATCCATTCTTACTCATTCGTATGATCCATTCTAATTCATTCGGACGAATGTATCCATTCTAATTTATTCGTACGATCCATTCTAATTCATTCGTACGATCCATTCTAATTCATTCTTACGATCCATTCTTACTCATTCGTATGATCCATTCTAATTCATTCGTACGATCCATTCTAATTCATTCGTACGATCCATTCTAATTCATTCGTACGATCCATTCTAATTCATTCGTACGATCCATTCTTACTCATTCGTATGATCCATTCTATTTCATTCGTACGATCTATTCTAATTCATTCGTACGATCCATTCTAATTCATTCGTACGATCCATTCTAATTCCTTCGTACGATCCATTCTAATTCATTCGAACGATCCATTCTAATTCATTAATACAATCCATTCTAATTCTTTCACACGATCCATTCTAATTCATTCGTACGATCCATTCTAATTCATTCGTGCAATCCAGTCTATTTCATTCGTACGATCCATTCTTACTAATTCGTACGATCCATTCTAATTCATTCACACGAATGTATCCATTCATACGAATGAATTAGAATAGATTGTACGAATGAATTAGAATGGATCATACGAATGAATTAGAATGGATCGTACGATGGAATTAGAATGGATCGTACGAATGAATTAGAATAGATCGTACAAATGAATTAGAATAGATCGTACGAATGAATTAGAATGGATCGTACAAAGGAATTAGAATGGATCGTACGAATGAATTAGAATAGATCGTACGAATGAATTAGAATGGATCGTACGAATGAATTAGAATGAATTCGTACGATCCATTCGAATTCATTCGCACGATCCTTTCTAATTCATTCATACAATCCATTCTAATTCATTCATATAATCCATTCTAATTCTTTCACACGATCCATTCTAATTCATTCGTAGGATCCATTCTAATTCATTCGTACAATCTATTCTATTTCATTCGTACGATCCATTCTTACTCATTCGTATGATCCATTCTAATTCATTCGGACGAATGTATCCATTCTAATTTATTCGTACGATCCATTCTAATTCATTCGTACGATCCATTCTAATTCATTCTTACGATCCATTCTTACTCATTCGTATGATCCATTCTAATTCATTCGTACGATCCATTCTAATTCATTCGTACGATCCATTCTAATTCATTCGCACAATCTATTCTAATTCATTCGTACGATCCATTCTAATTCATTCGTACGATCGTACGAATGAATTAGAATGGATCATACGGAATGAATTAGAATGGATTGTATGAATGAATTAGAATGGATACATTCGTGCGAATGAATTAGAATGGATCATACGAATGAGTAAGAATGGATCATACGAATGAAATAGAATGGATTGTGCGAATGAATTAGAATGGATCGTACGAATGAATTAGAATGGATTGTACGAATGAATTAGAATGGATCGTACGAATGAATTAGAATGGATATATTCGTGCAAATGAATTAGATTGGATCGTATGAATGTATTAGAATGGATCGTATGATTGAATTAGAATGGATCGTACGAATGAATTAGAATGGATCTTACGAATGAATTAGAAAGGATCGTACGAATGAATTAGACTGGATCGTACGAATGAATTAGAATGGATACATTCGTGCGAATGAATTAGAATGGATCGGACGAATGAATTAGAATGGATCGTACGAATGAATTAGAATGGATCGTACGAATGAATTAGAATGGATCGTACGAATAAATTAGAATGGATACATTCGTCCGAATGAATTAGAATGGATCATACGAATGAGTAAGAATGGATCGTACGAATGAAATAGAATAGATTGTACGAATGAATTAGAATGGATTCGTACGAATGAATTAGAATGGATACATTCGTGCGAATGAATTAGAATGGATCGTACCAATGAGTAAGAATGGATCGTACGAATGAAATAGAATGGATTGTGCGAATGAATTAGAATGGATCGTACGAATGAATTAGAATGAATCGTGTGAAAGAATTAGAATGGATTGTATGAATGAATTAGAATAGATCGTATGAATGAATTAGAATGGATCGTACGAATGAATTAGAATGGATCGTACGAATGACTTAGAATGGATCGTACGAATGAACTAGAATAGATACATTCGTGCGAATGAATTAGAATGGATCGTTCGAATGAATTAGAATGGATCGTACGAATGAATTAGAATGGATCTTACGAATGAATTAGAATGGATCGTACGAATGCACGATCCATGCTAATTCATTCGTTCGATCAATTCTAATTCATTCGTACGATCCATTCTAATTCATTCGCACGATCCATTCTAATTCATTCGTACGATCCATTCTAATTCTTTCACACGATCCATTCTAATTCATTCGTACGATCCATTCTAATTCATTCATACGATCTATTCTAATTCATTCGTACGATCCATTCTAATTTCATTCGTACGATCCATTCTAATTCATTCGCTCGAATGTATCCATTCTAATCCATTCGTACGATCCATTCTAATCCATTCATACGATCCATTCTAATTCATTCGCATGAATGTAACCATTCTAATTCATTCATTTGATCCATTCTAATTCATTCGTACGATCCATTCTAATTCATTCGTCCGATCCATTCTAATTCATTCGCACGAATGTATCCATTCTAATCCATTCGTAAGATCCATTCCAATTCATTCGTAAGATCCATTCTAATTCATTCGTACGATCCATTCTAATTCATTAATATGATCCATTCTAATTCATTCGTACGATCCATTCTAATTCATATGCACAAAGGTACCCTTTCTAATTCATTCGTACGATCCATTCTAATTCAGGATCGTACGAATGAATTAGAATGGATACATTCGTGCGAATGAATAAGAATTGATCGTACAAATGAATTAGAATGGATCATGCGAATGAATTAGAATGGATCGTACGAATGAATAAGAATGGATCGTACGAATGAACTAGAATGGATACATTCGTGCGAATGAATTAGAATGGATCGTACGAATGAATTAGAATGGATCGTACGAATGAATTAGAATGGATCGTACGATTGAATTAGAATGGATCATACGAATGAATTAGAATGGATCATACGAATAAGGAAGAATGGATCGTACGAATGAAATAGAATGGATTGTACGAATGAATTAGAATGGATTGTACGAATGAATTAGAATGGATCGTGTGAAAGAATTAGAATGGATTGTATGAATGAATTAGAATCGATCATATAAATGAATTAGAATGGATCGTGCGAATGAATTCGAATGGATCGTACGAATGAATTAGAATGGATCGTACGAATGAATTAGAATGGATACATTCATGCGAATGAATTTGAATGGATGCATTCGTGCGAAAGAATTAGAATAGATCGTATGAATGAATTACAATGGATCCTATGAATGAATTAGAACTGATCGTGCAAATGAATTAGAATGGATCGTACGAATGAATTAGAATGGATCGTGCCAATGAATTAGAATTGATCGAACGAATGAATTAGCATGGATCGTGCTAATGAATTAGAATGGAACGTACGAATGAATTAGAATGGATCGTGTGAAAGAATTAGAATGGATTGTATGAATGAATTAGAATGAATTCGTACGATCCATTCGAATTTATTCGCACGATCCATTCTAATTCATTCATACGATCCATTCTAATTCATTCATACAATCCATTCTAATTCTTTCACACGATCCATTCTAATTCATTCGTAGGATCCATTCTAATTCATTCGTACAATTTATTCTATTTCATTCGTACGATCCATTCTTACTCATTCGTATGATCCATTCTAATTCATTCGGACGAATGTATCCATTCTAATTTATTCGTACGATCCATTCTAATTCATTCGTACGATCCATTCTAATTCATTCGTACGATCCATTCTTACTCATTCGTATGATCCATTCTAATTCATTCGTACGATCCATTCTAATTCATTCGTACGATCCATTCTAATTCATTCGCACAATCTATTCTAATTCATTCATACGATCCATTCTAATTCATTCATACGATCGTACGAATGAATTAGAATGGATCGTACGGAATGAATTAGAATGGATTGTATGAATGAATTAGAATGGATACATTCGTGCGAATGAATTAGAATGGATCATACGAATGAGTAAGAATAGATCGTACGAATGAAATAGAATGGATTGTGCGAATGAATTAGAATAGATCGTACGAATGAATTAGAATGGATCGTACGAATGAATTAGAATGGATCGTACGAATGAATTAGAATGGATATATTCGTGCAAATGAATTAGAATGGATCGTATGAATGTATTAGAATGGATCGTATGAGTGAATTATAATGGATCGTACGAATGAATTAGAATGGATCTTACGAATGAATTAGAAAGGATCGAACGAATGAATTAGAATGGATCGTACGAATGAATTAGAATGGATACATTCGTGCGAATGAATTAGAATGGATCGGACGAATGATTTAGAATGGATCGTACAAATGAATTAGAATGGATCGTACGAATGAATTAGAATGGATCGTACGAATAAATTAGAATGGATACATTCGTCCGAATGAATTAGAATGGATCATACGAATGAGTAAGAATGGATCGTACGAATGAAATAGAATAGATTGTACGAATGAATTAGAATGGATTTGTACGAATGAATTAGAAGGGATACATTCGTGCGAATGAATTAGAATGGATCGTACCAATGAGTAAGAATGGATCGTACGAATGAAATAGAATGGATTGTGCGAATGAATTAGAATGGATCGTACGAATGAATTAGAATGGATCGTGTGAAAGAATTAGAATGGATGGTATGAATGAATAAGAATAGATCGTATGAATGAATTAGAATGGATCGTACGAATGAATTAGAATGGATGGTACGAATGAATTAGAATGGATCGTACGAATGAATTAGAATGGATACATTCGTGCGAATGAATTAGAATGGATACATTCGTGCAAAAGAATTAGAATAGATCGTATGAATGAATTAGAATGGATCCTATGAATGAATTAGAATGGATCGTGCGAATGAATTAGAATGGATCGTACGAATGAATTAGAATGGATCGTACGAATGAATTAGAATGGATCGTGCTAATGAATTAGAATTGATCGAACGAATGAATTAGCATGGATCGTGCTAATGAATTAGAATGGAACGTACGAATGAATTAGAATGGATCGTGTGAAAGAATTAGAATGGATAGTATGAATGAATTAGAATGAATTCGTACGATCCATTCGAATTCATTCGCACGATCAATTCTAATTCATTCATACGATCCATTCTAATTCATTCATACAATCCATTCTAATTCTTTCACACGATCCATTCTAATTCATTCGTAGGATCCATTCTAATTCATTCGTACAGTCTATTCTATTTCATTCGTACGATCCATTCTTACTCATTCGTATGATCCATTCTAATTCATTCGGACGAATGTATCCATTCTAATTTATTCGTACGATCCATTCTAATTCATTCGTACGATCCATTCTAATTCATTCGCACGATCCATTCTTACTCATTCGTATGATCCATTCTAATTCATTCGTACGATCCATTCTAATTCATTCGTACGATCCATTCTAATTCATTCGCACAATCTATTCTAATTCATTCGTACGATTAATTCTAATTCATTCGTACGATCGTACGAATGAATTAGAATGGATCGTACGGAATGAATTAGAATGGATTGTATGAATGAATTAGAATAGATACATTCGTGCGAATGAATTAGAATGGATCATACGAATGAGTAAGAATGGATCGTACGAATGAATTAGAATGGATCATATGAATTCATTAGAATGGTTACATTCATGCGAATGAATTAGAATGGATCGATCGAATGGATTAGAATGGATCGTACGAATGGATTAGAATGGATACATTCGAGCGAATGAATTAGAATGGATCGTACGAATGAATTAGAATGGATCGTACGAATGGATTTGAATGGATCCTACGAATGGATTAGAATGGATACCTTTGTGCATATGAATTAGAATGGATCGTATGAATGAATTAGAATGGATCGTACGAATGAATTAGAATGAATTAGAATGGATCGTACGAATGAATTAGAATAGATCATAGGAATGAATTCGAATGGATCGTGCAAATGAATTAGAATGGATACATTCGTACGAATGAATTAGAATGGATCGTACGAATGAATTAGAATGGATCGTACGAATGAATTCGAATGGATCATACGAATTAATTAGAATGGATCCAACGAATGAATTAGAATGGATCGTACGAATGAATTAGAATGGATCACACGAAAGAACTAGAATGGATCGTACGACTGAACTAGAAGGGATACATTCGTGCGAATGAATTAGAATGGATCGTACGAATGAATTAGAATGGATCGTACGAATGAATTAGAATGGATCTTACGAATGAATTAGAATGGATCGTATGAATGAATTAGAATGGATCGTACGAATGAATTAGAATGGATACATTCATGCGAATGAATTAGAATGGATCGGACGAATGAATTAGAATGGATCGTACAAATGAATTTGAATGGATACATTTGTGCGAATGAATCTAAATGGATTGTATGAATGAATTACAATGGATCGTACGAATGAATTAGAATGGATCGTACGAATGAATTAGAATAGCTCATACGAATGAATTAGAATGAATCGTATGAATGAATTAGAATGGTTACATTCGTGCGAATGAATTATAATAGATCGTATGAATGAATTAGAATAGATCGTACGAATAAATTAGAATGAATCGTGGAAATGAATTAGAATGGATCGTACGAATGAATTAGAATGGATCCACCGAATGAGTTAGAATGGATCATACGAATGAATTAGAATGGATTGTACGAATGAATTAGAATGGATTGTGCGAATGAATTAGAATGGATCGTATGAATGATTAAGAATGGATCGTACGAATGAATTAGAATGAATCGTGCGAATGAATTAGCATGAATCGTACGAATGTATTAGAATGGATTGTACGAATGAATTAGAATGAATCGTACGATCCATTCTAATTCATTCGTACGATCCATTCTAATTCATTCGCACGAATGTATCCATTCTAGTTCATTCGTACGATCCATTTTAGTTCATTCGTACGATCCATTCTAATTCATTCGTACGATCCATTCTAAATCATTCGTATGATCCATTCTAATTAATTCGTATGATCCATTCTAATTCATTCGTACGATCCATTCTAATTCATTCATACAATCCATTCTAATTCATTCGCACGAATGTATCCATTCTAATTAATTCGTACGATCCATTCTAATTCATTCGTATGATCCATTCTTATTCATTCGCATGATCCAGTCTAATGGATTCGCACGATCCATTCTAATTCATTAGCACGAATGTATCCATTCTAATTTATTTGTACGATCCATTCTAATTCATTAATATGATCCTTTCTAATTTATTCGCACGATCCATTCTAATTCATTCGTACGATCCATTCTAATTCATTCGTACGATCCATTCTAATTCATTCGCACGATCCATTCTAATTCATTCGTACAATCTATTCTATTTCATTCGTACGATCCATTCTTACTCATTCGTATGATCCATTCTAATTCATTCGGACGAATGTATCCATTCTAATTTATTCGTACGATCCATTCTAATTCATTCGTACGATCCATTCTAATTCATTCATACGATCCATTCTAATTCATTCGTCTGATCCATTCTAATTCATTCGCACGAATGTATCCATTCTAATTCATTCGTACGGTCCATTCTAATTCATTCGCACAATCCATTCTATTTCATTCGTACGATCCATTCTTACTCATTCGTATGATCCATTATGGATACATTCGTGCGAAAGAATTAGAATGGATCATACGAATGAGTAAGAATGGATCGTACGAATGAAATAGAATGGATTGTGCGAATGAATTAGAATGGATCGTACGAATGAATTAGAATGGATCGTGTGAAAGAATTAGAAAGGATTGTATGAATGAATTAGAATAGATCGTATGAATGAATTAGAATGGATCGTACGAATGAATTAGAATGTATCGTACGAATGAACTAGAATGGATACATTCGTGCGAATAAATTAGAATGGATCGTACGAATGAATTAGAATGGATCGTACGAATGAATTAGAATGGATCGTACGAATGAATTAGAATGGATCTTACGAATGAATTAGAATAGATCGTACGAATGCACGATCCATGCTAATTCATTCGTTCGATCAATTCTAATTCATTAGCACGATCCATTCTAATTCATTCGTACGATCCATTCTAATTCATTCGCACGATCCATTCTAATTCATTCGTACGATCCATTCTTATTCTTTCACACGATCCATTCTAATTCATTCCTACGATCAATTCTAATTCATTCGTACGATCTATTCTAATTCATTCGTACGATCCATTCTAATTTCATTCGTACGATCCATTCTAATTCATTCGCTCGAATGTATCCATTCTAATCCATTCGTACGATCCATTCTAATCCATTCGTACGATCCATTCTAATTCATTCGCATGAATGTAACCATTCTAATTCATTCATTTGATCCATTCTAATTCATTCGTACGATCCATTCTAATTCATTCGTCCGATCCATTCTAATTCATTCGCACGAATGTATCCATTCTAATCCATTCGTAAGATCCATTCTAATTCATTCGTACGATCCATTCTAATTCATTCGTACGATCCATTCTAGTTCATTAATATGATCCATTCTAATTCATTCGTACGATCCATTCTAATTCATATACACAAAGGTATCCTTTCTAATTCATTCGTACGATCCATTCTAATTCAGGATCGTACGAATGAATTAGAATGGATACATTCGTGCGAATGAATTAGAATTGATTGTACGAATGAATTAGAATGGATCGTGCGAATGAATTAGAATGGATCGTACGAATAAATTAGAATGGATCGTACGAATGAACTAGAATGGATACATTCGTGCGAATGAATTAGAATGGATCGTACGAATGAATTAGAATGGATCGTACGAATGAATTAGAATGGATCTTACGAATGAATTAGAATGGATCATACGAATGAATTAGAATGGATCGTACGAATGAATTAGAATGGATATATTCGTGCGAATGAATTAGAATGGATCGGACGAATGAATTAGAATGGATCGTACGAATGAATTTGAATGGATCAAATGAATGAATTAGAATGGTTACATTCATGCGAATGAATTAGAATGGATCGTACGAATGGATTAGAATGGATCGTACGAATGAAATTAGAATGGATCGTACGAATGAATTAGAATAGGTCGTACGAATGAATTAGAATGGATCGTACAAATGAATTAGAATGGATCGTACGAATAAATTAGAATGGATACATTCGTCCGAATGAATTAGAATGGATCATACGAATGAGTAAGAATGGATCGTACGAATGAAATAGAATAGATTGTACAAATGAATTAGAATGGATCCTACGAATGAATTAGAATGGATCGTGTGAAAGAATTAGAATGGATTGTATGAATGAATTAGAATAGATCGTATGAATGAATTAGAATGGATCGTGCGAATAAATTCGAATGGATCGTACGAATTCATTCTAATTCATTCATACAATCCATTGTAATTCTTTCACACGATCCATTCTAATTCATTTGTACGTTCCATTCTAATTCATTAGCACGATCCATCCTAATTCATTCATTCGATCAATTCTAATTCATTAGCACGATCCATTCTAATTCATTCGTACGATCCATTCTAATTCCTTTGTACGATCCATTCTAATTCATTCGTACGATCTATTCTAATTCATTCGTACGATCCTTTCTAATTCATTCGTACGATCCATTCTAATTCTTTCGTACGATCCATTCTAATTCATTCGTACGATCCATTCTAATTCATTCGTGCAATCCATTCTATTTCATTCGTACGATCCATTCTTACTCATTCGTACGATCCATTCTAATTCATTCACACGAATGTATCCATTCGTACGAATGAATTAGAATGGATCGTACGAATGAATTAGAATGGATCATACGAAGGAATTAGAATGGATCGTACGAATGAATTAGAATGGATCATACGAATGAATTAGAATAGATCGTACGAATGAATTAGAATGGATCATACGAAGGAATTAGAATGGATCGTACGAATGAATTAGAATGGATATATTCGTGCAAATGAATTAGAATAGATCGTAAGAATGTATTAGAATGGATCGTATGAGTGAATTAGAATGGATCGTACGAATGAATTAGAATGGATTGTATGAATGAATTAGAATGGATCGTACGAATGAATTAGAATGGATCATACGAATTAATTAGAATGGATCATACGAATGAATTAGAATGGATCGTACGAATGAATTAGAATGGATCGTGCAAATGAATTAGAATTGATCGAACGAATGAATTAGAATGGATACATTCGTGCGAATGAATTAGAATGGATCGGACGAATGAATTAGAATGGATCATACGAATGAGTAAGAATGGATCGTACGAATGAAATAGAATAGATCGTACGAATGAATTAGAATGGATCGTACGAAGGAATTAGAATGGATCGTACGAATGAATTAGAATGGATATATTCATGCAAATGAATTAGAATGGATCGTATGAATGTATTAGAATGGATCGTATGAGTGAATTAGAATGTATCGTACGAATGAATTAGAATGGATCGTATGAATGAATTAGAATGGATACATTCGTGTGAATGAATTAGAATGGATCGTTTGAATGAATTAGAATAGATTTTGTGAATGAATTAGAACTGACCGTACGAATGAATTAGAATGGATACATTCGTGCGAATGAATTAGAATGGATTGTATGAATGAATTAGAATGGATCCTATGATTGAATTAGAATGGATCATGCGAATGAATTAGAATGGATCGTACGAATAAATTAGAATGGATCGTGCTAATGAATTAGAATTGATCGAACGAATGAATTAGCATGGATCTTGCTAATGAATTAGAATGGAACGTACGAATGAATTAGAATGGATCGTGTGAAAGAATTAGAATGGATTGTATGAATGAATTAGAATGAATTCGTATGATCCATTCGAATTCATTCGCACGATCCATTCTAATTCATTCATATGATCCATTCTAATTCATTCATACAATCCATTCTAATTCTTTCACAAGATCCATTCTAATTCATTCGTAGGATCCATTCTAATTCATTCGTACAATCTATTCTATTTCATTCATACGATCCATTCTTACTCATTCGTATGATCCATTCTAATTCATTCGGACGAATGTATCCATTCTAATTTATTCGTACGATCCATTCTAATTCATTCGTACGATCCATTCTAATTCATTCGTACGATCCATTCTAATTTATTCATCCGATCCATTCTAATTCATTCGCACGAATGTATCCATTCTAATTCATTCGTACGGTCCATTCTAATTCATTCGCACAATCCATTCTATTTCATTCGTACGATCCATTCTTACTCATTCGTATGATCCATAATGGATACATTCATGCGAATGAATTAGAATGGATCATACGAATGAGTAAGAATGGATCGTACGAATGAAATAGAATGGATTGTGCGAATAAATTAGAATGGATCGTACGAATGAATTAGAATGGATCGTGTGAAAGAATTAGAATGGATTGTATGAATGAATTAGAATAGATCGTATGAATGAATTAGAATGGATCGTACGAATGAATTAGAATGGATCGTACGAATGAACTAGAATGGATACATTCGTGCGAATGAATTAGAATGGATCGTACGAATGAATTAGAATGGATCGTACGAATGAATTAGAATGGATCTTACGAATGAATTAGAATGGATCGTACAAATGCACGATCCATGCTAATTCATTCGTTCGATCAATTCTAATTCATTAGCACGATCCATTCTAATTCATTCGTACGATCCATTCTAATTCATTCGCACGATCCATTCTAATTCATTCGTACGATCCATTCTAATTCTTTCACACGATCCATTCTAATTCATTCGTACGATCCATTCTAATTCATTCGTACGATCTATTCTAATTCATTAGTATGATCCATTCTAATTTCATTCGTACGATCCATTCTAATTCATTCGCTCGAATGGATCCATTCTAATCCATTCGTACGATCCATTCTAATCCATTCGTACGATCCATTCTAATTCATTCACATGAATGTAACCATTCTAATTCATTCATTTGATCCATTCTAATTCATTCGTACGATCCATTCTAATTCATTCGTCCGATCCATTCTAATTCATTCGCACGAATGTATCCATTCTAATCCATTCGTAAGATCCATTCTAATTCATTCGTATGATCCATTCTAATTCATTCGTACGATCCATACTAATTCATTAATATGATCCTTTCTAATTCATTCGTACGATCCATTCTAATTCATATGCACAAAGGTATCCTTTCTAATTCATTCGTACGATCCATTCTAATTCAGGATCGTACGAATGAATTAGAATGGATACATTCGTGCGAATGAATTAGAATTGATCGTACGAATGAATTAGAATGGATCGTGCGAATGAATTAGAATGGATCGTACGAATGAATTAGAATGGATCGTACGAATGAACTAGAATGGATACATTCGTGCGAATGAATTAGAATGGATCGTACGAATGAATTAGAATGGATCGTACGAATGAATTAGAATGGATCGTACGAATGAATTAGAATGGATCGTACGAATGAATTAGAATGGATATATTCGTGCGAATGAATTAGAATGGATCGGACGAATGAATTAGAATGGATCGTACGAATGAATTAGAATGGATCAAATGAATGAATTAGAATGGTTACATTCATGCGAATGAATTAGAATGGATCGTACGAATGGATTAGAATGGATCGTACGAATGAAATTAGAATGGATCGTACGAATGAATTTGAATAGGTCGTACGAATGAATTAGAATGGATCGTAGGAATGAATTAGAATGGATCGTACGAATAAATTAGAATGGATACATTCGCCCGAATGAATTAGAATGGATCATACGAATGAGTAAGAATGGATCGTACGAATGAAATAGAATAGATTGTACGAATGAATTAGAATGGATCCTACGAATGAATTAGAATGGATCGTGTGAAAGAATTAGACTGGATTGTATGAATGAATTAGAATGGATCGTATGAATGAATTAGAATGGATCGTGCGAATAAATTCGAATGGATCGTACGAATTCATTCTAATTCATTCATACAATCCATTCTAATTCTTTCACACGATCCATTCTAATTCATTTGTACGTTCCATTCTAATTCATTAGCACGATCCATCCTAATTCATTCATTCGATCAATTCTAATTCATTAGCACGATCCATTCTAATTCATTGGTACGATCCATTCTAATTCCTTCGTACGATCCATTCTAATTCATTCGTACGATCTATTCTAATTCATTCGTACGATCCTTTCTAATTCATTCGTACGATCCATTCTAATTCTTTCGTACGATCCATTCTAATTCATTCGTACGATCCATTCTAATTCATTCGTGCAATCCATTCTATTTCATTCGTACGATCCATTCTTACTCATTCGTACGATCCATTCTAATTCATTCACACGAATGTATCCATTCGTACGAATGAATTAGAATAGATTGTACGAATGAATTAGAATGGATCGTACGAATGAATTAGAATGGATCGTACGAAGGAATTAGAATGGATCGTATGAATGAATTAGAATGGATCGTACGAATGAATTAGAATGGATCGTACGAAGGAATTAGAATGGATCGTACGAATGAATTAGAATGGATATATTTGTGCAAATGAATTAGAATAGATCGTACGAATGTATTAGAATGGATCGTATGAGTGAATTAGAATGGATCGTACGAATGAATTAGAATGGATTGTATGAATGAATTAGAATGGATCATACGAATGAATTAGAATGGATCATACGAATTAATTAGAATGGATCATACGAATGAATTAGAATGGATCGTGCAAATGAATTAGAATTGATCGAACGAATGAATTAGAATGGATACATTCGTGCGAATGAATTAGAATGGATCGGACGAATGAATTAGAATGGATCATACGAATGAGTAAGAATGGATCGTACGAATGAAATAGAATAGATCGTACGAATGAATTAGAATGGATCGTACGAAGGAATTAGAATGGATCGTACGAATGAATTAGAATGGATATATTCGTGCAAATGAATTAGAATGGATCGTATGAATGTATTAGAATGGATCGTATGAGTGAATTCGAATGGATCGTACGAATGAATTAGAATGGATCGTATGAATGAATTAGAATGGATACATTCGTGTGAATGAATTAGAATGGATCGTTTGAATGAATTAGAATTGATTTTGTGAATGAATTAGAACTGATCGTACGAATGAATTAGAATGGATACATTCGTCCGAATGAATTAGAATGGATTGTATGAATGAATTAGAATTGATCCTATGAATGAATTAGAATGGATCGTGCGAATGAATTAGAATGGATCGTACGAATGAATTAGAATGGATCATGCTAATGAATTAGAATTGATCGAACGAATGAATTAGCATGGATCATGCTAATGAGTTAGAATGGAACGTACGAATGAATTAGAATGGATCGTGTGAAAGAATTAGAATGGATTGTATGAATGAATTAGAATGAATTCGTATGATCCATTCGAATTCATTAGCACGATCCATTCTAATTCATTCATACGATCCATTCTAATTCATTCATACAATTCGATCTAATTCTTTCACACGATCCATTCTAATTCATTCGTAGGATCCATTCTAATTCATTCGTACAATCTATTCTATTTCATTCATACGATCCATTCTTACTCATTCGTATGATCCATTCTAATTTATTCGGACGAATGTATCCATTCTAATTTATTCGTACGATCCATTCTAATTCATTCGTACGATCCATTCTAATTCATTCGTACGATCCATTCTAATTCATTCGTCCGATCCATTCTAATTCATTCGCACGAATGTATCCATTCTAATTTATTCGTACGGTCCATTCTAATTCATTCGCACAATCCATTCTATTTCATTCGTACGATCCATTCTTACTCATTCGTATGATCCATTATGGATACATTCGTGCGAATGAATTAGAATGGATCATACGAATGAGTAAGAATGGATCGTACGAATGAAATAGAATAGATTGTGCGAATGAATTAGAATGGATCGTACGAATGAATTAAAATGGATCGTGTGAAAGAATTAGAATGGATTGTATGAATGAATTAGAATAGATCGTATGAATGAATTAGAATAGATCGTACGAATGAATTAGAATGGATCGTACGAATGAACTAGAATGGATACATTCGTGCGAATGAATTAGAATGGATCGTACGAATGAATTAGAATGGATCGTACGAATGAATTAGAATGGATCTTACGAATGAATTAGAATGGATCGTACGAATGCACGATCCATGCTAATTCATTCATTCGATCAATTCTAATTCATTAGCACGATCCATTCTAATTCATTCGTACGATCCATTCTAATTCATTCGCACGATCCATTCTAATTCATTCGTACGATCCATTCTAATTCTTTCACACGACCCATTCTAATTCATTCGTACGATCCATTCTAATTCATTCGTATGATCTATTCTAATTCATTCGTACGATCCATTCTAATTTCATTCGTACGATGCATTCTAATTCATTCGCTCGAAAGTATCCATTCTAATCCATTCGTACGATCCATTCGAATCCATTCGTACGATCCATTCTAATTCATTCGCATGAATGTAACCATTCTAATTCATTCATTTGATCGATTCTAATTCATTCGTACGATCCATTCTAATTCATTCGTCCGATCTATTCTAATTCATTCGCACGAATGTATCCATTCTAATCCATTCGTAAGATCCATTTTAATTCATTCGTACGATCCATTCTAATTCATTCGTACGATCCATTCTAATTCATTAATATGATCCATTCTAATTCATTCGTACGATCCATTCTAATTCATATGCACAAAGGTATCCTTTCTAATTCATTCGTACGATCCATTCTAATTCAGGATCGTACGAATGAATTAGAATGGATACATTCGTGCGAATGAATTAGAATTGATCGTACGAATGAATTAGAATGGATCGTGCGAATGAATTAGAATGGATCGTACGAATGAATTAGAATGGATCATACGAATGAACTAGGATGGATACATTCGTGCGAATGAATTAGAATGGATCATACGAATGAATTAGAATGGATCGTACGAATGAATTAGAATGGATCTTACGAATGAATTAGAATGGATCGTACGAATGAATTAGAATGGATCGTACGAATGAATTAGAATGGATATATTCGTGCGAATGAATTAGAATGGATCGGACGAATGAATTAGAATGGATCGTACGAATCAATTAGAATGGATCAAATGAATGAATTAGAATGGTTACATTCATGCGAATGAATTAGAATGGATCGTACGAATGAATTAGAATGGATCGTATGAATGAAATTAGAATGGATCGTACGAATGAATTAGAATAGGTCGTACGAATGAATTTGAATGGATCGTACGAATGAATTAGAATGGATCGTACGAATAAATTAGAATGGATACATTCGTCCGAATGAATTAGAATGGATCATATGAATGAGTAAGAATGGATCATACGAATGAAATAGAACAGATTATACGAATGAATTAGAATGGATCCTACGAATGAATTAGAATGGATCGTGTGAAAGAATTAGAATGGATTGTATGAATGAATTAGAATGGATCGTATGAATGAATTAGAATGGATCGTGCGAATAAATTAGAATGGATCGTACGAATTCATTCTAATTCATTCATACAATCCATTCTAATTCTTTCATACGATCCATTCTAATTCATTTGTACGTTCCATTCTAATTCATTAGCACGATCTATCCTAATTCATTCATTCGATCAATTCTAATTCATTAGCACGATCCATTCTAATTCATTCGTACGATCCATTCTAATTCCTTCGTACGATCCATTCTAATTCATTCGTACGATCTATTCTAATTCATTCGTACGATCCTTTCTAATTCATTCGTACGATCCATTCTAATTCTTTCGTACGATCCATTCTAATTCATTCGTACGATCCATTCTAATTCATTCGTGCAATCCATTCTATTTCATTCGTACGATCCATTCTTACTCATTCGTACGATCCATTCTAATTCATTCACACGAATGTATCCCTTCGTACGAATGAATTAGAATAGATTGTATGAATGAATTAGAATGGATCGTACGAATGAATTAGAATGGATCGTACGAAGGAATTAGAATGGATCGTACGAATGAATTAGAATGGATCGTACGAATGAATTAGAATAGATCGTACGAATGAATTAGAATGGATCGTACGAAGGAATTAGAATGGATCGTACGAATGAATTAGAATGGATATATTCGTACAAATGAATTAGAATAGATCGTAAGAATGTATTAGAATGGATCGTATGAGTGAATTAGAATGGATCGTACGAATGAATTAGAATGGATTGTATGAATGAATTAGAATGGATCGTACGAATGAATTAGAATGGATCATACGAATTAATTAGAATGGATCATACGAATGAATTAGAATGGATCGTACGAATGAATTAGAATGGATCGTGCAAATGAATTAGAATTGATCGAACGAATGAATTAGAATGGATACATTCGTGCGAATGAATTAGAATGTTTCGGACGAATGAATTAGAATGGATCATATGAATGAGTAAGAATGGATCGTACGAATGAAATAGAATAGATCGTACGAATGAATTAGAATGGATCGTACGAAGGAATTAGAATGGATCGTACGAATGAATTAGAATGGATATATTCGTGCAAATGAATTAGAATGGATCGTATGAATGTATTAGAATGGATCGTATGAGTGAATTAGAATGGATCATACGAATGAATTAGAATGGATCGTATGAATGAATTAGAATGGATACATTCGTGTGAATGAATTAGAATGGATCGTTTGAATGAATTAGAATAGATTTTGTGAATGAATTAGAACTGATCGTACGAATGAATTAGAATGGATACATTCGTGCGAATGAATTAGAATGGATTGTATGAATTAATTAGAATGGATCCTATGAATGAATTAGAATGGATCGTGCGAATGAATTAGAATGGATCGTACGAATGAATTAGAATGGATCGTGCTAATGAATTAGAATTGATCGAACGAATGAATTAGCATGGATCATGCTAATGAATTAGAATGGAACGTACGAATGAATTAGAATGGATCGTGTGAAAGAATTAGAATGGATTGTATGAATGAATTAGAATGAATTCGTATGATCCATTCGAATTCATTCGCACGATCCATTCTAATTCATTCATACGATCCATTCTAATTCATTCATACAATCCATTCTAATTCTTTCACACGATCCATTCTAATTCATTCGTAGGATCCATTCTAATTCGTTCGTACAATCTATTCTATTTCATTCATACGATCCATTCTTACTCATTCGTATGATCCATTCTAATTCATTCGGACGAATGTATCCATTCTAATTTATTTGTACGATCCATTCTAATTCATTCGTACGATCCATTCTAATTCATTCGTACGATCCATTCTAATTCATTCGTACAATCTATTCTATTTCATTCGTACGATCCATTCTTACTCATTCGTATGATCCATTCTAATTCATTCGGACGAATGTATCCATTCTAATTTATTCGTACGATCCATTCTAATTCATTCGTACGATCCATTCTAATTCATTCGTACGATCCATTCTAATTCATATACACAAAGGTATCCATTCTAGTTCATTCGTACGATCCATTCTAATTCATTCATACGATCTATTCTAATTCATTCATACAATCCATTCTAATTCTTTCACACGATCCATTCTAATTCTTTCACACGATCCATTCATTCATACGAATTCATTCTAATTTATTCATACAATCCATTGTAATTCTTTCGCACGATCCATTCTAATTCATTCGTACGTTCCATTCTAATTCATTAGCACGATCCATGCTAATTCATTCGTTCGATCAATTCTAATTCATTAGCACGATCCATTCTAATTCATTCGTACGATCCATTCTAATTCATTCGCACGATCCATTCTAATTCATTCATAGGATCCATTCTAATTCATTCATACGATCTATTCTAATTCTTTCGCACGAATGTATCCATTGTGCGAATGAATTAGAATGGATCGTACGAATGAATTAGAATGGATCGTACGAATGAACTAGAATGGATACATTCGTGCGAATGAATTAGAATGGATCGTACGAATGAATTAGAATGGATCTTACGAATGAATTAGAATGGATCGTACGAATGAATTAGAATGGATCGTACAATTGAATTAGAATGGATCATACGAATGAATTAGAATTGATCGTTTTAGTGAATTAGAATGGATACGAAGGAATTAGAATGGATCGTACGAAGGAATTAGAATGGATCATACGAATTAAATAGAATGGATCGTACGAAGGAATTAGAATAGATCGTACGAATAAGTAAGAATGGATTGTACGAATGAAATAGAATGGATTGTGCGAATGAATTAGAATGGATCATACGAATGAATTAGAATGGATACATTCGTGCGAATGAATTAGAATGGATCATACGAATGAGTAAGAATGGATCGTACGAATGAAATAGAATGGATTATACAAATGAATTAGAATGGATACATTCGTGCGAATGAATTAGAATGGATCGTATGTACGAATGAATTAGAATGGATACATTCGTGCGAATGAATTAGAATGGATCGTACGAATGAGTAAGAATGGATCGCACGAATGAAATAGAATGGATTGTACGAATGAATTAGAATAGATCGTACGAATTAATTAGAATGGATCGTGTGAAAGAATTAGAATGGATTGTATGAATGAATTACAATGGATCGTATGAATGAATTAGAATGGATCGTGCGAATGAATTTCAATTGATCGTACGAATGAATTAGAATAGATTGTGCGAATGAATTAGAATGGATCGTACGAATGAATTAGAATGGATACATTCTTGCGAATGAATTAGAATGGAACGTACGAATGAGTAAGAATGGATCGTACGAATAAAATAGAATGGATTAGAATGGATCGTACGAATGAACTAGAATGGATACATTCGTGCGAATGAATTAGAATGGATCGTACGAATGAATTAGAATGGATCGTTCGAATGAATTAGAATGGATCGTACGAATGAATTAGAATGGATCGTACGAATGAATTAAATGGATACATTCGTGCGAATGAGTTAGAATGGATCGGACGAATGAATTAGAATGGATCGTACGAATGAATTAGAATGGATCATATGAATTCATTAGAATGGTTACATTCATACGAATGAATTAGAATGGATCGTACGAATGGATTAGAATGGATCGTACGAATGGATTAGAATGGATATATTCGAGCGAATGAATTAGAATGGATCGTACGAATGAATTAGAATGGATCGTACGAATGAATTAGAATGGATCTTACGAATGAATTAGAATGGATCGTACGAATGAATTAGAATGGATACATTCGTGCGAATGAATTAGAATGGATCGGACGAATGAATTAGAATGGATCGTACGAATGAATTAGAATGGATACATTCGTGCGAATGAATTAGAATGGATCGGACGAATGAATTAGAATGGATCGTACGAATGAATTAGAATGGATCAAATGAATGAATTAGAATGGTTACATTCATTCGAATGAATTAGAATGGATCGTACGAATGGATTAGAATGGATCGTACAAATGGATTAGAATGGATACATTCGAGCGAATGAATTAGAATGGATCGTACGAATGAATTAGAATGGATCGTACGAATGGATTAGAATGGATCCTACGAATGGATTAGAATGGATACCTTTGTGCAGAATGGATACATTCGTGCACGATCCATTCTAATTCATTCGCACGAATGTATCCATTCTAATTCATTCGTATGATCAGTTCTAATTCATTCACAAAATCTATTCTAATTCATTCATACGATCCATTCTAATTCATTCACACGAATATATCCATTCTAATTCATTCATACGATCCATTTTAATTCATTCGTACGATCCATTCTAATTCACTCATACGATCCATTCTAATACATTCATACGATCCATTCTAATTCATTGGCACGAATATATCCTTTCTAATTCATTCGTACGATCCATTCTAATTCCTTCGTACGATCCATTCTAATTCATTCGTACGATCTATTCTAATTCATTCGTACGATCCATTCTAATTCATTCGTACGATCCATTATAATTCCTTCGTAGGATCCATTCTAATTCATTCGTACGATCCATTCTAATTCATTCATACAATCCATTCTAATTCTTTCACACGATCCATTCTAATTCATTCGTACGATCCATTCTAATTCATTCGTGCAATCCATTCTATTTCATTCGTACGATCCATTCTTACTCATTCGTACGATCCATTCTAATTCATTCACACGAATGTATCCATTCGTACGAATGAATTAGAATAGATTGTACGAATGAATTAGAATGGATCGTACGAATGAATTAGAATGGATCATACGAAGGAATTAGAATGGATCATACGAATGAATTAGAATGGATCGTACGAATGAATTAGAATAGATCGTACGAATGAATTAGAATGGATCGTACGAAGGAATTAGAATGGATCGTACGAATGAATTAGAATGGATATATTCGAGCAAATGAATTAGAATGGATCGTATGAATGTATTAGAATGGATCATATGAGTGAATTAGAATGGATCGTATGAGTGAATTAGAATGGATCGTACGAATGAATTAGAATGGATCGTATGAATGAATTAGAATGGATACATTCGTGTGAATGAATTAGAATGGATTGTATGAATGAATTAGAATAGATTTTGTGAATGAATTAGAACTGATCGTACGAATGAATTAGAATGGATACATTCGTGCGAATGAATTAGAATGGATTGTATGAATGAATTAGAATGGATCCTATGAATGAAGTAGAATGGATTTGTACGAATGAATTAGAATGGATACATTCGTGCGAATGAATTAGAATGGATCGTACCAATGAGTAAGAATGGATCGTACGAATGAAATAGAATGGATTGTGCGAATGAATTAGAATGGATCGTACGAATGAATTAGAATGGATCGTGTGAAAGAATTAGAATGGATTGTATGAATGAATTAGAATAGATCGTATGAATGAATTAGAATGGATCGCACGAATGTATCCATTGTAATTCATTCGTACGAATCCATTCTAATTCATTCGTACAATCCATTCTATTTCATTCGTACGATCCATTCTTACTCATTCCTATGATCCATTCTAATTCATTCGCACGAATGTATCCATTCTAAATCATTCGTACGATCCATTCTAATTCATTCGTACGATCCATTCTAAATCATTCGTACAATCCATTCTATTTCATTCGTACGATCAATTCTAATTCATTAGCACGATCCATTCTAATTCATTCGTACGATCCATTCAAATTCATTCGCACGATCCATTCTAATTCATTCGTACAATCCATTCTATTTCATTCGTACAATCCATTCTTACTCATTCGTATGATCCATTCTAATTCATTCGCACGAATGTATCCGTTCTAATCCATTCGTACGATCCATTCTAATCCAATCGTACGATCCATTCTAATTCATTCGCATGAATGTAACCATTCTAATTCATTCATTTGATCCATTCTAATTCATTCGTACGATCCATTCTAATTCATTCGTACGATCCATTCTAATTCATTCTAATTCATTCGCACGAATGTATCCATTCTAATTCATTCGTACGATCAGTTCTAATTCATTCACAAAATCTATTCTAATTCATTCATACGATCCATTCTAATTCATTCACACGAATGTATCCATTCTAATTCATTCATACGATCCATTCTAATTCATTCGTACGATCCATTCTAATTCACTCATACGATCCATTCTAATACATTCATACGATCCATTCTAATTCATTTGCACGAATATATCCATTCTAATTCATTCGTACGATCCATTCTAATTCCTTCGTACGATCCATTCTAATTCATTCGTACGATCTATTCTATTTAATTTGTACGATCCATTCTTACTCATTCGTACGATCTATTCTAATTCATTCGTCCGATCCATTCTAATTCATTCGCACGAATGTATCCATTCTAATTTATTTGCACGATCCATTCTAATTCATTCCTATGATCTATTCTAATTGATTCGTATGATCCATTCTAATTCATTCTATTTCATTCGTACGATCCATTCTACGATCCATTCTAATTCATTCATACGATCTATTCTAATTCATATGCACAAAGGTATCCATTCTAATCCATTCGTAGGATCCATTCTAATCCATTCGTATGATACATTCTAATTCATTCGTACGATCCATTCTAATTTATTTGCACGAATGTATCCATTCTAATTCATTCGTACGATCCATTCTAATTCATTCGCACAATCTATTCTAATTCATTCATACGATCCATTCTAATTCATTCGCACGAATGTATCCATTCTAATACATTCATACGATCCATTCTACTTCATTCGTACTATCCGTTCTAATTCACTCATACGATCCATTCTAATTCATTCGTACTATCCGTTCTAATTCACTCATACGATCCATTCTAATTCATTCATACGATCCATTCTAATTCATTTGCACAAAGGTATCCATTCTAATTCATTCGTACGATCCATTCGAACTCATTCGCACGATCCATTCAAATTCATTCGTACGATCCATTCTTATTCATTCGTACGATCCATTCTAATTCATTCGCACGATCCATTTTAATTCATTCGTACAATCTATTCTATTTCGTTCGTACGATCCATTCTTACTCATTCGTATGATCCATTCTAATTAATTCGTATGATCCATTCTAATTCATTCGTACGATCCATTCTAATTCATTCATACAATCCATTCTAATTCATTCGTACGATCCATTCTAATTCACTCATACGATCCATTCTAATACATTCATACGATCCATTCTAATTAATTTGCACGAATATATCCATTCTAATTCATTCGTACGATCCATTCTAATTCCTTCGTACGATCGATTCTAATTAATTCGTACGATCTATTCTAATTCATTCGTACGATCCATTCTAATTCATTCGTACGATCCATTCTAATTCCTTCGTACGATCCATTCTAATTCATTCGTACGATCCATTCTAATTCATTCGTACAATCTATTCTAATTCATTCGTACGAATGGATACATTCGTGTGAATGAATTAGAATGGATCGTACGAATGAGTAAGACTGGATCGTACGAATGAATTAGAATGGATCATACGAATGAATTAGAATGGATCATATGAATGAGTAAGAATGGATCGTACGAATGAAATAGAATGGATTGTACGAATGAATTAGAATGGATCGTACGAATGAATTAGAATGGATCGTGTGAAAGAATTAGAATGGATTGTATGAATGAATTAGAATAGATCATATGAAGAATTAGAATGGATCGTGCGAATGAATTCGAATGGATCGTACGAATGAATTAGAATGGATCGTACTAATGAATTAGAATGGATACATTCGTACGAATGAATTAGAATGGATACATTCGTGCGAAAGAATTAGAATAGATCGTATGAATGAATTAGAATGGATCCTATAAATGAATTAGAATGGATCGTGCGAATGAATTAGAATGGATCGTACGAATGAATTAGAATGGATCGTGCTAATGAATTAGAATTGATCGAACGAATGAATTAGCATGGATCGTGCTAATGAATTAGAATGGAACGTACGAATGAATTAGAAGGGATCGTGTGAAAGAATTAGAATGGATTGTATGAATGAATTAGAATGAATTTGTACGATCCATTCGAATTCATTCGCACGATCCATTCTAATTCATTCATACGATCCATTCTAATTCATTCATACAATCCATTCTAATTCTTTCACACGATCCATTCTAATTCATTCATAGGATCCATTCTAATTCATTCGTACAATCTATTCTATTTCATTCGTACATTCCATTCTTACTCATTCGTATGATCCATTCTAATTCATTCGGACGAATGTATCCATTCTAATTTATTCGTACGATCCATTCTAATTCATTCGTACGATCCATTCTAATTCATTCGTACGATCCATTCTAATTCATTCGTACGATCCCTTCTAATTCATTCGCACAATCTATTCTAATTCATTCGTACGATCCATTCTAATTCATTCGTACGATCGTACGAATGAATTAGAATGGATCGTACGGAATGAATTAGAATGGATTGTATGAATGAATTAGAATGGATACATTCGTGCGAATGAATTAGAATGGATCATACGAATGAGTAAGAATGGATCGTACGAATGAAATAGAATGGATTGTTCGAATGAATTAGAATGGATCGTACAAATGAATTAGAATGGATCGTACGAATGAATTAGAATGGATCATACGAATGAGTAAGAATGGATCGTACAAATGAAATAGAATGGATTGTACGAATGAATTAGAATGGATCGTACGAATGAATTAGAATGGATCGTGTGAAAGAATTAGAATGCATTGTATGAATGAATTAGAATGGATCGTATGAATGAATTAGAATGGATCGTGCGAATGAATTCGAATGGATCGCATGATCCATTCGAATAAATGGATCGTATGAATGAATTAGAATGGATCGGGCGAATGAATTAGAATGGATTGTAGGAATGAATTAGAATGGATCGTATGAATGAATTAGAATGGATCGTATGAATGAATTAGAATGGATCATGCGAATGAATTAGAATTGATCGTACGAATGAATTAGAATGGATCGTACGAATGAATTAGAATGGATCGTATGAATGAATTAGAATGGATCATACGAATGAGTAAGAATGGATCGTACAAATAAAATAGAATGGATTGTATGAATGAATTAGAATGGATACATTCGTGCGATTGAATTAGAATGGATCGTACGAATGAATTAGAATGGATCGTACGAATGAATTAGAATGCATCGTACGAAAGAATTAGAATGGATATATTCGTGCGAATGAATTAGAATGGATTGTACGAATGAATTAGATTGGGTCGTACGAATGAATTTGAATGGATACATTTGTGCGAATGAATCTAAATGGATTGTATGAATGAATTACAATGGATCGTACGAATGAATTAGAATGGATCATACGAATGAATTAGAATAGCTCATACGAATGAATTAGAATGAATCGTATGAATGAATTAGAATGGTTACATTCGTGCGAATGAATTAGAATAGATCGTATGAATGAATTAGAATGGATCGTACGAATAAATTAGAATGGATCGTGGGAATGAATTAGAATGGATCGTACGAATGAATTAGAATGGATCCACCGAATGAGTTAGAATGGATCGTGCGAATGAATTAGCATAAATCGTACGAATGTATTAGAATGGATCGTACGAATGAATTAGAATGAATCGTACGATCCATTCTAATTCATTCGTACGATCTATTCTAATTCATTCGCACGAATGTATCCATTCTAGTTCATTCATACGATCCATTCTAGTTCATTCGTACTATCCATTCTAATTCATTCGTACATTCCATTCTAATTCATTCGTATGATCCATTCTAATTAATTCGTATGAACCATTCTAATTCATTCGTATAATCCATTCTAATTCATTCATACAATCCATTCTAATTCATTCGCACGAATGTATCCATTCTAATTAATTCGTACGATCCATTCTAATTCATTCGTATGATCCATTCTTATTCATTCGCACGATCCAGTCTAATGGATTCGCACGATCCATTCTAATTCATTCGCACGAATGTATCCATTCTAATTCATTCGTACGATCCATTCTAATTCATTAATATGATCCATTCTAATTCATTAATATGATCCATTCTAATTCATTCGCACGATCCATTCTAATTCATTCGTACAATCCATTCTAATTCATTCATACGATCCGTTCTAATTCATTCGCACGATCCATTCTAATTCATTCGTACAATCTATTCTATTTCATTCGTATGATCCATTCTTACTCATTCGTATGATCCATTCTAATTCATTCGGACGAATGTATCCATTCTAATTTATTCGTACGATCCATTCTAATTCATTCGTACGATCCATTCTAATTCATTCTTACGATCCATTCTAATTCATTCGTCCGATCCATTCTAATTCATTCGCACGAATGTATCCATTCTAATTCATTCGTACGGTCCATTCTAATTCATTCGCACAATCCATTCTATTTCATTCGTACGATCCATTCTTACTCATTCGTAAGATCCATTGTGGATACATTCGTGCGAATGAATTAGAATGGATCATACGAATGAGTAAGAATGGATCGTACGAATGAAATAGAATGGATTGTGCGAATGAATTAGAATGGATCGTACGAATGAATTAGAATGGATCGTGTGAAAGAATTATAATGGATTGTATGAGTGAATTAGAATAGATCGTATGAATGAATTAGAATGGATCGTACGAATGAATTAGAATGGATCGTACGAATGAACTAGAATGGATACATTCGTGCGAATGAATTAGAATGGATCGTACGAATGAATTAGAATGGATCGTACGAATGAATTAGAATGGATCTTACGAATGAATTAGAATGGATCGTACGAATGCACGATCCATGCTAATTCATTCGTTCGATCAATTCTAATTCATTAGCACGATCCATTCTAATTCATTCGTACGATCCATTCTAATTCATTCGCACGATCCATTCTAATTCATTCGTACGATCCATTCTAATTCTTTCACACGATCCATTCTAATTCATTCGTACGATCCATTCTAATTCATTCGTACGATCTATTCTAATTCATTCGTACGATCCATTCTAATTTCATTCGTACGATCCATTCTAATTCATTCGCTCGAATGTATCCATTCTAATGCATTCGTATGATCCATTCTAATCCATTCGTACGATCCATTCTAATTCATTCGCATGAATGTAACCATTCTAATTCATTCTTTTGATCCATTCTAATTCATTCGTACGATCCATTCTAATTCATTCGCCCGATCCATTCTAATTCATTCGCACGAATGTATCCATTCTAATCCATTCGTAAGATCCATTCTAATTCATTCGTACGATCCATTCTAATTCATTCGTATGATCCATTCTAATTCATTAATATGATCCATTCTAATTCATTCGTACGATCCATTCTAATTCATATGCACAAAGGTATCCATTCTTATTCATTCGTACGATCCATTCTAATTCAGGATCGTACGAATGAATTAGAATGGATACATTCGTGCGAATGAATTAGAATTGATCGTACGAATGAATTAGAATGGATCGTGCGAATGAATTAGAATGGATCGTACGAATGAATTAGAATGGATCGTACGAATGAACTAGAATGGATACATTCGTGCGAATGAATTAGAATGGATCGTACGAAAGAATTAGAATGGATCATACGAATGAATTAGAATGGATCTTACGAATGAATTAGAATGGATCGTACGAATGAATTAGAATGGATCGTACGAATGAATTAGAATGGATACATTCGTGCGAATGAATTACAATAGATCGGACGAATGAATTAGAATGGATCGTACGAATGAATTAGAATGGATCAAATGAATGAATTAGAATGGTTACATTCATGCGAATGAATTAGAATGGATCGCACGAATGGATTAGAATGGATCGTACGAATGGATTAGAATGGATACATTCGAGCAAATGAATTAGAATGGATCGTACGAATGAAATTAGAATGGATCGTACGAATGAATTAGAATAGATCGTACGAATGAATTAGAATGGATCGTACGAATAAATTAGAATGGATCGTGCGAATAAATTAGAATGGATATATTCGTCCGAATGAATTAGAATGGATAATGAGAATGAGTAAGAATGGATCGTACGAATGAAATAGAATAGATTGTACGAATGAATTAGAATGGATCCTACGAATGAATTAGAATGGATCGTGTGAAAGAATTAGAATGGATTGTATGAATGAATTAGAATGGATCGTATGAATGAATTAGAATGGATCGTGCGAATGAATTCGAATGGATCGTACGAATTTATTCTAATTCATTCATACAATCCATTCTAATTCATTCACACGATCCATTCTAATTCATTCGTACGTTCCATTCTAATTCATTAGCACGATCCATGCTAATTCATTCGTTCGATCAATTCTAATTCATTAGCACGATCCATTCTAATTCATTCGTACGATCCATTCTAATTCCTTCGTATGATCCATTCTAATTCATTCGTACGATTTATTCTAATTCATTCGTACGATCCATTCTAGTTCATTCGTACGATCCATTCTAATTTCTTCGTACGATCCATTCTAATTTATTCGTACGATCCATTCTAATTCATTCGTGCAATCCATTCTATTTCATTCGTACGATCCATTCTTACTCATTCGTACGATCCATTCTAATTCATTCACACGAATGTATCCATTCGTACGAATGAATTAGAATAGATTGTACGAATGAATTAGAATGGATCGTACGAATGAATTAGAATGGATCGTACGAAGGAATTAGAATGGATCGTACGAATGAATTAGAATGGATCGTACAAATGAATTAGAATAGATCGTACGAATGAATTAGAAAGGATCGTACGAAGGAATTAGAATGAATCGTACGAATGAATTAGAATGAATTAGAATGGATCGTACGAATGAATTAGAATAGATCATAGGAATTAATTAGAATGGATCGTGCAAATGAATTAGAATGGATATATTCGTGCGAATGAATTAGAATGGATCGTGCGAATGAATTAGAATGGATTGTAAGAATGAATTAGAATGGATATATTTGAACGAATAAATTAGAATGGATCATACGAATGAATTAGAATGGATCGTACGAATGAATTAGAATGGATAGTGCGAATGAATTAGAATCGATCGTACGAATGAATTAGAATGGATCGTACGAATGAATTAGAATGGATGATACGATTGAGTAAGAATGGATCGTACGAATGAATTAGAATGGATCGTACGAATGAATTAGAATGATCCATTCTAATTCATTCGTCCGATAGATTCTAATTCATTCGCACGAATGTATCCATTCTTCCTCATTCGTATGATCCATTCTAATTCATTCATACGATCCATTCTAATTCATTCATATGATTCATTCTTACTCATTCGTATGATCTATTCTAATTCATTCGTACGATCCATTCTTACTCATTCGTATGATCCATTATGGATACATTCGTGCGAATGAATTAGAATGGATCATACGAATGAGCAAGAATGGATCGTACGAATGAAATAGAATGGATTGTGCGAATGAATTAGAATGGATCGTACGAATGAATTAGAATGGATCGTGTGAAAGAATTAGAATGGATTGTATGAATGAATTAGAATAGATCGTATGAATGAATTAGAGTGGATCGTACGAATGAATTAGAATGGATCATACGAATGAATTACATTGGATCGTACGAATGAATTAGAATGGATACATTCGTGCGAATGAATTAGAATGGATACATTCGTGCGAAAGAATTAGAATAGATCGTATGAATGAATTAGAATGGATCCTATGAATGAATTAGAATGGATCGTGCGAATAAATTAGAATGGATCGTACGAATGAATTAGAATGGATCGTGCTAATGAATTAGAATTGATCGAACGAATGAATTAGAATGGATACATTCGTGCGAATGAATTAGAATGTATCGTACGAATGAGTTAGAATGGATCGTACGAATGAATTAGAATGGATCGTACGAAGTAATTAGAATGGATCGTACGAATGAATTAGAATGGATATGTTTGTGCAAATGAATTAGAATGGATCGTATGAATGTATTAGAATGGATCGTATGAGTGAATTAGAATGGATCGTACGAATGAATTAGAATGGATCGTATGAATGAATTAGAATGGATACAATCGTGTGAATGAATTAGAATGGATCGTATGAATGAATTAGAATAGATTTTGTGAATGAATTAGAACTGATCGTACGAATGAATTTAGAATGGATACATTCGTGCGAATGAATTAGAATGGATTGTATGAATGAATTAGAATGGATCCTTTGAATGAATTAGAATGGATCGTGCGAATGAATTAGAATGGATCGTACGAATGAATTAGAATCGATCGTGCTAATGAATTAGAATTGATCGAACGAATGAATTAGAATTAGAATTGTACGAAAGAATTAGAATGGATTGTATGAATGAATTAGAATGAATTCGTACGATCCATTCGAATTCATTCGCACGATCCATTCTAATTCATTCATACGATCCATTGTAATTCATTCATACAATCGATTCTAATTCTTTCACACGATCTATTCTAATTCATTCGTAGGATCCATTCTAATTCATTCATACAATCTATTCTATTTCATTCATACGATCCATTCTTACTCATTCGTATGATCCATTCTAATTCATTCGGACGAATGTATCCATTCTAATTTATTCGTACGATCCATTCTAATTCATTTGTCCGATCCATTCTAATTCATTCGTACGATCCATTCTAATTCATTCGTCCGATCCATTCTAATTCATTCGCACGAATGTATCCATTCTAATTCATTCGTACGATCCATTCTAATTCATTCGTAAGATCCATTCTAAATCATTCGTACGATCCATTCTAATTCATTCGTACGATCCATTCTAATTCATTCGCACGAATGTATCTATACTAGTTTATTCGTACGATCCATTCTAATTCATTCATACAATCCATTCTAATTCATTCGCACGAATGTATCCATTCTAATTCATTCGTACGATCAGTTCTAATTTATTCACAAAATCTATTCTAATTCATTCATACGATCCATTCTAATTCATTCACACGAATGTATCCATTCTAATTCATTCATACGATCCATTCTAATTCATTCGTACGATCCATTCTAATTCACTCATACGATCCATTCTAATTCATTTGCATGAATATATCCATTCTAATACATTCGTACGATCTATTCTAATTCCTTCGTACGATCCATTCTAATTCATTCGTACGATCTATTCTAATTCAGTCGTACGATCCATTCTAATTCATTCGTACAATCCATTCTAATTCCTTCGTACGATCCATTCTAATTCATTCGTACGATCCATTCTAATTCATTCATACAATCCATTCTAATTCTTTCACACGATCCATTCTAATTCATTCGTACGATCCATTCTAATTAATTCGTGCAATCCATTATATTTCATTCGTACGATCCATTCTAATTCATTCACACGAATGTATCCAATTGTACGAATGCATTAGAATAGATTGTACGAATGAATTAGAATGGATCGTACGAATGAATTAGAATGGATCGTACGAAGGAATTAGAATGGATCGTACGAATGAACTAGAATGGATCGTACGAATGAATTAGAATAGATCTTACGAATGAATTAGAATGGATCGTATGAAGGAATTAGAATGGATCGTACGAATGAATTAGACTGGATCGTACGAATGAATTTGAATGGATACATTTGTGCGAATGAATCTAAATGGATTGTATGAATGAATTACAATGGATCGTACGAATGAATTAGAATGGATCGTACGAATGAATTAGAATAGCTCATACGAATGAATTAGAATGAATCGTATGAATGAATTAGAATGGTTACATTCGTGCGAATGAATTAGAATAGATCGTACGAATGAATTAGAATGGATCGTACGAATAAATTAGAATGGATCGTCGGAATGAATTAGAATTGATCGTACGAAAGAATTAGAATAGATCCACCGAATGAGTTAGAATGGATCATACGAATGAATTAGAATGGATTGTACGAATGAATTAGAATGGATTGTGCGAATGAATTAGAATGGATCGTATGAATGAATAAGAATGGATCGTACGAATGAATTAGAATGGATCGTGCGAATAAATTAGCATGAATCGTACGAATGTATTAGAATGGATCGTACGAATGAATTAGAATGAATCGTACGATCCATTCTAATTCAATCGTCCGATCCATTCTAATTCATTCGCATGAATGTATCCATTCTAATTCATTCGTACAATCCATTCTATTTTATTCGTACTATCTATTCTTACTCATTCGTATGATCCATTCTAATTCATTCGTATGATCCATTCTAATTCATTCGTACGATCCATTCTAATTCATTCGCACGATCCATTCTAATTCATTCATACGATCCATTCTAATTCATTCGTACGATCCATTCTAATTCATTCCTACAATCCATTCTAATTCATTCGCCCGATCCATTCTAATTCATTCATACGATCCATTCTATTCGAATGGATCATACGATCCATTCGAATTCATTCGCATGATCCATTCTAATTCATTCATACGATCCATTCTAATTTATTCATACAATGCATTCTAATTCTTTCACACGATCCATTCTAATTCATTCGTACGATCCTTTCTAATTCATTCATACAATCCATTCTATTTCATTTGTACGATCCATTCTTACACATTCGTATGATCCATTCTAATTTATTCGTACGATCCATTCTAATTCATTTGTACGATCCATTCTAATTCATTCGTACAATCCATTCTATTTCATTCGTACGATCCATTCTTACTCATTCGTATGATCCATTCTAATTCATTCGCACGAATGTATCCATTCTAATTCATTCATACAATCCATTCTAATTCATTCCATACGATCCATTCTAATTCATTCGTACGATCGTACGAATGAATTAGAATGGATCGTACGAATGAATTAGAATAGATTGTGCGAATGAATTAGAATGGATCGTACGAATGAATTAGAATGGATCGTACGAATGAATTAGAATGGATCATACGAATGAGTAAGAATGGATCGTACGAATGAATTAGAATGGATCGTACGAATAAATTAGAATGGATACATTCGTCCGAATGAATTAGAATGGATCATACGAATGAGTAAGAATGGATCGTACGAATGAAATAGAATAGATTGTACGAATGAATTAGAATGGATCCTACGAATGAATTAGACTGGATCGTGTGAAAGAATTAGAATGGATTGTATGAATGAATTAGAATGGATCGTATGAATGAATTAGAATGGATCGTGCGAATGAATTCGAATGGATCGTACAAATTCATTCTAATTCATTCATACAATCCATTCTAATTCTTTCACACGATCCATTCTAATTCATTCATACGTTCTATTCTAATTCATTAGCACGATCCATGCTAATTCATTCGTTCGATCAATTCTAATTCATTAGAACGATCCATTCTAATTCATTCGTACGATCCATTCTAATTCATTCGCACGATCCATTCTAATTCATTCATAGGATCCATTCTAATTTATTCATACGATCTATTCTAATTCTTTCGCACGAATGTATCCATTCTAATTCATTCGCACGAATGTATCCATTCCAATTCATTCGTACGATCCATTCTAATTCATTCGCACGATCCATTCTAATTCATTCGTACGATCAATTCTAATTCATTCGCACGAACATATCCATTCTAATTCATTCGTACGATCCATTCTAATTCATTCATAGGATCCATTCTAATTCATTCATACAATCCATTCTAATTCATTCGCACGAATGTATCCATTCTAATTCATTCGTACGATCAGTTCTAATTAGTTCACAAAATCTATTCTAATTCATTCATACGATCCATTCTAATTCATTCACACGAATGTATCCATTCTAATTCATTCAAACGATCCATTCTAATTCATTCGTACGATCCATTCTAATTCACTCATACGATCCATTCTAATACATTCATACGATCCATTCTAATTCATTTGCACGAATATATCCATTCTAATTCATTCGTACGATTCATTCTAATTCCTTCGTACGATCCATTCTAATTCATTCGTACGATCTATTCTATTTCATTCGTACGATCCATTCTTACTCATTCGTACGATCCATTCTAATTCATTCGTCCGATCCATTCTAATTCATTCGCACGAATGTATCCATTCTAATTCATTAGTTCGATCAATTCTAATTCATTAGCACGATCCATTCTAATTCATTCGTATGATCCATTCTAATTCATTCGCACGATCCATTCTAATTCATTCATAGGATCCATTCTAATTCATTCGTACGATCCATTCTAATTCATTCGCACGAATGTATCCATTCTAATTCATTCATACGATCCATTCTACTTCATTCGTACTATTCGTTCTAATTCACTCATACGATCCATTCTAATTCATTCATACGATCCATTCTAATTCATTTGCACGAATATATCCATTCTAATTCCTTCGTACGATCCATTCTAATTCCTTTGTACGATCCATTCTAATTCCTTCGTACGATCCATTCTATTTCATTCGTATGATCCATTCTAATTCCTTCGTACGATCCATTCTAATTCCTTCGTATCCATTCTAATTCACTCATACGATCCCTTCTAATTCATTCGTACGATCCATTCTAATTCATTCATACAATCCATTCTAATTCATTCGCACGAATGTATCCATTCTAATCCATTCGTACGATCCATTCTAATCCATTCGTACGATCCATTCTAATTCATTCACATGAATGTAACCATTCTAATTCATTCATTTGATCCATTCTAATTCATTCGTACGATCCATTCTTATTCATTCGTCCGATCCATTCTAATTCATTCGCACGAATGTATCCATTCTAATTCATTTGTACGATCCATTCTAATTCATTCGTACGATCCATTCAAATTCATTCGTAAGATCCATTCTAATTCATTCGTACGATCCATTCTAATTTATTCGTACGATCCATTCTAATTCATTCGCACGAATGTATCCATTCTAGTTCATTCGTACGATCCACTATAGTTCATTCGTACGATCCATTCTAATTCATTCGTACGATCCATTCTAATTCATTCGTATGATCCATTCTAATTAATTCGTATGATCCATTCTAATTCATTCGTACGATCCATTCTAATTCATTCATACAATCCATTCTAATTCATTCACACGAATGTATCCATTCTAATTAATTCGTACGATCCATTCTAATTCATTCGTATGATCCATTCTTATTCATTCGCACGATCCAGTCTAATGGATTCGCACGATCCATTCTAATTCATTCGCACGAATGTATCCATTCTAATTTATTCGTACGATCCATTCTAATTCATTCGTACGATCCATTCTAATTCATTCGTACAATCCATTCTTACTCATTCGTATGATCCATTCTAATTCATTCGTACGATCCATTCTAGTTCATTCGTACGATCGATTCTAATTCATTCGCACTATCCATTCTAATTTATTCGTACGATCCATTCTAATTCATTCGTATGATCTATTCTAATTTATTCATTCAAATATATCCATTCTAATTCATTCGTATGATCCATTCTAATTCATTCGCACGATCTATTCTAATTCATTCGCACGAATGTATCCATTCTAATTCATTTGGACGATCCATTCTAATTCATTCCTATGATCTATTCTAATTCATTCGTACGATCCATTCTAATTCATTCGTACGATCCATTCTACGATCCATTCTAATTCATTCGTATATTCCATTCTAATTCATTAGCACGATCCATGCTAATGAATTAGAATGGATCATAAGATCCAATCTAATTCATTCATACGATCCATTCTTACTCATTCGTATGATCCATTCTAATTCAATCGTACGATCCATTCTAATTCATTCGTACGATCCATTCTAATTCCTTCGTACAATCCATTCTAATTCATTCGTACGATCCATTCTAATTCATTCGTACGATCCATTCTAATTCCTTCGTACGATCCATTCTAATTTATTCGTACGATCCATTCTAATTCATTCGCGCAATCTATTCTAATTCATTCGTACGATCCATTCTAATTCATTCGTACGATCCATTCTAATTCATTCATACAATCCATTCTAATTTATTCGCACGAATGTATCCATTCTAATTCATTCGTACGATCCATTCTAATTCATTCTCACAATCTATTATAATTCATTCATACGATCCATTCTAATTCATTCGCACGAATGTATCCATTCTAATTCATTCATACGATCCATTCTACTTCATTCGTACTATCCGTTCTAATTCACTCATACGATCCATTCTAATTCATTCATACGATCCATTCTAATTCATTTGCACGAATATATCCATTCTAATTCATTCGTACGATCCATTCTAATTCCTTCGTACGATCCATTCTAATTCCTTCGTACGATCCATTCTAATTCACTACCTCGGGGGGCGGACTCCGGAGAAGATCACTGCTCCCGACTTCGCCTTCCAGCTGAAGGACGAGAAGACCGGCGCTATTCTACTGAAGCAGGAGATCGGCGCTATTCCGCCGATGCAGAATGTCCCTCCTCCCTCCACGATCGAGATGCTCCGCCAGGAAGCGGACTCCGCGCCTCCACCACCTCCTCGCCCGGACACCGGCCCAGGTCAGCCACCTGCCCCACTTCCCATTGTTCGCCACAAGATTCAAATGGTCGAACCCGACGACCCTAACGTCGACCTCCCGCTAACCATGGCGAAAGTCGAATCCGGGATGGCTCAGATTTTAATGGGCAACTTCCCCGGCGATCTGACCGGGGCTCTCCGTGTAGCAGTGCTGACGCTGGAGATGGAGGCCCGCGGGAAGAAGAAAGCCAAGCGCGCGAGGCCCGCGCCTTCGAACGCCCAAACGGAGCTGCGGCGAAAAGCGCTGGAGGAGGCAGGCTTGGACTCGGAGCCTGAGTGGACGGACTCCTAATTCATTCGTACGATCCATTCTAATTCTTTCACACGATCCATTCTAATTCATTCGCACGATCCATTCTAATTCATTCGTACGATCCATTCTAATTCATTCATACGATCCATTCTAATTCATTCGTACGATCCATTCTAATTCATTCGCACAAATGTATCCATTCTAATTCATTCGTACGATCCATTCTAATTCATTCGCACGATCCATTCTAATTCATTCGTATGATCCATTCTAATTCTTTCACACGATCTATTCTAATTTATTCGTAGGATCCATTCTAATTCATTCGTACAATCTATTCTATTTCATTCGTACGATCCATTCTTACTCATTCGTATGATCCATTCTAATTCATTCGGATGAATGTATCCATTCTAATTTATTCAAACGATCCATTCTAAATCATTCGTACGATCCATTCTAGTTCATTCGTACGATCCATTCTAATTCATTCGTACGATCCATTCTAATTCCTTCGTACGATCCATTCTAATTCATTCATACAATCCATTCTAATTCATTCGTACGATCCATTCTAATTCATTCGTACGATCCATTCTAATTCATTCGTCCGATCACAAAGGTATCCATTCTATAATCCATTCGTAGGATCCATTCTAATCCATTCATACGATCCATTCTAATTCATTCGTACGATCCATTCGAATTCATTCGCTCGAATGTATCCATTCTAATCCATTCGTACGATCCATTCTAATTCATTCGTACGATCCATTCTAATTTATTCGCATGAATGTAACCATTCTAATTCATTCATTTGATCCATTCTAATTCATTCGTACGATCCATTCTAATTCATTCGTCCGATCTATTCTAATTCATTCGCACGAATGTATCCATTCTAATTCATTCGTACGATCCATTCTAATTCATTCGTACGATCCATTCTAATTCATTCGTACGATCCATTCTAATTCATTCGCATGATCTGTTCTTATTCATTCGCACAATCCATTCTAATTCATTCGCACGAATGTATCCATTCAAATTCATTCGTACGATCCATTCTAATTCATTCACACGAATTTATCCATTCTAGTTCATTCGTACGATCCATTCTAATTCATTCGTACGATCTATTCTAATTCATTCGCACGATCCATTCTAATTCATTCGTACGATCCATTCTAATTCATTCATACGATCCATTCTAATTCATTCGTACAATCCATTCTTACTCATTGGTACGATCCATTCTAATTCATTCGTACGATCCATTCTAATTCATTCGCACGATCCATTCTAATTCCTTCGTACGATCCATTCTAATTCATTCGCACGATCCATTCTAATTCATTCCATTCTATTTATTCGTACGATCCATTCTAACTCATTGGTACGATCCATTCTAATTCATTCGCACGAATGTATCCATTCTAATTCATTCATACGATCCATTCTAATTCATTCGTATAATCCATTTTTATTCATTCGCACGATCCAGTCTAATGGATTCGCACGATCCATTCTAATTCATTCGCACGAATGTATCCATTCTAATTCATTCATACGATTCATTCTAATTCATTCGTACGATCCATTCTAATTCATTCGCACAAATGTATCCATTCTAATTCATTCGTACGATCCATTCTAATTCATTCGTACGATCAGTTCTAATTCATTCATACGATCACTTCTAATTCATTCGTACGATCCATTCTAATTCACTCATACGATCCATTCTAATACATTCATACGATCCATTCTAATTCATTTGCACGAATATATCCATTCTAATTCATTCGTACGATCCATTCTAATTCCTTCGTACGATCCATTCTAATTCATTCGTACGATCTATTCTAATTCATTCGTACGATCCATTCTAATTCATTCGTACGATCCATTCTAATTCATTCGCACGAATGTATCCATACTAATTCATTCGTACGATCCATTCTAATTCATTCGCACGATCCATTCTAATTAATTCGTACGATCCATTCTAATTCTTTCACACGATCCATTCTAATTCATTCGTACGATCCATTCTAATTCATTCGCACGATCCATTCTAATTAATTCGTACGATCCATTCTAATTCTTTCACATGATCCATTCTAATTCATTCGTACGATCCATTCTAATTCATTCGCACGATATATTCTTATTCATTCGCACAATCCATTCTAATTCATTCGCACGAATGTATCCATTCTAATTCATTCGTACGATCCATTCTAATTCATTCGTACGATCCATTCTAATTCATTCGTATGATCCATTCTAATTAATTCGTATGATCCATTCTAATTCACTCATACGATCCATTCTAATACATTCATGTATCCATTCTAATCCATTCGTACGATCCATTCTAATTCATTCGTAGGATCCATTCTAATTCATTCGCACAAATGTATCCATTCTAATTCATTCGTACGATCCATTCTAATTCATTCGCACGATCCATTCTAATTGATTCGTACGATCCATTCTAATTCATTCGTACGATCCATTCTAATTAATTCGTATGATCCATTCCAATTCATTCGTACGATCCATTCTAATTCATTCGTACGATCCATTCTAATTCATTCGCACAATCCATTCTATTTCATTCGTACGATCCATTCTTACTCATTGGTACGATCCATTCTAATTCATTCGCACGAATGTATCCATTCTAATTCATTCATACGAATCCATTCTAATTCATTCATACAATCCATTCTATTTCATTCGTACGATCCATTCTTACTCATTCGTATGATCCATTCTAATTCATTCGCACGAATGTATCCATTCTAAATCATTCGTACGATCCATTCTAATTCATTCGAACGATCCATTGTAAATCATTCATACAATCCATTCTATTTCATTCGTACGATCAATTCTAATTCATTAGCACGATCCATTCTAATTCATTCGTACGATCCATTAAAATTCATTCGCACGATCCATTCTAATTCATTCGTACAATCCATTCTATTTCATTCGTACAATCCATTCTTACTTATTCGTATGATCCATTCTAATTCATTCGCACGAATGTATCCATTCTAATCCATTCGTACGATCCATTCTAATCCATTCGTACGATCTATTCTAATTCATTCGCATGAATGTAACCATTCTAATTCATTCATTTGATCCATTCTAATTCATTCGTACGATCCATTCTAATTCATTCGTCCGATCCATTCTAATTCATTCACACGAATGTATCCATTCTAAACCATTCATACGATCCATTCTAATTTATTCGTACGATCCATTCTAATTCATTCGTAAGATCCATTCTAATTCATTCGTAAGATCCATTCTAATTCATTCGTAAGATCCATTCTAATTCATTCGTACGATCCATTCTAATTCATTCGTACGATCCATTCTAATTCATTCGTACGATCCATTCTAATTCATTCGCACGAATGTATCCATTCTAGTTCATTTGTACGATCCATTCTAATTCATTCGTACGATCCAATCTAATTCATTCGCAAGATCCATTCTAATTCATTCGTGCGATCAATTCTAATTCATTCGCACGAATGTATCCCACACGATCCATTCTAATTCATTCGTACGTTCCATTCTAATTCATTAGCACGATCCATGCTAATTCATTCGTTCGATCAATTCTAATTCATTAGCATGATCCATTCTAATTCATTCATACGATCCATTCTAATTCATTCGCACGATCCATCCTAATTCATTCATAGGATCCATTCTAATTCATTCATACGATCTATTCTAATTCTTTCGCACGAATGTATCCATTCTAATTCATTCGCACGAATGTATCCATTCTAATTCATTCGTACGATCCATTCTAATTCATTCGTACGATCCATTCGAATTCATTCGTACGATCCATTCTAATTCATTCATATGATCCATTCTAATTCATTTATACAATCCATTCTATTTCTTTCACACGATCCATTCTAATTCATTCGTACGATCCATTCTAATTTATTCGTACAATCCATTCTATTTCATTCGTACGATCCATTATTACTCATTCGTATGATCCATTCTAATTCATTCGTATGATCCATTCTAATTCATTCGTAGGATCTATTCTAATTCATTCGTACGATCCATTCTAATTCATTTGTACGATCCATTCTAATTTATTCCCACGAATGTATCCATTCTAGTTCATTCGTACGATCCATTCTAATTCATTCGTACGATCCATTCTAATTCATTCGCGCGATCCATTCTAATTCATTTGTACGATCCATTCTAATTCATTCATACGATCCATTCTAATTCATTCGTACGATCCATTCTAATTCATTCGTACAATCTATTCTAATTCATTCGTACGAATGGATACATTCGTGTGAGTGAATTAGAATGGATCGTACGAATGAGTAAGAATGGATCGTACGAATGAAATAGAATGGATTGCACGAATGAATTAGAATGGATCGTACGAATGAATTAGAATGGATCGTGTGAAAGAATTAGAATGGATTGTAAGAATGAATTAGCATGGATCGTACGAAGGAATTAGAATGGATCGTACGAATGAATTAGAATGGATCGTACGAATGAATTAGAATAGATCGTACGAATGAATTAGAATGGATCGTACGAATGAATTAGAATGGATCGTGTGAAAGAATTAGAATGGATCGTACGAATGAATTAGAATGGATCGTGCGAATGAATTAGAATGGATCGTACGAATGAATTAGAATGGATCGTGCTAATGAATTAGAATTGATCGAACGAATGAATTAGCATGGATCATGCATTCGTACGATCCATTCTAATTCATTCGTAAGATCCATTCTAATTCATTCGTACAATCCATTCTAATTCATTCGTACGATCCATTCTAATACATTCGTACGATTCATGCTAATTCATTCGCACGATCCATTCTAATTCATTCGTACGATCCATTCTTATTCATTCATACGATCCATTCTATTTCATTCGCACAATCCATTCTAATTCATTCGTACAATCCATTCTAATTCATTCGTATGATCCATTCTAATTCATTTGTACGATCCTTTCTAATTCATTCGCACAATCCATTCTAATTCATTCATACGATCCATTCTAATTCATTCATACGATCCATTCTAATTCATTCCTACAATCCATTCTAATTCATTCGCCCGATCCATTCTAATTCATTCATACGATCCATTCTATTCGAATGGATCATGCGATCCATTCGAATTCATTCGCACGATCCATTCTAATTCATTCATACGATCCATTCTAATTCATTCGTACAATGCATTCTAATTCTTTCACACGATCCATTCTAATTCATTCGTACGATCCATTCTAATTCATTCGTACAATCCAGTCTATTTCATTTGTACGATCCATTCTTACTCATTCGTATGATCCATTCTAATTCATTCGTACGATCCATTCTAATTCATTTGTACGATCCATTCTAATTCATTCGTACAATCCATTCTATTTCATTTGTACGATCCATTCTTACTCATTCGTATGATCCATTCTAATTCATTCGTACGATCCATTCTAATTCATTCGTATGATCCATTCTAATTCATTCACACGAATGTATCCATTCTAATTCATTCATACAATCCATTCTTATTCATTCCGTACGATCCATTCTAATTCATTCGTACGATCGTACGAATGAATTAGAATGGATCGTACGAATGAATTAGAATAGATTGTGCGAATGAATTAGAATGGATCGTACGAATGAATTAGAATGGATCGTACGAATGAATTAGAATGGATCATACGAATGAGTAAGAATGGATCGTACGAATGAATTAGAATGGATCGTACGAATGAATTAGAATGGATCGTACGAATAAATTAGAATGGATACATTCGTCCGAATGAATTAGAATGGATCATACGAATGAGTAAGAATAGATCGTACGAATGAAATAGAATAGATCGTACGAATGAATTAGAATGGAATATACGAATGAATTAGAATGGATCGTACGAATGAATTAGAATGGATCGTACGAATGAATTAGAATGGATCGTACGAATGAATTAGAATGGATACATTCGTGCGAATGAATTAGAATGGATACATTCGTGCGAAAGAATTAGAATATATCGTATGATTGAATTAGAATGGATCACATGAATGAATTAGAATGGATCGTGCGAATGAATTAGAATGGATCGTACGAATGAATTAGAATGGATCGTGTGAAAGAATTAGAATGGATTGCACGAATGAATTAGAATGGATCGGACGAATGAATTAGAATGGATCGTGTGAAAGAATTAGAATGGATTGTATGAATGAATTAGAACGTACGATCCATTCTAATTCATTCTTACGATCCATTCTAATTCCTTTGTACGATCCATTCTAATTCATTCGTACGATCCATTCTAATTCATTCGCGCAATCTATTCTAATTCATTCGTACGATCCATTCTAATTCATTCGTACGATCCATTCTAATTCATTCATACAATCCATTCTAATTTATTCGCACGAATGCATCCATTCTAATTCATTCGTACGATCAATTCTAATTTATTAATATGATCCATTCTAATTCATTCGTACGATCCATTCTAATTCACTCATACGATCCATTCTAATACATTCATATGATCCATTCTAATTCATTTGCATGAATATATCCATTCTAATTCATTCGTACGATCACGAATGTATCCATTCTAGTTCATTCGTACGATCCATTCTAATTCATTCGTACGATCCATTCTAATTCATTCGTACGATCCATTCTATTTCATTCGCACGATCCATTCTAATTCATTCTAATTCATTCGTCCGATCCATTCTAATTTATTCGCACGATCCATTCTAATTCATTCGTATGATCCATTCTACGATCCATTCTAATTCATTCGTATATTCCATTCTAATTCATTAGCACGATCCATGCTAATGAATTAGAATGGATCGTACGATCCAATCTAATTCATTCATACGATCCATTCTTACTCATTCGTATGATCCATTCTAATTCAATCGTACGATCCATTCTAATTCATTCGTATGATCCATTCTAATTCCTTCGTACGATCCATTCTAATTCATTCGTACGATCCATTCTAATTCATTCGTACGATCTATTCTAATTCCTTCGTACGATCCATTCTAATTCATTCATACGATCCATTCTAATTCATTCTAATTCATTCGTACGATCCATTCTAATTCATTCGCACGAATGTATCCATTCTAATTCATTCGTACGATCCATTCTAATTCATTCACACGTACAAATGAATTAGAATGGATCGTATGAATGTATTAGAATGGATCGTGCGAATGAATTAGAATGGATCGTGCGAATGAATTAGAATGGATCGTACGAATGAATTAGAATGGATCGTACGAATGAACTAGAATGGATACATTCGAATTAATTAGAATGGATCATACGAATGAATTAGAATGGATCGTACGTACGATCCATTCTAATGGATACATTTGTGCGAATGAATCTAAATGGATTGTATGAATGAATTACAATGGATCGTATGATGGATCGTACGAATGAATTAGAATGGATCGTACGAATGAACTAGAATGGATACATTCGTGCGAATGAATTAGAATGGATAGTACGAATGAATTAGAATGGATCGTACGAATGAATTAGAATGGATCTTACGAATGAATTAGAATGGATCGTACGAATGAATTAGAATGGATCGTACGAATGAATTAGAATGGATACATTCATGCGAATGAATTAGAACGGATCGGACGAATGAATTAGAATGGATCGTACGAATGAATTAGAATGGATCGTACGAATGAATTAGAATGGATCGTACGAATAAATTTGAATGGATACATTCGTCCGAATGAATTAGAATGAATCATACGAATGAGTAAGAATGGATCGTACGAATGTATTAGAATAGATTGTACGAATGAATTAGAATGGATTAGACGAATGAATTAGAATGGATCGTGTGAAAGAATTAGAATGGATTGTATGAATGAATTAGAATGGATCGTATGAATGAATTAGAATGGATCGTGCGAATGAATTCGAATGGATCGTACGAATTCATTCTAATTCATTCATACAATCCATTCTAATTCTTTCACACGATCCATTCTAATTCATTCGTAGGATCCATTCTAATTCATTCGTACAATCTATTCTATTTCATTCGTACGATCCATTCTTACTCATTCGTATGATCCATTCTAATTCATTCGGACGAATGTATCCATTCTAATTTATTCGTACGATCCATTCTAATTGATTCGTACGATCCATTCTAATTCCTTCGTACTATCCATTCTAATTCATTCGTACGATCCATTCTAATTCATTCATACGATCCATTCTAATTCATTCGTATGATCCATTCTAATTCATTCGCACAAATGTATCCATTCTAATTCATTCGTACGAATGAATTAGAATGGATCGTACGAATGAATTAGAATGGATCGTACGAATGAATTAGAATGGATCGTACGAATGAATTAGAATGGATCGTACGAATGAATTAGAATGGATATATTCGTGCAAATGAATTAGAATGGATCGTATGAATGTATTAGAATGGATCGTATGAGTGAATTAGAATGGATCGTACGAATGAATTAGAATGGATCGTATGAATGAATTAGAATGGTTACATTCGTGCGAATGAATTAGAATAGATCGTACGAATGAATTAGAATGGATCATACGAATAAATTAGAATGGATCGTGGGAATGAATTAGAATGGATCGTATGAATGAATTAGAATGGATCCACCGAATGAGTTAGAATGGATCATACGAATGATCCATTCTAATTCATTCATACGATCCATTCTAATTCATTTGCACGAATATATCCATTCTAATTCATTCGTACGATCCATTCTAATTCCTTCGTACGATCCATTCTAATTCATTCATACGATCCATTCTAATTCATTCATACGATCTATGCCAATTCATTCATACAATCCATTCTAATTCTTTCACACGATCCATTCTAATTCATTCGTACGATCCATTCTAATTCATTGGCACAATCCATTCTATTTCATTCGTACGATCCATTCTTACTCATTGGTACGATCCATTCTAATTCATTCGCACTAATGTATCCATTCTAATTCATTCGTACGAATGAATTAGAATGGATCGTACGAATGAATTAGAATGGATCGTGCGAATGAATTAGAATGGATCGTGCGAATGAATTAGAACGGATCATACGAATGAACTAGAATGGATACATTCGTGCGAATGAATTAGAATGGATCGTACAAATGAATTAGAATGGATCATACGAATGAATTAGAATGGATCTTACGAATGAATTAGAATGGATCGTACGAATAAATTAGAATGGATCGTATGAATGGTTTAGAATGGATACATTCATGCGAATGAATTAGAATGGATCGTACAAATGAATTAGAATGGATCAAATGAAGGAATTAGAATGGTTACATTCATGCGAATGAATTAGAATGGATCGTACGAATGGATTAGAATGGATCGTACGAATGGATTAGAATGGATACATTCGTGCGAATGAAGTAGAATGGATCATACGAATAAGTAAGAATGGATCAAACGAATGAAATAGAATGGATTAGAATGGATTAGACTGGATCGTACAAATGAACTAGAATGGATACATTCGTGCGAATGAATTAGAATGGATCGTACGAATGAATTAGAATGGATCGTACGAATGAATTAGAATGGATACATTCGTGCGAATGAATTAGAATGGATCGGACGAATGAATTAGAATGGATCGTACGCTCGAATGTATCCATTCTAATCCATTCGTACGATCCATTCTAATCCATTCGTATGATCCATTCTAATTCATTCGCATGAATGTAACCATTCTAATTCATTCATTGGATCCATTCTAATTCATTCGTACGATCCATTCTCATTCATTCCTACGATCCATTCTAATTCATTCGTACGATCCATTCTAATTCATTCATACAATCGATTCTAATTCATTCGCACGATCCATTCTAATTCATTCATACGATCCATTCTAATTCATTCATACAATCCATTCTAATTCATTCATACGATCTATTCTAATTCTTTCGCACGAATGTATCCATTCTAATTCATTCGCACGAATGTATCCATTCTAATTCATTCGTACGATCAGTCCTAATTTATTCACAAAATCTATTCTAATTCATTCATACGATCCATTCTAATTCATTCACACGAATGTATCCATTCTAATTCATTCATACGATCCATTCTAATTCATTCGTACGATCCATTCTAATTCACTCATACGATCCATTCTAATACATTCATACAATCCATTCTAATTCATTTGCACGAATATATCCATTCTAATTCATTCGTACGATCCATTCTAATTCCTTCGTACGATCCATTCTAATTCATTCGTACGATCTATCCTATTTCATTCGTACGATCCATTCTTACTCATTCGTACGATCCATTCTAATTCATTCGTACGATCCATTCTAACTCTTTCAGATGATCCATTCTAATTCATTCGTACGATCCATTCTAATTCATTCGCACGATCCATTCTAATTCATTCGTACAATCCATTCTAATTCATTCATACGATCCATTCTAATTCATTCGTACGATCCATTCTAATTCATTCGCACAAATGTATCCATTCTAATTCATTCGTACGATCCATTCTAATTCATTCGCACGATCCATTCTAGTTCATTCGTACGATCCATTCTAATTCATTCGTACGATCCATTCATTCTAATTAATTCGTATGATCCATTCTAATTCATTCGTATATTCCATTCTAATTCATTCGCACGATCCATTCATTCATACGATCCATTCTAATTCAGGATCGTACGAATGAATTAGAATGGATACATTCGTGCGAATGAATTAGAATTGATCGTACGAATGAATTAGAATGGATCGTGCGAATAAATTAGAATGGATCGTACGAATGAATTAGAATGGATCGTACGAATGAACTAGAATGGATACATTCGTGCGAATGAATTAGAATGGATCGTACGAATGAATTAGAATGGATCGTACGAATGAATTAGAATGGATCGTACGAATGAATTAGAATGGATATATTCGTGCGAATGAATTAGAATTGATCGTACGAATGAATTAGACTGGATCGTACGAATGAATTTGAATGGTTACATTTGTGCGAATGAATCTAAATGGATTGTATGAATGAATTACAATGGATCGTACGAAAGAATTAGAATGGATCGTACGAATGAATTAGAATAGCTCATACGAATGAATTAGAATGAATCGTATGAATGAATTAGAATGGTTACATTCGTGCGAATGAATTAGAATAGATCGTACGATAGAATTAGAATGGATCGTACGAATAAATTAGAATGGATCGTGGGAATGAATTAGAATGGATCGTACGAATGAATTAGAATGGATCCATCGAATAAGTTAGAATGGATCATACGAATGAATTAGAATGGATTGTACGAATGAATTAGAATGGATTGTGCGAATGAATTAGAATAAATCGTATGAATGAATAAGAATGGATCGTACGAATGAATTAGAATGGATCGTGCGAATGAATTAGCAATAATCGTACGAATGTATTAAATGGATCGTACGAATGAATTAGAATGAATCGTACGATCCATTCTAATTCATTCGTACGATCCATTCTAATTCATTCGCACGAATGTATCCCTTCTAGTTCATTCGTACGATCCATTCTAGTTCATTCGTACGATCCATTCTAATTCATTCGTACGATCCATTCTAATTCATTCGTACGATCCATTCTAATTAATTCGTATGATCCATTCTAATTCATTCGTACGATCCATTCTAATTCATTCATACAATCCATTCTAATTCATTCGCACGAATGTATCCATTCTAATTAATTCGTACAATCCATTCTAATTCATTCGTATGATCCATTCTTATTCATTCGCACGATCCAGTCTAATAGATTCGCACGATCCATTCTAATTCATTCGCACGAATGTATCCATTCTAATTCATACGATCGTGTGAATGAATTAGAATGGTTACATTCGTGCAAATGAATTAGAATGGATCGTACGAATGGATTAGAATGGATCGTACGAATGGATTAGAATGGATACATTCATGCGAATCAATCAGAATGGATTGTATGAATGAATTAGAATGGATCGTACGATCCATTCGAATTCATTCGTATGATCCATTCTAATTCATTCGTACGATCCATTCTAATTCATTCGTACGAATGTATCCATTCTAATTCATTTGCACGATCCATTCTAATTCATTCCTATGATCTATTCTAATTTATTCGTACGATCCATTCTAATTCATTCTAATTCATTCATACGATCCATTCTAATTCATTCGTATATTCCATTCTAATTCATTAGCACGATCCATGCTAATGAATTAGAATGGATCGTACGATCCAATCTAATTCATTCATACGATCCATTCTTACTCATTCGTATGATCCATTCTAATTCAATCGTACGATCCATTCTAATTCATTCGTACGATTCATTCTAATTCCTTCGTACGATTCATTCTAATTCATTCGTACGATCCATTCTAATTCCTTCGTACGATCCATTCTAATTCATTCGCGCAATCTATTCTAATTCATTCGTACGATCCATTCTAATTCATTCGTACGATCCATTCTAATTCATTCATACAATCCATTCTAATTTATTCGCACGAATGTATCCATTCTAATTCATTCGTACGATCCATTCTAATTCATTTGCACAATCTATTCTAATTCATTCATACGATCCATTCTAATTAATTCGCACGAATGTATTCATTCTAATTCATTCATACGATCCATTCTACTTCATTCGTACTATCCGTTCTGATTCACTCATACGATCCATTCTAATTCATTCATACAATCCATTCTAATTCATTTGGACGAATATATCCATTCTAATTAATTCGTACGATCCATTCTAATTCCTTCGTACGATCCATTCTAATTCCTTCGTACGATCCATTCTATTTCATTCGTATGATCCATTCTAATTCCTTCGTACGATCAATTCTAATTCCTTCGTATCCATTCTAATTCACTCATACGATCCATTCTAATTCAGTCGTACCATCCATTCTAATTCATTCATACAATCCAATCTAATTCATTCGCACGAATGTATCCATTCTAATTCATTCGTACGATCAGTTCTAATTCATTCACAAAATCTATTCTAATTTATTCATACGATCCATTCTAATTCATTCACACGAATGTATCCATTCTAATTCATTCATACGATCCATTCTAATTCATTCGTACGATCCATTCTAATTCACTTATACGATCCATTCTAATACATTCATACGATCCATTAAAATTCATTTGCACGAATATATCCATTCTAATTCATTCGTACGATCCATTCTAATTCCTTCGTACGATCCATTCTAATTCATTCGTACGATCTATTCTAATTCATTCGTCCGATCCATTCTAATTCATTCGCACGAATGTATCCATTCTAATTCATTCGTACGATCCATTCTAATTCATTCGTACGATCCATTCTAATTCATTCATTTGATCCATTCTAATTCATTCGTACGATCCATTCTAATTCATTCGTCCGATCCATTCTAATTCTTTCGCACTAATGTATCCATTCTAATTCATTCGTACGATCCATTCTAATTCATTCGTAAGATCCATTCTAATTCATTCGTACGATCCATTCTAATTCATTCGTACGATCCATTCTAATTCATTCGCACGAATGTATCCATTCTAGTTCATTCGTACGATCCATTCTAATTCATTCGTACGATCCATTCTAATTCATTCGCACGATCCATTCTAATTCATTCGTACGATCAATTCTAATTCATTCGCACGAATGTATCCATTCTAATTCATTCGTACGATCCTGAATTAGAATGGATCGTACGAATGAATTATAATGGATACCTTTATGCATATGAATTAGAATGGATCGTACGAATGAATTAGAATGGATCATATTAATGAATTAGAATGGATCATACGAATGAATTAGATTGGATACATTCGTGCGAATGAATTAGAATGGATCGTGCGAATCAATTAGACTGGATCGTGCGAATGAATAAGAATAGATCATACGAATGAATTAGAATGGATCGTACGAATTAACTAGAATGGATACATTCGTGCGAATGAATTAGAATGGATTGTATGAATGAATTAGAATAGATCGTACGAATGAATTAGAATGGATAGTAAGAATGAATTAGAATGGATCGTATGAGTGAATTAGAACAGATAGTACGAATTAAGTAGAATGGATCGTATGAATGAATTAGAATGGATACATTCGTGCGAATGAATTAGAATGGATCGTATGAATGAATTAGAATAGATTGTGCGAATGAATTAGAATTGATCGTACGAATGAATTAGAATGGATACATTCGTGTGAATAAATTAGAATGGATTGTATGAATGAATTAGAATGGATCGTACGAATGAATTAGAATGGATCGTACGAATGAATTAGAATAGATTGCGTGAATGAATTAGAATGGATCGTGCGAATGAAATAGAATGGATACAAATGAATTAGAATGGATCATACGAATGAATTAGAATAGATCGTACGAATGAACTAGAATGGATACATTCGTGCGAATGAATTAGAATGGATCCTACGAATGAATTTGAATGGATCGTACGAATGAATTAGAATGGATCTTACAAATGAATTAGAATGGATCGTACGAATGAATTAGGATGGATCGTACGAATGAATTAGAATGGATATATTCGTGCGAATGAATTAGAATGGATCGTATGAATGAATTAGACTGGATCGTACGAATGAATTTGAATGAATACATTTGTGTGAATGAATCTAAATGGATTGTATGAATGAATTACAATGGATCGTACGAAAGAATTAGAATGGATCGTACGAATGAATTAGAATAGCTCATACGAATGAATTAGAATGAATCGTATGAATGAATTAGAATGGTTACATTCGTGCGAATGAATTAGAATAGATCGTACAAATGAATTAGAATGGATTGTACGAATAAATTAGAATGGTTCGTGGGAATGAATTAGAATGGATCGTACGAATGAATTAGAATGGATCCACCGAATGAGTTAGAATGGATCATACGAATGAATTAGAATGGATTGTACGAATGAATTAGACTGGATTGTGCGAATGAATTAGAATGGATCGTATGAATGAATAAGAATGGATCGTACGAATGAATTAGAATGGATCGTGCGAATGAATTAGCAATAATCGTACGAATGTATTAGAATGGATCGTATGAATGAATTATAATGAATCGTACGATCCATTCTAATTCATTCGTACGATCCATTCTAATTCATTCGCACGAATGTATCCATTCTAGTTCATTCGTATGATCCATTCTAGTTCATTCGTACGATCCATTCTAATTTATTCGTACGATCCATTCTAATTCATTCGTATGATCCATTCTAATTAATTCATATGATCGATTCTAATTCATTCGTACAATCCATTCTAATTCATTCGCACGAATGTATCCATTCTAATTAATTCCTACGATCCATTCTAATTCATTCGTATGATCCATTCTTATTCATTTGCACGATCCGGTCTAATAGATTCGCACGATCCATTCTAATTCATTCGCACGAATGTATCCATTCTAATTCGTACGATCGTGTGAATGAATTAGAATGGTTACATTCGTGCGAATGAATTAGAATGGATCGTACGAATGGATTAGAATGGATCGTACGAATGGATTAGAATGGATACATTCGTGCGAATGAATTAGAATGGATTGTATGAATGTATTAGAATGGATCGTACGATCCATTCGAATTCATTCGTACGATCCATTCTAATTCATTCGTACGAATGTATCCATTCTAATTCATTTGCACGATCCATTCTAATTCATTCCGATGATCTATTCTAATTCATTCGTACGATCCATTCTAATTCATTCTAATTCATTCATACGATCCATTCTATGATCCATTCTAATTCATTCGTATATTCCATTCTAATTCATTAGCACGAACGATGCTAATGAATTAGAATGGATCGTACGATCCAATCTAATTCATTCATACGATCCATTCTTACTCATTCGTATGATCCATTCTAATTCAATCGTACGATCCATTCTAATTCATTCGTACGATCCATTCTAATTCCTTCGTACGATCCATTCTAATTCATTCGTACGATTCATTCTAATTCCTTCGTACGATCCATTCTAATTCATTCGTACGATCCATTCTAATTCATTCGCGCAATCTATTCTAATTCATTCGTACGATCCATTCTAATTCATTCGTACGATCCATTCTAATTCATTCATACAATCCATTCTAATTTATTCGCACGAATGTATCCATTCTAATTCATTCGTACGATCCATTCTAATTCATTCGCACAATCTATTCTAATTCATTCATACGATCCATTCTAATTCATTCGCACGAATGTATCCATTCTAATTCATTCATACGATCCATTCTACTTCATTCGTACTATCCATTCTAATTCACTCATACGATCCATTCTAATTCATTCATACGATCCATTCTAATTCATTTGGACGAATATATCCATTCTAATTCATTCGTATGATCCATTCTAATTCCTTCATATGATCCATTCTAATTCCTTCGTACGATCCATTCTATTTCATTCGTATGATCCATTGTAATTCCTTCGTACGATCAATTCTAATTCCTTCGTATCCATTCTAATTCACTCATACGATCCATTCTAATTCAGTCGTACAATCCATTCTAATTCATTCATACAATCCATTCTAATTCATTCGCACGAATGTATCCATTCTAATTCATTCGTACGATCAGTTCTAATTCATTCACAAAATCTATTGTAATTCATTCATATGATCCATTCTAATTCATTCACACGAATGTATCCATTCTAATTCATTCATACGATCCATTCTAATTCATTCGTACGATCCATTCTAATTCACTCATACGATCCATTCTAATACATTTATACGATCCATTCAAATTCATTTGCACGAATATATCCATTCTAATTCATTCGTACGATCCATTCTAATTCCTTCGTACGATCCATTCTAATTCATTCGTACGATCTATTCTAATTCATTCGTCCGATCCATTCTAATTCATTCGCACGAATGTATCCATTCTAATTCATTCGTACGATCCATTCTAATTCATTCGTACGATCCATTCTAATTCATTCATTTGATCCATATTAATTCATTCGTACGATCCATTCTAATTCATTCGTCCGATCCATTCTAATTCATTCGCACGGATGTATCCATTCTAATTCATTCATACGATCCATTCTAATTCATTCATACGATCCATTCTAATTCATTCGTAAGATCCATTCTAATTCATTCGTAAGATCCATTCTAATTCATTCGTACGATCCATTCTAATTCATTCGCACGAATGTATCCATTCTAGTTCATTCGTACGATCCATTCTAATTCATTCGTACGATCCATTCTAATTCATTCGCACGATCCATTCTAATTCATTCGTACGATCAATTCTAATTCATTCGCACGAATGTATCCATTCTAATTCATTCGTACGATCCTGAATTAGAATGGATCGTACGAATGAATTAGAATGGATACCTTTGTGCATATGAATTAGAATGGATAGTACGAATGAATTAGAATGGATCATATTAATGAATTAGAATGGATCGTACGAATGAATTAGAATGGATACATTCGTGCGAATGAATTAGAATGGATCGTGCGAATCAATTAGACTGGATCGTACGAATGAATAAGAATAGATCATACGAATGAATTAGAATGGATCGTACGAATTAATTAGAATGGATCGTACGAATTAATTAGAATGGATACATTCATGCGAATGAATTAGAATGGATTGTATGAATGAATTAGAATGGATCGTACGAATGAATTAGAATGGATCATACGAATTAATTAGAATGGATCATACGAATGAATTAGAATGGATCGTACGAATGAATTAGAATGGATCGTACGAATGAATTAGAATGGATACATTCGTGCGAATGAATTAGAATGGATCGGACGAATGAATTAGAATGGATTGTACGAATGAATTAGAATGGATCATACTAATTAATTAGAATGGATCATATGAATCAATTAGAATGGATCATACGAATGAATTAGAATGGATCGTACGAATGAATTAGAATGGATACATTCATGCGAATGAATTAGAATGGATTGTGCGAATGAATAAGAACAGATCGTGCGAATGAATTAGAATGGATCGTACGAATGAATTAGAATGGACCGTGCGAATGAATTAGAATGGATCGTACGAATGAATTAGAATGGATACATTTGTGCGAATGAATTAGAATGGATCGTACGAATGAATTAGAATGGATCGTATGAATGAATTAGAATGGATCGTATGAATGAATTAGAATGGATCGTATGAATGAATTAGAATGGATCGTGCGAATGAATTAGAATGGATCGTGTGAAAGAATTAGAATGGATCGTACGAATGAATTTGAATGGATCGTGTGAAAGAATTAGAATGGATCGTACGAATTCATTCCGTACGATCCATTCTAATTCATTCGTACGATCCATTCTAATTCATTCGGACGAATGTATCCATTCTAATTTATTCGTACGATCCATTCTAATTCATTCATTTGATCCATTCTAATTCTTTCGTACGATCCATTCTAATTCATTCGTCCGATCCATTCTAATTCATTCGCTCGAATGTATCCATTCTAATTCATTTGTACGATCCATTCTAATTCATTCGTAAGATCCATTCTAATTCATTCGTACGATCCATTCTAATTCATTCGTACGATTCATTCTAATTCATTCGCACGAATGTATCCATTCTATAGTTCATTCGCACGATCTATTCTAATTCATTCATACAATCAATTCTAATTCTTTCACATGATCAATTCTAATTCATTCGTAGGATCCATTCTAATTCATTCGTACGATCCATTCTAATTCATTCGCACGAATGTATCCATTCTAATTCATTCATACGATCCATTCTAATTCATTCGTACGATCCATTCTAATTCATTCGCACTATCCATTCTAATTCATTCATACGATCCATTCTAATTCATTCATACAATCCATTCTAATTCATTCATACGATCTATTCTAATTCTTTCGCACGAATGTATCCATTCTAATTCATTCGCACGAATGTATCCATTCTAATTCATTCGTACGATCCATTCTAATTCATTCGCACGATCCATTCTAATTCATTCGTACGATCAATTCTAATTCATTCGCACGAATGTATCCATTCTAATTCATTCGAACGATCCATTCTAATTCATTCATAGGATCCATACTAATTCATTCATACAATCCATTCTAATTCATTCACACGAATGTATCCATTCTAATTCATTCGTACAATCAGTTCTAATTCATTCACAAAATCTATTCTAATTCATTCATACGATCCATTCTAATTCATTCACACGAATGTATCCATTCTAATTCATTCATACGATCCATTCTAATTCATTCGTACGATCCATTCTAATTCACTTATACGATCCATTCTAATACATTCATACGATCCATTCAAATTCATTTGCACGAATATATCCATTCTAATTCATTCGTACGATCCATTCTAATTCCTTCGTACGATCCATTCTAATTCATTCGTACGATCTATTCTAATTCATTCGTCCGATCCAATCTAATTCATTCGCACGAATGTATCCATTCTAATTCATTCGTACGATCCATTCTAATTCATTCGTACGATCCATTCTAATTTATTCATTTGATCCATTCTAATTCATTCGTACGATCCATTCTAATTCATTCGTCCGATCCATTCTAATTCATTCGCACGAATGTATCCATTCTAATTCATTCGTACGATCCATTCTAATTCATTCGTACGATCCATTCTAATTCATTCGTAAGATCCATTCTAATTCATTCGTACGATCCATTCTAATTCATTCGTACGATCCATTCTAATTCATTCGCACGAATGTATCCATTCTAGTTCATTCGTACGATCCATTCTAATTCATTCGTACGATCCATTATAATTCATTCGCACGATCCATTCTAATTCATTCGTACGATCAATTCTAATTCATTCGCACGAATGTATCCATTCTAATTCATTCGTACGATCCTGAATTAGAATTGATCGTACGAATGAATTAGAATGGATACCTTTGTGCATATGAATTAGAATGGATCGTAAGAATGAATTAGAATGGATCATATTAATGAATTAGAATGGATCGTACGAATGAATTAGAATGGATACATTCGTGCGAATGAATTAGAATGGATCGTGCGAATCAATTAGACTGGATCGTGCGAATGAATAAGAATAGATCATACGAATGAATTAGAATGGATCGTACGAATTAACTAGAATGGATACATTCGTGCGAATGAATTAGAATGGATTGTATGAATGAATTAGAATGGATCGTACGAATGAATTAGAATGGATCGTATGAATGAATTAGAATGGATCGTATGAGTGAATTAGAACGGATAGTATGAATTAAGTAGAATGGATCGTATGAATGAATTAGAATGGATACATTCGTGCGAATGAATTAGAATGGATCGTATGAATGAATTAGAATAGATTGTGCGAATGAATTAGAATGGATCGTACGAATGAATTAGAATGGATACATTCGTGTGAATGAATTAGAATGGATCGTACGAATGAATTAGAATGGATCGTACGAATGAATAAGAATAGATTGCGCGATTGAATTAGAATGGATCGTGCGAATGAAATAGAATGGATACAAATGAATTAGAATGGATCATACGAATGAATTAGAATGGATCGTACGAATGAACTAGAATTGATACATTCGTGCGAATGAATTAGAATGGATCGTACGAATGAATTAGAATGTATCGTACGAATGAATTAGAATGGATCTTACAAATGAATTAGAATGGATCGTACGAATGAATTAGAATGGATCGTACGAATGAATTAGAATGGATATATTCGTGCGAATGAATTAGAATGGATCGTACGAATGAATTAAACTGGATCGTACGAATGAATTTGAATGGATACATTTGTGCGAATGAATCTAAATGGATTGTACGAATGAGTTACAATGGATCGTACGAAAGAATTAGAATGGATCGTACGAATGAATTAGAATAGCTCATACGAATGAATTAGAATGAATCGTATGAATGAATTAGAATGGTTACATTCATGCGAATGAATTAGAATAGATCGTACGAATGAATTAGAATGGATCGTACGAATAAATTAGAATGGTTCGTGGGAATGAATTAGAATGGATCGTACGAATGAATTAGAATGGATCCACCGAATGAGTTAGAATGGATTATACGAATGAATTAGAATGGATTGTACGAATGAATTAGAATAGATTGTGCGAATGAATTAGAATGGATCGTATGAATGAATAAGAATGGATCGTACGAATGAATTAGAATGGATCGTGCGAATGAATTAGCAATAATCGTACGAATGTATTAGAATGGATCGTACGAATGAATTAGAATGAATCGTACGATCCATTCTAATTCATTCGTACGATCCATTCTAATTCATTCGCACGAATGTATCGATTCTAGTTCATTCGTACGATCCATTCTAGTTCATTCGTACGATCCATTCTAATTCATTCGTACGATCCATTCTAATTCATTTGTATGATCCATTCTAATTAATTCGTATGATCCATTCTAATTCATTCATACAATCCATTCTAATTCATTCGCACGAATGTATCCATTCTAATTAATTCGTACGATCCATTCTAATTCATTCGTATGATCCATTCTTATTCATTCGCATGATCCAGTCTAATAGATTCGCACGATCCATTCTAATTCATTCGCACGAATGTATCCATTCTAATTCATACGATCGTGTGAATGAATTAGAATGGTTACATTCGTGCGAATGAATTAGAATGGATCGTACGAATGGATTAGAATGGATCGTACGAATGGATTAGAATGGATACATTCGTGCGAATGAATTAGAATGGATTGTATGAATGAATTAGAATGGATCGTACGATCCATTCGAATTCATTCATAAGATCCATTCTAATTCATTCGTACGATCCATTCTAATTCATTCGTACGAATGTATCCATTCTAATTCATTTGCACGATCCATTCTAATTCATTCCTATGATCTATTCTAATTCATTCGTACGATCCATTCTAATTCATTCTAATTCATTCATATGATCCATTCTACGATCCATTCTAATTCATTCGTATATTCCATTCTAATTCATTAGCACGATCCATGCTAATGAATTAGAATGGATCGTACGATCCAATCTAATTCATTCATACGATCCATTCGTACTCATTCGTATGATCCATTCTAATTCAATCGTACGATCCATTCTAATTCATTCGTACGATCCATTCTAATTCCTTCGTTCTATCCATTCTAATTCATTCGTACGATCCATTCTAATTCCTTCGTACGATCCATTCTAATTCATTCGTAGGATCCATTCTAATTCATTCGCGCAATCTATTCTAATTCATTCGTACGATCCATTCTAATTCATTCGTACGATCCATTCTAATTCATTCATACAATCCATTCTAATTTATTCGCACGAATGTATCCATTCTAATTCATTCGTACGATCCATTCTAATTCATTCGCACAATCTATTATAATTCATTCATACGATCCATTCTAATTCATTCGCACGAATGTATCCATTCTAATTCATTCATACGATCCATTCTACTTCATTCGTACTATCCGTTCTAATTCACTCATACGATCCATTCTAATTCATTCATACGATCCATTCTAATTCATTTGGACGAATATATCCATTCTAATTCATTCGTACGATCCATTCTAATTCGTTCGTACGATCCATTCTAATTCCTTTGTACGATCCATTCTAATTCCTTCGTACGATCCATTCTATTTCATTCGTATGATCCATTCTAATTCCTTCGTACGATCAATTCTAATTCCTTCGTATCCATTCTAATTCACTCATACGATCCATTCTAATTCAGTCGTACGATCCATTCTAATTCATTCATACAATCCATTCTAATTCATTCGCACGAATGTATCCATTCTAATTCATTCGTACGATCAGTTCTAATTCATTCACAAAATCTATTCTAACTCATTCATACGATCCATTCTAATTCATTCACACGAATGTATCCATTCTAATTCATTCATACGATCCATTCTAATTCATTCGTACGATCCATTCTAATTCACTCATACGATCCATTCTAATACATTCATACGATCCATTCAAATTCATTTGCACGAATATATCCATTCTAATTCATTCGTACGATCCATTCTAATTCCTTCGTACGATCCATTCTAATTCATTCGTACGATCTATCCTAATTCATTCGTCCGATCCATTCTAATTCATTCGCACGAATGTATCCATTCTAATTCATTCGTACGATCCATTCTAATTCATTCATTTGATCCATTCTAATTCATTCGTACGATCCATTCTAATTCATTCGTCCGATCCATTCTAATTCATTCGCACGGATGTATCCATTCTAATTCATTCGTACGATCCATTCTAATTCATTCGTAAGATCCATTCTAATTCATTCGTACGATCCATTCTAATTCATTCGTACGATCCATTCTAATTCATTCGCACGAATATATCCATTCTAGTTCATTCGTACGATCCATTCTAATTCATTCGTACGATCCATTCTAATTCATTCGCACGATCCATTCTAATTCATTCATACGATCAATTCTAATTCATTCGCACGAATGTATCCATTCTAATTCATTCGTACGATCCTGAATTAGAATGGATCGTACGAATGAATTAGAATGGATACCTTTGTGCATATGAATTAGAATGGATCGTACGAATGAATTAGAATGGATCATATTAATGAATTAGAATTGATTGTACGAATGAATTAGAATGGATACATTCGTGCGAATGAATTAGAATGGATCGTGCGAATCAATTAGACTGGATCGTGCGAATGAATAATAATAGATCATACGAATGAATTAGAATGGATCGTACGAATTAATTAGAATGGATATATTCATGCGAATGAATTAGAATGGATTGTATGAATGAATTAGAATGGATCGTACGAATGAATTAGAATGGATCATACGAATTAATTAGAATGGATCATACGAATGAATTAGAATGGATCGTACGAATGGATTAGAATGGATTGTACCAATGAGTAAGAATGGATCGTGTGAATGAATTAGAATGGATCGGACGAATGAATTAGAATGGATCGTTCGAATGAATTAGAATGGATCGTTCCAATTCATTCGTACAATCCATTCTAATTCATTCGTACGATCCATACTAATTCATTCGTAAGATCCATTCTAATTCATTCGTACGATCCATTCTAATTCATTCGTACGATCCATTCTAATTCATTCGCACGAATATATCCATTCTAATTAATTCGTACGATCCATTCTAATTCATTCGTATGATCCATTCTAATTCATTCGTACGAATGAATTAGAATGGATCATACGAATGAATTAGAATGGATACATTCGTGCGAATGAATTAGAATGGATTGTGCGAATGAATAAGAACAGATCGTGCGAATGAATTAGAATGGATCGTACGAATGAATTAGAATGGATCGTACGAATGAATTAGAATGGATATATTTGTGCGAATGAATTAGAATGGATCGTATGAATGAATTAGAATGGATCGTATGAATGAATTAGAATGGATCGTGCGAATGAATTAGAATGGATCGTACGAATGAATTAGAATGGATCGTGTGAAAGAATTAGAATGGATCGTACGAATGAATTAGAATGGATCGTGTGAAAGAATTAGAATGGATCGTACGAATTCATTCCGTACGATCCATTTTAATTCATTCGTACGATCCATTCTAATTCATTCGTACGAATGTATCCATTCTAATTCATTCGTACGATCCATTCTAATTCATTCGTACGATCCATTCTAATTCATTCGTACGATCCATTCTAATTCATTCGGACGAATGTATCCATTCTAATTTATTCGTACGATCCATTCTAATTCATTCATTTGATCCATTGTAATTCTTTCGTACGATCCATTCTAATTCATTCGTCCGATCCATTCTAATTCATTCACTCGAATGTATCCATTCTAATTCATTCGTATGATCAATTCTAATTCATTTGTACGATCCATTCTAATTCATTCGTAAGATCCATTCTAATTCATTCGTACGATCCATTCTAATTCATTCGTACGATTCATTCTAATTCATTCGCACGAATGTATCCATTCTAGTTCATTCACACGATCAATTCTAATTGATTCATACAATCCATTCTAATTCTTTCACATGATCCATTCTAATTCATTCGTAGGATCCATTCTAATTCATTCGTACGATCCATTCTAATTCATTTGCACGAATGTATCCATTCTAATTCATTCATACGATCCATTCTATTTCATTCGTACTATCCATTCTAATTCATTCATACAATTTATTCTAATTCATGCGAATGAATTAGAATGGATCGGACGAATGAATTAGAATGGATCGTACGAATGAATTAGAATGGATCAAATGAATGAATTAGAATGGATCGTACGAATGAATTAGAATGCATCGTACGAAAGAATTAGAATGGATCGTGCAAATGAAATAGAATGGATCGTATGAATGAATTAGAATGGATTGTACGAATGGATTAGAATGGATCGTACGAATGCATTCTAATTCCTTCGTACGATCCATTCTAATTCCTTCGTACGATCCATTCTATTTCATTCGTATAACCCATTCTAATTCCTTCGTACGATCCATTCTAATTCCTTCGTATCCATTCTAATTCACTCATACGATCCATTCTAATCCATTCGTACGATCCATTCTAATTCATTCGCATGAATGTAACCATTCTAATTCATTCATTTGATCCATTCTAATTCATTCGTACGATCCATTCTAATTCATTCGTACGATCCATTGTAATTCATTCATACAATCTATTTAGATTCATTCGCACAAATGTATCCATTCAAATTCATTCGTACGATCCAGTTTAATTCATTAGCACGATCCATGCTAATTCATTCGTTCGATCAATTCTAATTCATTAGCACGATCCATTCTAATTCATTCGTACGATCCATTCTAATTCATTCGTACGATCCATTCTTACTCATTCGTATGATCCATTCTAATTCATTCGTTCGATCCATTCTAATTCATTCGTACGATCGATTCTAATTCATTCGCACTATCCATTCTAATTCATTCGTACGATCCATTCTAATTCATTCGTATGATCCATTCTAATTTCTTCGTTCAAATATATCCATTCTATTTCATTCGTACGATCCATTCTAATTCATTCGTGCGGTCCATTCTAATTCATTCGCACAATCCATTCTATTTCATTCGTACGATCCATTCTTACTCATTCGTATGATCCATTATGGATACATTCGTGCGAATGAATTAGAATGGATCATACGAATGAGTAAGAATGGATCGTACGAATGAAATAGAATGGATTGTGCGAATGAATTAGAATGGATCGTACGAATGAATTAGAATGGATCGTGTGAAAGAATTAGAATGGATCGTGCTAATGAATTAGAATGGATCGTACGAATGGATTAGAATGGATACATTCGAGCCAATGAATTAGAATGGATCGTACGAATAAATTAGAATGGATCATACGAATGAGTAAGAATGGATCGTACGAATGAATTAGAATGGATCGGACGAATGAATTAGAATGGATACATTCGTCCGAATGAATTAGAATGGATCATACGAATGAGTAAGAATGGATCGTACGAATGAAATAGAATAGGTCGTAAGAATGAATTAGAATGGAATATACGAATGAATTAGAATGGATCGTACGAATGAATTAGAATGGATCGTATGAATGAATTAGAATGGATCGTACGAATGAATTAGAATGGATCGTGCGAATGAATTCGAATGGATCGTACGATCCATTCTAATTCATTCATACAATCCATTCTAATTCATTCGCACGAATGTATCCATTCTAATCCATTCGTACGATCCATTCTAATCCATTCGTACGATCCATTCTAATTCATTCGCACAAATGTATCCATTCTAATTCATTCGTACGATCTATTCTAATTCATTCGTATCATCCATTCTAATTCATTCGTACGATCCATTCTAATTCATTCGTATGATCCATTCTAATTCATTCGTATGATCCATTCTAATTCATTCGTACGATCCATTCTAATTCATTCGTACGATCCATTCTAATTCATTCGCACAATCCATTCTAATTCATTCGTACGATCCATTCTTACTCATTGGTACGATCCATTCTAATTCATTCGCAAGAATGTATCCATTCTAATTCATTCGTACGAATCCATTCTAATTCATTCGTACAATCCATTCTATTTCATTCGTACGATCCATTCTTACTCATTCGTATGATCCATTCTAATTCATTCGCATGAATGTATCCATTCTAAATCATTCGTACGATCCATTCTAATTCATTCGTACGATCCATTCTAAATCATTCGTACAATCCATTCTATTTCATTCGTACGATCAATTCTAATTCATTCTAATTCATTCGTACGATCCGATCTAATTCACTCACACGATCCATTCTAATTCATTCATACAATCCATTCTAATTCATTTGCACAAATATATCCATTCTAATTCATTTGTACGATCCATTCTAATTCCTTCGTACGATCCATTCTAATTCCTTCGTACGATCCATTCTATTTCATTCGTATGATCCATTCTAATTCCTTCGTACGATCCATTCTAATTCCTTCATATCCATTCTAATTCACTCATACGATCGATTCAAATTCATTCATACAATCTATTCTAATTCTTTCACACGATCCATTCTAATTCATTCGTACGATCCATTCTAATTTATTCGCACAATCCATTCTATTTCATTCGTACGATCCATTCTTACTCATTGGTACGATCTATTCTAATTCATTCGCACGAATGTATCCATTCTAATTCATTCGTACAATCCATTCTAATTCTTTCACACGATCCATTCTAATTCATTCGTACGATCCATTCTAAATCATTCGTGCAATCCATTCTATTTCATTCGTACGATCAATTCTAATTCATTAGAATGGATCGTACGAATGAATTAGAATGGATCATATTAATGAATTAGAATGGATCGTACGAATGAATTAGAATGGATCGTACGAACGAATTAGAATGGATCGTACGAAGGAATTAGAATGGATCGTACGAATGAATTAGAATGGATATATTCGTGCAAATGAATTAGAATGGATCGTACGAATGAATTAGAATGGATCGTACGAATGAATTAGAATGGATCGTGTGAAAGAATTAGAATGGATTGTATGAATGAATTAGAATATATCGTATGAATGAATTAGAATGGATCGTACGAATGAATTAGAATGGATCGTACGAATGAATTTGAATGGATACATTTGTGCGAATGAATCTAAATGGATTGTATGAATGAATTACAATGGATCGTACGAATGAATTAGAATGGATCGTACGAATGAATTAGAATAGCTCATACGAATGAATTAGAATGAATCGTATGAATGAATTAGAATGGTTACATTCGTGCGAATGAATTAGAATAGATCGTACGAATGAATTAGAATGGATCGTACGAATAAATTAGAATGGATCATGGGAATGAATTAGAATGGATCGTACGAATGAATTAGAATGGATCGTACGACTGAATTAGAATGGATCCACCGAATGAGTTAGAATGGATCATACGAATGAATTAGAATGGATTGTACGAATGAATTAGAATGGATTGTGCGAATGAATTAGAATGGATCGTATAAATGAATAAGAATGGATCGTACGAATGAATTAGAATGGATCGTGCGAATGAATTAGCATGAATCGTATGAATGTATTAGAATGGATCGTACGAATGAATTAGAATGAATCGTACGATCCATTCTAATTTAATCATCCGATCCATTCAAATTCATTCGCATGAATGTATCCATTCTAATTCATTCGTACAATCCATTCTATTTCATTTGTACGATCAATTCTTACTCATTCGTATGATCCATTCTAATTCATTCGTATGATCCATTCTAATTCATTCGGACGATCCATTCTAATTCATTTGTACGATCCATTCAAATTCATTCGCACGATCCATTCTAATTCATTCATATGATCCATTCTAATTCATTCATACGATCCATTCTAATTCATTCCTACAATCCATTCTAATTCATTCGCCCGATCCATTCTAATTCATTCATACGATCCATTCTATTCGAATGGATCATGCGATCCATTCGAATTCATTCGCACGATTCATTCTAATTTATTCATAAGATCCATTCTAATTCATTCATACAATGCATTATAATTCTTTTGCACGATCCATTCTAATTCATTCATACGATACATTCTAATTCATTCGTACGATCCATTCTAATTCACTCATATGATCCATTCTAATATATTCATACGATCCATTCTAATTCATTTGCACGAATATATCCATTCTAATTCATTCGTACGATCCATTCTAATTCCTTCGTACGATCCATTCTAATTCATTCGTACGATCCATTCTAATTCATTCGTACGATCCATTCTAATTCCTTCGTACGATCCATTCTAATCCATTCGTACGATCCATTCTAATTCATTCGTACAATCTATTCTAATTCATTCGTACGAATGGATACATTGGTGTGAATGAATTAGAATGGATCGTACGAATGAGTAAGAATGGATCGTACGAATGAAATAGAATGGATTGCACGAATGAATTAGAATGGATCGTACGAATGAATTAGAATGGATCGTGTGAAAGAATTAGAATGGATTGTATGAATGAATTAGAATGGATCGTACGAAGGAATTAGAATGGATCGTACGAATAAATTAGAATGGATATATTCGTGCAAATGAATTAGAATGGATCGTATGAATGTATTAGAATGGAACGTATGAGTGAATTAGAATGGATCGTACGAATGAATTAGAATGGATCGTATGAATGAATTAGAATAGATCGTGCGAAAGAATTAGAATGCATTGTATGAATGAATTAGAATGTATCGTATGAATGAATTAGAATGGATCGTGCGAATGAATTCGAATGGATCGCATGATCCATTCGAATAGAATGGATCGTATGAATGAATTAGAATGGATCGTGCGAATGAATTAGAATGGATTGTATGAATGAATTAGAATAGATTGTACGAATGAATTAGAATGGATCGTACGAATGAATTAGAATGGATCGTGTGAAAGAATTCATTCACAAAATCTATTATAATTCATTCATACGATCCATTCTAATTAATTCACACGAATGTATCCATTCTAATTCATTCATACGATCCATTCTAATTCATTCGTACGATCCATTCTAATTCACTCATACGATCCATTCTAAGACATTCATACGATCCATTCTAATTCATTTGCACGAATATATCCATTCTAATTCATTCGTACGATCCATTCTAATTCCTTCGTACGATCCATTCTAATTCATTCGTACGATCCATTCTAATTCATTCGTACGATCCATTCTAATTCATTCGTACGATGCATTCTAATTCCTTCGTACGATCCATTCTAATTCTTTCACACGATCCATTCTAATTCATTCGCACGAATGTATCTATTCTAATCCATTCTAATTCATTCTAATCCATTCTAATCCATTCTAATTCATTCGCACGAATGTATCCATTCTAATTCATACGATCCATTCTAATCCATTCTAATTCATTCACACGAATTTATCCATTCTAATTCATTCGTACGAATGAATTAGAATGGATCGTACGAATGAATTAGAATAGATCGTACGAATGAATTAGAATGGATCGTACGAAGGAATTAGAATGGATCGTGCGAATGAATTAGAATGGATCGTCCGAATGAATTAGAAGGGATAGTACGAATGAACTAGAATGGATACATTTGTGCGAATGAATTAGAATGGATCGTACGAATGAATTAGAATGGATCATACAAATGAATTAGAATGGATCGTACGAATGGATTAGAATGGTTCATACGAATGAATTAGAATGGATCGTGCGAATGAATTAGAATGGATCGAACGAATGAATTAGAATGGATATATTCGAGCGAATGAATTAGAATAGATCTTAGGAATGAATTAGAAAGGATCATACGAACGAATTAGAATGGATCGTACGAACGAATTCGAATGGATCGTACGAACGAATTAGAATGGATCATATGAACGAATTAGAATGGATCGTACGAATGAATTAGAATGGATACATTCAAGCGAACGAATTAGAATGGATCGTACGAATGAATTAGAATAGATCATAGGAATGAATTAGAATGGATCGTTCAAATGAATTAGAATGGATACATTCGTGCGAATGAATTAGAATAGATCGTGCGAATGAATTAGAATGGATCGTACGAATGAATTAGAATGGATATATTTGAACTAATAAATTAGAATGGATCATACGAATGAATTAGAATGGATCGTACGAATGAATTAGAATGGATAGTGCGAATGAATTAGAATGGATCGTACGAATGAATTAAAATGGATACATTCTTACGAATGAATTATAATGGATCATACGAATGAGTAAGAATGGATCGTACGAATGAAATAGAATGGATTATACAAATGAATTAGAATGGATATATTCGTGCGAATGAATTAGAATGGATCGTATGTACGAATGAACTAGAATGGATACATTCGTGCGAATGAATTAGAAAGGATCGTACGAATGAATTAGAATGGATCGTGCGAATGAATTAGAATAGATCGTACGAATGAATTAGAATGGATCGTACGAATGAACTAGAATGGATACATTCGTGCGAATGAATTAGAATGGATCGTACGAATGAATTAGAATGGATCGTACGAATGAATTAGAATGGATCTTACGAATGAATTAGAATGGATCGTACGAATAAATTAGAATGAATCGTATGAATGGTTTAGAATGGATACATTCGTGCGAATGAATTAGAATAGATCAGATGAATGAATTAGAATGGATCGTACGATTGAATTAGAATGGATCGTGTGAAAGAATTAGAATGGATTGTATGAATGAATTAGAATGGATCGTACGATGGAATTAGAATGGATCGTACGAATGAATTGGAATGGATCGTACGAATGAATTAGAATAGATCATACGAATGAATTAGAATGGATCGTACGAATGAATTAGAATGGATTGTGTGAAAGAATTAGAATGAATCGTACGAATGAATTAGAATGGATCGTGCGAATGAATTAGAATGGATCATACGAATGAATTAGAATGGATCGTGCAAATGAATTAGAATTGATCAAATGAATTCATTCTAATTCATTCATACAATCCATTCTAATTCTTTCACACGATCCATTCTAATTCATTCGTACGTTCCATTCTCATTTATTCGTATGATCCATTCTAATTAATTCGTATGATCCATTCTAATTCATTCGTACGATCTATTCTAATTCATTCATATAATCCATTCTAATTCATTCGTCAATCCATTCTAGTTCACTCATACGATCCATTCTAATACATTCATACGATCCATTCTAATTCATTTGCACGATTCATTCGTACGATCCATTCTATTTCATTCGTACGATCCATTCTTACTCATTCGTATGATCCATTCTAATTCATTCGGACGAATGTATCCATTCTAATTTATTCATACGATCCATTCTAATTCATTCGTACGATCCATTCTAATTCATTCGTACGATCCATTCTAATTCATTCGTCCGATCCATTCTAATTCATTCGCACGAATGTATCCATTCTAATTCATTCGTACGATCCATTCTAATTCATTCGTACGATCCATTCTAATTCATTCGTAAGATCCATTCTAATTCATTTGTACGATCCATTCTAATTCATTCGTACGATCAATTCTAATTCATTCGCACGAATGTATCCATTCTAGTTCATTCGTACGATCCATTCTAATTCATTCGTACGATCCATTCTAATTCATTCGCACGATCCATTCTAATTCATTCGTACGATCAATTCTAATTCATTCGCATGAATGTATCCATTCTAATTCATTCGTACGATCCATTCTAATTTATTCGTACGATCCATTCTAATTCATTTATACAATCCATTCTAATTCTTTCACACGATCCATTCTAATTCATTCGTAGGATCCATTCTAATTCATTCGTACTATCTATTCTATTTCATTCGTACGATCCATTCTTAGTCATTCGTATGATCCATTCTAATTAATTCGCACGAATGTATCCATTCTAATTCATTCGTATGATCCTGAATTAGAATGGATCGTACGAATGAATTAGAATGGATTCCTTTGTGCATATGAATTAGAATGGATCGTACGAATGAATTAAAATGGATACATTCGTGCGAATGAATTAGAATGGATTGTGCGAATGAATAAGAACAGATCGTGCGAATGAATTAGAATGGATCGTACGAATGAATTAGAATGGATCGTATGTACGAATGAATTAGAATGGATACATTCGTGCGAATGAATTAGAATGGATCGTACGAATGAATTAGAATGGATCGTGCGAATGAATTAGAATGGATCGTACGAATGAATTAGAATGGAACGTACGAATGAACTAGAATGGATACATTCGTGCAAATGAATTAGAATGGATCGTACGAATGAATTAGAATGGATCGTACGAATGAATTAGAATGGATCTTACGAATGAATTAGAATGGATCGTACGAATAAATTAGAATGGATCGTATGAATGGTTTAGAATGGATTGTGCGAATGAATAAGAACAGATCGTGCGAATGAATTAGAATGGATCATACGAATGAATTAGAATGGATCATACGAATGAATTAAAATGGATCGTACGAATTAATTAGAATGGATATTTTCGTGCGAATGAATTAGAATGGATTGTATGAATAAATTAGAATGGATCGTACGAATGAATTAGAATGGATCATACGAATTAATTAGAATGGATCATACGAATGAATTAGAATGGATCGTACGAATGAATTAGAATGGATCGTACGAATGAATTAGAATGGATCGTACGAATAAATTAGAATGGATACATTCGTCCGAATGAATTAGAATGGATCATACGAATGAGTAAGAATGGATCGTACGAATGAAATAGAATAGATTGTATGAATGAATTAGAATGGATCCTACGAATGAATTAGAATAGATCGTGTGAAAGAATTAGAATGGATTGTATGAATGAATTAGAATGAATTCGTACGATCCATTTGAATTCATTCGCACGATCCATTCTAATTCATTCATACGATCCATTCTAATTCATTCATATAATCCATTCTAATTCTTTCTCACGATCCATTCTAATTCATTTGTAGGATCCATTCTAATTCATTTTTACAATCTATTCTATTTCATTCGTACGATCCATTCTTACTCATTCGTATGATCCATTCTAATTCATTCGGACGAATGTATCCATTCTAATTTATTCGTACGATCCATTCTAATTCAAATTCTTTCACACGATCCATTCTAATTCATTCGTACGATCCATTCTAATTTATTCATACAATCCATTCTATTTCATTCGTACGATCCATTCTTACTCATTCGTATGATCCATTCTAATTCATTCGTACGATCCATTCTAATTCATTCGTACAATCCATTCTAATTCATTCGTACGATCCATTCTTACTCATTCGTATAATCCATTCTAATTCATTCGGACGAATGTATCCATTCTAATTTATTCGTACGATCCATTCTAATTCATTCGTACGATCCATTCTAATTCATTCGAACGATCCATTCTAATTCATTCGTCCGATCCATTCTAATTCATTCGCACGATCCATTCTTACTCATTGGTACAATCCATTCTAATCCATTCGTACGATCCATTCTAATTCATTCGTATGATCCATTCTAATTAATTCGTATGATCCATTCTAATTCATTTGTACGATCCATTCAAATTCATTCACACGATCCATTCTAATTCATTCATATGATCCATTCTAATTCATTCATACGATCCATTCTAATTCATTCCTACAATCCATTCTAATTCATTCGCCCGATCCTTTCTAATTCATTCATACGATCCATTCTATTCGAATGGATCATGCGATCCATTTGAATTCATTCGCACGATCCATTCTAATTCATTCATACGATCCATTCTAATTCATTCATACAATGCATTATAATTCTTTTGCACGATCCATTCTAATTCATTCAGACGATCCATTCTAATTCATTCGTACGATCCATTCTAATTCACTCATACGATCCATTCTAATACATTCATACGATCCATTCTAATTCATTTGCACGAATATATCCATACTAATTCATTCGTACGATCCATTCTAATTCCTTCGTACGATCCATTCTAATTCATTCGTACGATCTATTCTAATTCATTCGTACGATCCATTCTAATTCATTCGTACGATCCATTCTAATTCCTTCGTACGATCCATTCTAATTCATTCGTACGATCCATTCTAATTCATTCGTACAATCTATTCTAATTCATTCGTACGAATGGATACATTCGTGTGAATGAATTAGAATGGATCGTACGAATGAGTAAGAATGGATCGTACGAATGAAATAGAATGGATTGCACGAATGAATTAGAATGGATCGTACGAATGAATTAGAATGGATCGTGTGAAAGAATTAGAATGGATTGTATGAATGAATTAGAATGGATCGTACGAAGGAATTAGAATGGATCGTACGAATGAATTAGAATGGATATATTCGTGCAAATGAATTAGAATGGATCGTATGAATGTATTAGAATGGAACGTATGAGTGAATTAGAATGGATCGTACGAATGAATTAGAATGGATCGTATGAATGAATTAGAATATATCGTGCGAAAGAATTAGAATGCATTGTATGAATGAATTAGAATGTATCGTATGAATGAATTAGAATGGATCGTGCGAATGAATTCGAATGGATCGCATGATCCATTCGAATAGAATGGATCGTATGAATGAATTAGAATGGATCGTGCGAAGGAATTAGAATGGATTGTATGAATGAATTAGAATAGATTGTACGAATGAATTAGAATGGATCGTACGAGTGAATTAGAATGGATCGTGTGAAAGAATTCATTCACAAAATCTATTCTAATTCATTCATACGATCCATTCTAATTCATTCACACGAATGTATCCATTCTAATTCATTCATACGATCCATTCTAATTCATTCGTACGATCCATTCTAATTCACTCATACGATCCATTCTAATACATTCATACGATCCATTCTAATTCATTTGCACGAATATATCCATTCTAATTCATTCGTACGATCCATCCTAATTCCTTCGTACGATCCGTTCTAATTCATTCGTACGATTCATTCTAATTCATTCGTACGATCCATTCTAATTCCTTCGTACGATCCATTCTAATTCATTCGTACGATCCATTCTAATTCATTCATACAATCCATTCTAATTCTTTCACACGATCCATTCTAATTCATATGCACGAATGTATCCATTCTAATCCATTCTAATTCATTCGCACGAATGTATCCATTCTAATTCATACGATCCATTCTAATTCATTCGCACGAATGTATCCATTCTAATTCATTCGTACGAATGAATTAGAATGGGTCGTACGAATGAATTAGAATAGATCGTACGAATGAATTAGAATGGATCGTACGAAGGAATTAGAATGGATCGTGCGAATGAATTAGAATGGATCGTCCGAATGAATTAGAATGGATCGTACGAATGAACTAGAATGGAAACATTCGTGCGAATGAATTAGAATGGATCGTACGAATGAATTGGAATGGATCGCACAAATGAATTAGAATGGATCGTACGAATGGATTAGAATGGTTCATACGAATGAATTAGAATGGATCGTGCGAATGAATTAGAATGGATCGAACGAATGAATTAGAATGGATATATTCGAGCGAATGTATTAGAATAGATCTTAGGAATGAATTAGAAAGGATCATACGAACGAATTAGAATGGATCGTACGAACGAATTCGAATGGATCGTACGAACGAATTAGAATGGATCATATGAACGAATTAGAATGGATCGTACGAATGAATTAGAATGGATACATTCAAGCGAACGAATTAGAATGGATCGTACGAATGAATTAGAATAGATCATAGGAATGAATTAGAATGGATCATGCAAATGAATTAGAATGGATACATTCGTGCGAATGAATTAGAATGGATCGTGCGAATGAATTAGAATGGATCGTACGAATGAATTAGAATGGATATATTTGAACGAATAAATTAGAATGGATCATACGAATGAATTAGAATGGATCGTACGAATGAATTAGAATGGATAGTGCGAATGAATTAGAAAGGATCGTACGAATGAATTAGAATGGATACATTCATGTGAATGAATTAGAATGGATCATACGAATGAGTAAGAATGGATCGTACGAATAAAATAGAATGGATTATACAAATGAATTAGAATGGATATATTCGTGCGAATGAATTAGAATGGATCGTATGTACGAATGAACTAGAATGGATACATTTGTGCGAATGAATTAGAATGGATCGTACGAATGAATTAGAATGGATCATGCGAATGAATTAGAATAGATCGTACGAATGAATTAGAATGGATCGTACGAATGAACTAGAATGGATACATTCGTGCGAATGAATTAGAATGGATCGTACGAATGAATTAGAATGGATCGCACGAATGAATTAGAATGGATCTTACGAATGAATTAGAATGGATCGTACGAATAAATTAGAATGAATCGTATGAATGGTTTAGAATGGATACATTCGTGCGAATGAATTAGAATGGATCGGACGAATGAATTAGAATGGATCGTACGAATGAATTAGAATGCATCATGTGAAAGAATTAGAATGGATTGTATGAATGAATTAGAATGGATCGTACGATGGAATTAGAATGGATCGTACGAATGAATTAGAATGGATCGTACGAATGAATTAGAATAGATCGTACGAATGAATTAGAATGGATCGTACGAATGAATTAGAATGCATTGTGTGAAAGAATTAGAATGGATCGTACGAATGAATTAGAATGGATCGTGCGAATGAATTAGAATGGATCATACGAATGAATTAGAATGGATCGTGCTAATGAATTAGAATTGATCGAATGAATTCATTCTAATTCATTCATACAATCCATTCTAATTCTTTCACACGATCCATTCTAATTCATTCGTACGTTCCATTCTCATTCATTCGTATGATCCATTCTAATTAATTTGTATGATCCATTCTAATTCATTCGTACGATCTATTCTAATTCATTCATACAATCCATTCTAATTCTTTCGTACGATCCATTCTAGTTCACTCATACGATCCATTCTAATACATTCATACGATCCATTCTAATTCATTTGCACGATTCATTCGTAAGATCCATTCTATTTCATTCGTACGATCCATTCTTACTCATTCGTATGATCCATTCTAATTTATTCGGACGAATGTATCCATTCTAATTCATTCGTACGATCCATTCTAATTCATTCGTACGATCCATTCTAATTCATTCGTCCGATCCATTCTAATTCATTCGCACGAATGTATCCATTCTAATTCATTCGTACGATCCATTCTAATTCATTCGTACGATCCATTCTAATTCATTCGTAAGATCCATTCTAATTCATTCGTACGATCCATTCTAATTCATTCTTACGATCCATTCTAATTCATTCGCACGAATGTATCCATTCTAGTTCATTCGTACGATCCATTCTAATTCATTCGTACGATCCATTCTAATTTATTCGCACGATCCATTCTAATTCATTCGTACGATCAATTCTAATTCATTCGCATGAATGTATCCATTCTAATTCATTCGTACGATCCATTCTAATTCATTCGTACGATCCATTCTAATTCATTCATACAATCCATTCTAATTCTTTCACACGATCCATTCTAATTCATTCGTAGGATCCATTCTAATTCATTCGTACAATCTATTCTATTTCATTCGTACGATCCATTCTTAGTCATTCGTATGACCCATTCTAATTCATTCGCACGAATGTATCCATTCTAATTCATTCGTATGATCCTGAATTAGAATGGATCGTACGAATGAATTAGAATGGATTCCTTTGTGCATATGAATTAGAATGGATCGTACGAATGAATTAGAATGGATACATTCGTGCGAATGAATTAGAATGGATTGTGCGAATGAATAAGAACAGATCGTGCGAATGAATTAGAATGGATCGTACGAATGAATTAGAATGGATCGTATGTACGAATGAATTAGAATGGATACATTCGTGCGAATGAATTAGAATGGATCGTATGAATGAATTAGAATGGATCGTGCGAATGAATTAGAATGGATCGTACGAATGAATTAGAATGGATCGTACGAATGAACTATAATGGATGCATTCGTGCAAATGAATTAGAATGGATCGTACGAATGAATTAGAATGGATCGTACGAATGAATTAGAATGGATCTTACGAATGAATTAGAATGGATCGTACGAATAAATTAGAATGGATCGTATGAATGGTTTAGAATGGATTGTGCAAATGAATAAGAACAGATCGTGCGAATGAATTAGAATGGATCGTACGAATGAATTAGAATGGATCATACGAATGAATTAGAATGGATCGTACGAATTAATTAGAATGGATCCTACGAATGAATTAGATTGGATCGTACGAATGAATTAGAATGGATCGTACGAATAAATTAGAATGGATACATTCGTCCGAATGAATTAGAATGGATCATACGAATGAGTAAGAATGGATCGTACGAATGAAATAGAATAGATTGTACGAATGAATTAGAATGGATCCTACGAATGAATTAGAATAGATCGTGTGAAAGAATTAGAATGGATTGTATAAATGAATTAGAATGAATTCGTACGATCCATTCGAATTCATTCGCACGATCCATTCTAATTCATTCATACGATCCATTCTAATTCATTCATATAATCCATTCTAATTCTTTCTCACGATCCATTCTAATTCATTTGTAGGATCCATTCTAATTCATTTTTACAATCTATTCTATTTCATTCGTACGATCCATTCTTACTCATTCGTATGATCCATTCTAATTCATTCGGACGAATGTATCCATTCTAATTTATTCGTACGATCCATTCTAATTCAAATTCTTTCACACGATCCATTCTAATTCATTCGTACGATCCATTCTAATTCATTCGTACAATCCATTCTATTTCATTCGTACGATCCATTCTTACTCATTCGTATAATCCATTCTAATTCATTCGTATGATCCATTCTAATTCATTCGTACGATCCATTCTAATTCATTCGTACGATCCATTCTAATTCATTCGTACGATCCATTCTTACTCATTCGTATAATCAATTCTAATTCATTCGGACGAATGTATCCATTCTACTTTATTCGTACGATCCATTCTAATTCATTCGTACGATCCATTCTAATTCATTCGAACGATCCATTCTAATTCATTCGTCCGATCCATTCTAATTCATTCGCACGATCCATTCTTACTCATTGGTACAATCCATTCTAATCCTTTCGTACGATCCATTCTAATTCATTCGTATGATCCATTCTAATTAATTCGTATGATCCATTCTAATTCATTCGTACGATCCATTCTAATTCATTCATACAATCCATTCTAATTCATTCCGTACGATCCATTCTAATTCATTCGTACGATCCATTCTATTTAATTCGTACGATCCATTCTTACTCATTGGTACGATCCATTCTAATTCATTCGCACGAATGTATCCATTCTAATTCATTCGTACGAATCCATTCTAATTCATTCGCACGATCCATTCTAATTCATTCGCACGAATGTATCCATTCTAATTCATTCATACAATCTATTCTAATTCATTCCGTACGATCCATTCTAATTCATTCGCTCGAATGTATCCATTCTAATCCATTCGTACGATCCATTCTAATCCATTCGTACGATCCATTCTAATTCATTCGCATGAATGTAACCATTCTAATTCATTCATTTGATCCATTCTAATTCATTCGTACGATCCATTCTAATTCATTAGCTCGATCCATGCTAATTCATTCGTTCGATCAATTCTAATTCATTAGCACGATGCATTCTAATTCATTCGTACGATCCATTCTAATTCATTCGCACGATCCATTCTAATTCATTCATAGGATCCATTCTAATTCATTCATATGATCTACTCTAATTCTTTCGCACGAATGTATCCATTCTAATTCATTCGTACGAATGTATCCATTCTAATTCATTCGTACGAATCCATTCTAATTCATTCGTACAATCTATTCTATTTCATTCGTACGATCCATTCTAGTTCATTCGTACGATCCATTCTAATTCATTCGTACGATCCATTCTAATTCATTCGTATGATCCATTCTAATTAATTCGTATGATCCATTCTAATTCATTCGTATGATCCATTTTAATTCATTCATATAATCCATTCTAATTCATTCGCACGAATGTATCCATTCTAATTCATTCGTACAATCCATTCTAATTCATTCGTATGATCCATTCTTATTCATTCGCACGATCCAGTCTAATGGATTCGCACGATCCATTCTAATTCATTCGCACGAATGTATCCATTCTAATTCATTCATACGATCCATTCTAATTCATTCGTACGATCCATTCTAATTCATTCGTACGATCAGTTCTAATTCATTCACAAAACCTATTCTAATTCATTCATACGATCCATTCTAATTCATTCGTACGAACCATTCTAATTTTTTCACACGATCCATTCTAATTCATTCGTACGATCCATTCTAATTCATTCGCACGATCCATTCTAATTCATTCGTACGATCCATTCTAATTCATTCATACGATCCATTCTAATTCATTCGTACGATCCATTCTAATTCATTCGCACAAATGTATCCATTCTAATTCATTCGTACGATCCATTCTAATTCATTCGCACGATCCATTCTAATTCATTCGTACGATCCATTCTAATTCATTCGTATGATCCATTCTAATTAATTCGTATGATCCATTCTAATTCATTCGTACGATCCATTCTAATTCCTTCATACAATCCATTCTAATTCATTCGCACGATTGTATCCATTCTAATTAATTCGTACGATCCATTCTAATTCATTCGTATGATCTATTCTTATTCATTCGCACGATCCAGTCTAATTGATTCGCTTGATCCATTCTAATTCATTCGCACGAATGTATCCGTTCTAATTCATTCGTACGATCCATTCTAATTCATTAATATGATCCATTCTAATTCATTCGTACAATCCATTCTAATTCATATGCACAAAGGTATCCATTCTAATTCATTCGCATGAAAGAATTAGAATGGATTGTATGACAAAATTAGAATGGATCGTGCGAAGGAATTAGAATGGATCGTACGAAGGAATTAGAATGGATCGTACGAATGAGTAAGAATGGATCGTACGAATAAATTAGAATGGATACATTCGTCCGAATGAATTAGAATGGATCATACGAATGAGTAAGAATGGATCGTACGAATGAAATAGAATAGATTGTACGAATGAATTAGAATGGATCCTACGAATGAATTAGAATGGATCGTACGAATAAATTAGAATGGATCGTACGAATGAATTAGAATGGATCGTGCGAATGAATTAGAATGGATACATTCGTGCGAATGAATTAGAATGGATCGGACGAATGAATTATAATGGATCGTACGAATGAATTAGAATGGATCGTACGAATGAATTAGAATGGATCGTACGAATAAATTAGAATGGATACATTCGTCCGAATGAATTAGAATGGATCATACGAATGAATTAGAATGGATCATACGAATGAATTAGAATGGATCGTACGAATGAATTAGAATGGATCAAATGAATGAATTAGAATGGTTACATTCATGCGAATGAATTAGAATGGATTAGAATGGATCGTACGAATGAACTAGAATGGATACATTCGTGCGAATGAATTAGAATGGATCGTACGAATGAATTAGAATGGATCATACGAATGAATTAGAATGGATCTTACGAGTGAATTAGAATGGATCGTACGAATGAATTAGAATGGATACATTCATGCGAATGAATTAGAATGGATCGGACGAATGAATTAGAATGGATCGTACGAATGAATTACAATGGATCAAATGAATGAATTAGAATGGTTACATTCATGCGAATGAATTAGAATAGATCGTACGAATGGATTAGAATGGATCGTACGAATGGATTAGAATGGATACATTCGAGCGAATAAATTAGAATGGATCGTACGAATGAATTAGAATGGATCGTACGAATGGATTAGAATGGAACCTACGAATGGATAAGAATGGATATCTTTGTGCAGAATGGATCGTACGAATGAATTAGAATGGATACATTCGTGCACGATCCATTCTAATTCATTCGCACGAATGTATCCATTCTAATTCATTCGTACGATCCATTCTAATTCATTAATATGATCCATTCTAATTTATTCGTACGATCCATTCTAATTCATTCGTATGATCCATTCTATTTCATTCGGACGAATGTATCCATTCTAATTTATTCGTATGATCCATTCTAATTCATTCGTACGATCCATTCTAATTCATTCGTCCGATCCATTCTAATTCATTCGCACGATCTATTCTAATTCATTCATCCGATCCATTCTAATTCATTCGCATGAATGTATCCATTCTAATTCATTCGTACAATCCATTCTAATTCATTCGTACGATCCATTCTAATTCATTCGCACGATCCATTCTAATTCATTCGTACAATCTATTCTATTTCATTCGTACGATCCATTCTTACTCATTCGTATGATCCATTCTAATTCATTCGGACGAATGTATCCAATCTAATTTATTCGTACGATCCATTCTAATTCATTCGTACGATCCATTCTAATTCATTCGTACGATCCATTCTAATTCATTCATCCGATCCATTCTAATTCATTCGCATGAATGTATCCATTCTAATTCATTCGTACGATCCATTCTAATTCATTCGTACGATCTATTCTAATTCATTCGTAAGATCCATTCTAATTCATTCGTACGATCCATTCTAATTCATTCGTACGATCCATTCTAATTCATTCGCACGAATGTATCCATTATAGTTCATTCGTACGATCCATTCTATTTCATTCGTACGATCCATTCTTACTCATTCGTATGATCCATTCTAATTCATTCGGACGAATGTATCCATTCTAATTTATTCATACAATCCATTCTAACTCATTCGTACGATCCATTCTAATTCATTCGTACGATCCATTCTAATTCATTCGTTCGATCCATTCTAATTCATTCGCACGAATGTATCCATTCTAATTCATTCGTACGATCCATTCTAATTCATTCGTACGATCCATTCTAATTCATTCGTAAGATCCATTCTAATTCATTCGTACGATCCATTCTAATTCATTCGTACAATCCATTCTAATTCATTCGCACGAATGTATCCATTCTAGTTCAATCGTACGATCCATTCTAATTCATTCATACGAAGGAATTAGAATGGATCGTACGAATGAATTAGAATGGATCGTACGAATGAATTAGAATAGATCGTACGAATGAATTAGAATGGATCGTACGAATGAATTAGAATGGATCGTACGAATGAATTAGAATGGATATATTCGTGCAAATGAATTACAATGGATCGTATGAATGTATTTGAATGGATCGTATGAGTGAATTAGAATGGATCGTACGAATGAATTAGAATGGATTGTATGAATGAATTAGAATGGATCGTACGAATGAAATAGAATGGATCGTACGAATTAATTAGAATGGATCGTACGAATGAATTAGAATGGATCGTACGAATGAATTAGAATGGATCGTGCAAATGAATTAGAATTGATCGAACGAATGAATTGGAATGGATACATTCGTGCGAATGAATTAGAATGGATCGGACGAATGAATTAGAATGGATCGTACGAATGAGTAAGAATGGATCGTACGAATGAAATAGAATAGATCATACGAATGAATTAGAATGGATCGTACGAAGGAATTAGAATGGATCGTACGAATGAATTAGAATGGATATATTCGTGCAAATGAATTAGAATGGATCGTATGAATGTATTAGAATGGATCGTATGAGTGAATTAGAATGGATCGTACGAATGAATTAGAATGGATAGTACGAATGAATTATTATGGATCTTACGAATGAATTAGAATGGATCGTACGAATAAATTAGAATGGATCATATGAATGGTTTAGAATGGATTGTGCGAATGAATAAGAACAGATCGTGCGAATGAATTAGAATGGATCGTACGAATGAATTAGAATGGATCATACGAATGAATTAGAATGGATCGTACGAATTAATTAGAATGGATACATTCGTGCGAAAGAATTAGAATGGATTGTATGAATGAATTAGAATGGATCGTACGAATGAATTAGAATGGATCATACGAATTAATTAGAATGGATCATACGAATGAATTAGAATGGATCGTACGAATGAATTAGAATGGATCGTACGAATGAATTAGAATGGATCGTGCGAATAAATTAGAATGGATACATTCGTCCGAATGAATTAGAATTGATCATACGAATGAGTAAGATTGGATCGTACGAATGAAATATAATAGATTGTACGAATGAATTAGAATGGATCCTACGAATGAATTAGAATGGATCGAGTGAAAGAATTAGAATGGATTGTATGAATGAATTAGAATGGATCGTATGAATGAATTAGAATGGATCGTGCGAATGAATTCGAATGGATTGTACGAATGAGTAAGAATGGATCGTACGAATGAAATAGAATGAATCGTACGAATGAATTAGAATGGATCATATGAATAAATTAGAATGGATACATTCGTCCGAATGAATTAGAATGGATCATACGAATGAGTAATAATGGATCGAACGAATGAAATAGAATAGATTGGACGAATGAATTAGAATGGATCCTACGAATGAATTAGAATGGATCGTGTGAAAGAATTAGATTGGATTGTATGAATGAATTAGAATGGATTGTATGAATGAATTAGAATGGATCCTATGAATGAATTAGAATGGATCGTGTGAATGAATTAGAATGGATCGTACGAATGAATTAGAATGGATCGTGCTAATGAATTAGAATTGATCGAACGAATGAATTAGCATGGATCGTGCTAATGAATTAGAATGGAACGTACGAATGAATTAGAATGGATCGTGTGACACGAAAGAATTAGAATGGATTGTATGAAAGAATTAAAATGGATTGTATGAATGAATTAGAATGGATCGTACGAATGAATTAGAATGGATCGTACGAATAAATTAGAATGGATACATTCGACCGAATGAATTAGAATGGATCATACGAATGAGTAAGAATGGATCGTACGAATGAAATAGAATACATTATACGAATGAATTAGAATGTACCGTACGAATGAATTAGAATGGATACATTCGTGCGAATGAATTAGAATGGATCGGACGAATGAATTTGAATGGATCGTACGAATGAATTAGAATGGATCGTACGAATGAATTAGAATGGATTGTAAGAATAAATTAGAATGGATATATTCGTCCGAATGAAATAGAATGGATCATATGAATGAGTAAGAATGGATCGTACGAATGAAATAGAATAGATTGTACGAATGAATTAGAATGGATCCTACAAATGAATTAGAATGGATCGTGTGAAAGAATTAGAATGGATTGTATGAATGAATTAGAATGGATCGTATGAATGAATTAGAATGGATCGTGCGAATGAATTCGAATGGATCGTACGAATTCATTCTAATTCATTCATACAATCCATTCTAATTCTTTCACACGATCTATTCTAATTCATTCGTAGGATCCATTCTAATTCATTCGTACAATCTATTCTATTTCATTCGTACGATCCATTCTTACTCATTCGTATGATCCATTCTAATTCATTCGGACTAATGTATCCATTCTAATTTATTCGTACGATCCATTCTAGTTCATTCGTACGATCCATTCTAATTCATTCGTACGATCCATTCTAATTCATTCGTATGATCCATTCTAATTAATTCGTATGATCCATTCTAATTCATTCGTATGATCCATTCTAATTCATTCATACAATCCATTCTAATTCATTCGCACGAATGTATCCATTCTAATTAATTCGTACGATCCATTCTAATTCATTCATATGATCCATTCTTATTCATTCGCACGATCCAGTCTAATGGATTCGCACGATCCATTCTAATTCATTCGCACGAATGTATCCATTCTAATTCATTCATACGATCCATTCTAATTCATTCGTACGATCCATTCTAATTCATTCGCACAAATGTATCCATTCTAATTCATTCGTACGATCCATTCTAATTCATTCGCACGATCCATTCTAATTCATTCGTACGATCCATTCTAATTCATTCATATAATCCATTCTAATTCATTCGTACGATCCATTCTAATTCATTCGTCTGATCCATTCTAATTCATTCGCACGAATGTATCCATTCTAATTCATTCATACGATCCATTCTAATTCATTCGTACGGTCCATTCTAATTCATTCGCACAATCGAATGGATCGTACGAATGAATTAGAATGGATAGTACGAATGAATTAGAATGGATACATTCGTGTGAATGAATTAGAATGGATCGGATGAATGAATTAGAATGGATCGTACGAATGAAATAGAATGGATTGTGCGAATGAATTAGAATGGACCGTACGAATGAATTAGACGTACGAATGAATTAGAATGGATACATTCGTGCGAATAAATTAGAATGGATCATACGAATGAGTAAGAATGGATCATCATTCTAATTCATTCGTATGATCCATTCTAATTCATTTGTATCCATTCTATTTCATTCGCACGATCTATTCTAATTCATTCGCACAATCTATTCTAATTCATTCGTACGATCGATTCTAATTCATTCGTACGATCCATTCTAATTCATTCACACGAATGTATCCGTTCTAATTCATTCGTACGAATCCATTCTAATTCATTCGTACAATCCATTCTATTTCATTCGTACGATCCATTCTTACTCATTCGTACGATCCATTCTAATTCATTCGTAAGATCCATTATAATTCATTCGTACGATCCATTCTAATTCATTCGTACGATCCATTCTAATTCATTCGCATAATCTATTCTAATTCATTCATACGATCCATTCTAATACATTCGCACGAATGTATCCATTCTAATTCATTCATACGATCCATTCTACTTCATTCGTACTATCCGTTCTAATTCACTCATACGATCCATTCTAATTCATTCATACGATCCATTCTAATTCATTCGTACGATCCATTCTAATTCATTCATACAATCCATTCTAATTCATTCGCACGAATGTATCCATTCTAATTAATTCGTATGGTCCATTCTAATTCATTCGTATGATCTATTCTTATTCATTCGCACGATCCAGTCTAATTGATTCGCACGATCCATTCTAATTCATTCGCACGAATGTATCCATTCTAATTCATTCGTACGATCCATTCTAATTCATTAATATGACCCATTCTAATTCATTCGTACGATCCATTCTAATTCATATGCACAAAGGTATCCATTCTAGTTCATTCGTACTATCCATTCTAATTCAGGATCGTACGAATGAATTAGAATGGATACATTCGTGCGAATGAATTAGAATGGATCGTACGAATGAATTAGAATGGATCGTACGAACAAACTAGAATGGATACATTTGTGCGAATGAATTAGAATGGATCGTACGAATGAATTAGAATGGATTGTACGAATGAATTAGAATGAATCTTACGAATGAATTAGAATGGATCGTACGAATGAATTAGAATGGATCGTACGAATGAATTAGAATGGATACATTCGTGCGAATGAATTAGAATGGATCGGACGAATGAATTAGAATGGATCGTACGAATGAATTAGAATGGATCAAATGAATGAATTAGAATGGATCGTACGAATGAATTAGAATGGATCGTACGAATGAATTAGAATGGATACATTCGTGCGAATGAATTAGAATGGATCGGACGAATGAATTAGAATAGATCGTACGAATGAATTAGAATGGATCGTACGAAGGAATTAGAATGGATCGTACGAATGAATTAGAATGGATATATTCGTGCAAATGAATTTGAATGGATCGTATGAATGTATTAGAATGGATCGTATGAGTGAATTAGAATGGATCGTACGAATGAATTAGAATGGATCGTATGAATGAATTAGAATGGATACATTCGTGTGAATGAATTAGAATGGATCGTATGAATGAATTAGAATAGATTTTGTGAATGAATTAGAACTGATCGTACGAATGAATTAGAATGGATACATTCGTGCGAATGAATTAGAATGGATTGTATGAATGAATTAGAATGGATCGTACGACTGAATTAGAATGGATCGTATGAGTGAATTAGAATGGATACGAAGGAATTAGAATTGATCGTACGAAGCAATTAGAATGGATCATATGAATGAAATAGAATGGATCGTACGAAGGAATTAGAATAGATCGTACGAAGGAATTAGAATGGATCGTACGAATGAATTAGAATGGATATATTCGTCCAAATGAATTAGAATGGATCGTATGAATGAATTAGAACGGATAGTACGAATGAAGTAGAATGGATCGTATGAATGAATTAGAATGGATACATTCGTGCGAATGAATTAGAATGGATCGTATGAATGAATTAGAATAGATTGTGCGAATGAATTAGAATGGATCGTACGAATAAATTAGAATGGATACATTCGTGCGAATAAATTAGAATGGATTGTATGAATGAATTAGAATGGATCGTACGAATGAATTAGAATGGATCGTACGAATGAATTAGAATAGATTGCGCGAATGAATTAGAATGGATCGTACGAATGAATTAGAATGGATCGTACGAAGGAATTAGAATGGATCGTACGAATGAATTAGAATGGATCGTACGAAGGAATTAGAATGGATCGTACAAATGAATTAGAATGGATCGTACGATTGAATTAGAATGGATCATACGAATGAGTAAGAATGGATCGTATGAATGAATTAGATTGGATCGTACGATCCATTCTAATTCATTAGCATGGACGTGCTAATGAATTAGAATGGAATATACGAATGAATTAGAATGGATCGTAGAATGGATCGTATGAATGAATTAGAATGAATTAGAATGGATCGTACGAATGAATTAGAATAGATCATAGAAATTAATTATAATGGATCGTGCAAAGGAAATAGAATAGATACATTCGTACGAATGAGTTAGAATGGATCGTACGAATGAATTAGAATGGATCGTACGAATGAATTCGAATGTATCGTACGATCCATTCTAATTCATTCATACAATCCATTCTAATTCATTCGCATGAATGTATCCATTCTAATCCATTCGTACGATCCATTCTAATCCATTCGTACGATCCATTCTAATTCATTCGCACGAATGTAACCATTCTAATTCATTCACACGATCGTATGAATTAGAATGGATACATTCGTGCGAATGAATTAGAATGGATCGTGTGAATCTATTAGACTGGATCGTGCGAATGAATAAGAATGGATCATACGAATGAATTAGAATGGATCATACGAATTAATTAGAATGGATACATTCGTGCGAATGAATTAGAATGAATTATATGAATGAATTAGAATGGATCGTACGAATGAATTAGAATGGATCATACGAATTAATTAGAATGGATCATACGAATGAATTAGAATGGATCGTACGAATGAATTAGAATGGATCGTACGAATGAATTAGAATGGATCGTACGAATGAACTAGAATGGATCGTACGAATGAACTAGAATGGATACATTCGTGCGAATGAATTAGAATGGATCATACGAATGAATTAGAATGGATCGTACGATTCATTCTAATTCATTCGTACGATCCATTCTAATACATTCGTACGATTATTGCTAATTCATTTGCACGATCCATTCTATTTCATTCGTACGATCCATTCTTATTCAATCATACGATCCATTCTAATTCATTCCCACAATCCATTCTAATTCATTCGTACAATCCATTCTAATTCATTTGTATGATCCATTCTAACTCATTCGGTGGATCCATTCTAATTCATTCGTACGATCCATTCTAATTCATTCCCACGATCCATTCTAATTTATTTGTACGATCCATTCTAATTCATTCGTACGATCTATTCTAATTCATTCGCACGAATGTAACCATTCTAATTCATTCATACGATTCATTCTAATTCATTCGTATGAGCTATTCTAATTCATTCGTACGATCCATTCTAATTCTTTCGTACGATCCATTGTAATTCATTCATACAATCCATTTAGATTCATTCGCACAAATGTATCAATTCAAATTCATTCGTACGATCCAGTCTAATTCATTCGTACGATCCATTCTAATTCATTCGCACGAATATATCCATTCTAATTCATTCGTACAATCCATTCTAATTCATTCGTATGATCCATTCTAATTCATTTGTAAGATCCATTCTAATTCATTCGTACGATCCATTCTAATTCATTCGTACGATCCATTCTAATTCATTCGCACGAATGTATCCATTCTAGTTCATTCGTACGATCCATTCTAATTCATTCGTATGATCCATTCTAATTCAATTATATCCATTCTATTTCATTCGCACGATCCATCCTAATTCATTCGCGCAATCTATTCTAATTCATTCGTACGATCCATTCTAATTCATTCGTACGATCCATTCTAATTCATTCACACGAATGTATCCATTCTAATTCATTCGTACGGTCCATTCTAATTCAATCGCACAATCTATTCTAATTCATTCATACGATCCATTCTAATTCATTCGCACAAATGTATCCATTCTAATTCATTCATACGATCCATTCTACTTCATTCGTACTATCCGTTCTAATTCACTCCTACGATCCATTCTAATTCATTCATACGATCCATTCTAATTCATTCGTACGATCCATTCTAATTCATTCATACAATCCATTCTAATTCATTCGCACGAATGTATCCATTCTAATTAATTCTTATGATCCATTCTAATTCATTCGTATGATCTATTCTTATTCATTCGCACGATCCAGTCTAATTGATTCGCACGATCCATTCTAATTCATTCGCACGAATGTATCCATTCTAATTCATTCGTACAATCCATTCTAATTCATTAATATGATCCATTCTAATTCATTCGTACGATCCATTCTAATTCATATGCACAAAGGTATCCATTCTAATTCATTCGTACGATCCATTCTAATTCAGGATCGTACGAATGAATTAGAATGGATACATTCGTGCGAATGAATTAGAATTGATCGTACGAATGAATTAGAATGGATCGTGCGAATGAATTAGAATGGATCATACGAATGAATTAGAATGGATCGTACGAATGAACTAGAATGGATACATTCGTGCGAATGAATTAGAATGGATCGTACGAATGAATTTGAATGGATCGTACGAATGAATTAGAATGGATCTTACGAATAAATTAGAATGGATCGTACGAATGAATTAGAATGGATCGTATGGATGAATTAGAATGGATACATTCATGCGAATGAATTAGAATGGATCGGACGAATGAATTAGAATGGATCATACGAATGATTTAGAATGGATCAAATGAATGAATTAGAATGGATCGTACGAATGAATTAGAATGGATCGTACGAATGATTTAGAATGGATCAAATGAATGAATTAGAATGGATCGTACGAATGAATTAGAATGGATCGTACGAATGAATTAGAATGGATACATTCGTGCGAATGAATTAGAATGGATCGGACGAATGAATTCGAATAGATCGTACGAATGAATTAGAATGGATCGTACGAAGGAATTAGAATGGATCGTACGAATGAATTAGAATGGATATATTCGTGCAAATGAATTTGAATGGATCGTATGAATGTATTAGAATGGATCGTATGAGTGAATTAGAATGGATCGTACGAATGAATTAGAATGGATCGTATGAATGAATTAGAATGGATACATTCGTGTGAATGAATTAGAATGGATCGTATGAATGAATTAGAATAGATTTTGTGAATGAATTAGAACTGATCGTACGAATGAATTAGAATGGATACATTCGTGCGAATGAATTATAATAGATTGTATGAATGAATTAGAATGGATCGTACGACTGAATTAGAATGGATCGTATGAGTGAATTAGAATGGATACGATGGAATTAGAATTGATCGTACGAAGGAATTAGAATGGATCATACGAATGAAATAGAATGGATCGTACGAAGGAATTAGAATGGATCGTACGAATGAATTAGAATGGATATATTCGTCCAAATGAATTAGAATGGATCGTATGAATGAATTAGAATGGATCGTATGAGTTAATTAGAACGGATAGTACGAATGAGGTAGAATGAATCGTATGAATGAATTAGAATGGATACATTCCTGCGAATGAATTAGAATTGATCGTATGAATGAATTAGAATAGATTGTGCGAATGAATTAGAATGGATCGTACGAATGAATTAGAATGGATACATTCGTGCGAATAAATTAGAATGGAATGTATGAATGAATTAGAATGGATCGTACGAATGAATTAGAATGGATCGTACGAATGAATTAGAATAGATTGCGCGAATGAATTAGAATGGATCGTACGAATGAATTAGAATGGATCGTACGAAGGAATTAGAATGGATCGTACGAATGAATTAGAATGAATCGTACGAAGGAATTAGAATGGATCGTACGAATGAATTAGAATGGATCGTACGATTGATTTAGAATGGATCATACGAATGAGTAAGAATGGATCGTATGAATGAATTAGATTGGATCGTACGATCCATTCTAATTCATTAGCATGGATCGTGCTAATGAATTAGAATGGAATATACGAATGAATTAGAATGGATCGTATGAATGAATTAGAATGAATTAGAATGGATCCTACGAATGAATTAGAATAGATCATAGGAATGAATTAGAATGGATCGTGCAAATGAATTAGAATAGATACATTCGTACGAATGAATTAGAATGGATCGTACGAATGAATTAGAATGGATCGTACGAATGAATTCGAATGGGTCATACGATCCATTCTAATTCATTCATACAATCCATTCTAATTCATTCGCACGAATGTATCCATTCTAATCTATTCGTACGATCCATTCTAATCTATTCGTACGATCCATTCTAATTCATTCGCACGAATGTAACCATTCTAATTCATTCACACGATCGTATGAATTAGAATGGATACATTCGTGCGAATGAATTAGAATGGATCGTGCGAATCTATTAGAGTGGATCGTGCGAATGAATAAGAATGGATCATACGAATGAATTAGAATGGATCGTACGAATTAATTAGAATGGATACATTCGTGCGAATGAATTAGAATGGATTGTATGAATGAATTAGAATGGATCGTACGAATGAATTAGAATTGATCATACGAATTAATTAGAATAGATCATACGAATGAATTAGAATGGATCGTACGAATGAATTAGAATGGATCGTACGAATGAACTAGAATGGATCGTACGAATGAACTAGAATGGATACATTCGTGCGAATGAATTAGAATGGATCGTATGAATGAATTAGAATGGATCGTATGATTCATTCTAATTCACTCGTACGATCCATTCTAATACATTCGTACGATTATTGCTAATTCATTCGCACGATCCATTCTAATTCATTCGTACGATCCATTCTTATTCATTCATACGATCCATTCTAATTCATTCGCACAATCCATTCTAATTCATTCGTACAATCCATTCTAATTCATTCGTATGATCCATTCTAACTCATTCGGTGGATCCATTCTAATTCATTCGTACGATCCATTCTAATTCATTCCCACGATCCATTCTAATTTATTCGTACGATCCATTCTAATTCATTCGTACGATCTATTCTAATTCATTCGCACGAATGTAACCATTCTAATTCATTCATACGATTCATTCTAATTCATTCGTATGAGCTATTCTAATTCATTCGTAAGATCCATTCTAATTCTTTCGTACGATCCATTGTAATCCATTCATACAATCCATTTAGATTCATTCGCACAAATGTATCCATTCAAATTCATTCGTACGATCCAGTCTAATTCATTCGTACGATCCATTCTAATTCATTCGCATGAATATATCCATTCTAATTCATTCGTACGATCCATTCTAATTCATTCGTATGATCCATTCTAATTCATTTGTAAGATCCATTCTAATTCATTCGTACGATCCATTCTAATTCATTCGTACGATCCATTCTAATTCATTCGCACGAATGTATCCATTCTAGTTCATTAGTACGATCCATTCTAATTCATTCGTACGATCCATTCTAATTCATTCGCACGATCCATTCTAATTCATTCGTACGATCAATTCTAATTCATTCGCACGAATGTATCCATTCTAATTCATTCGTACGATCCTGAATTAGAATGGATCGTACGAATGAATGGATCGTGCGAATGAATTAGAATGGAATATACGAATGAATTAGAATGGATCATACGAATTAATTAGAATGAATGGATCGTACGAATGACTTAGAATGGATCGTACGAATGAATTAGAATGGATCGTACGAATGAATTAGAATGGATCGTGCGAATGAATTCGAATGGATCGTACGAATGAATTAGAATGGATACATTTGTGCGAATGAATTAGAATGGATCGTACGAATGAATTAGAATGGATCGTATGAATGAATTAGAATGGATTGAACGAATGAATTAGAATGGATCGTGCGAATAAATTAGAATGGATCGTACGAATGAATTAGAATGGCTCATGTGAAAGAATTAGAATGGATCGTACGAATGAATTAGAATGGATCGTGCGAATGAATTAGAATGGATCGTACGAATGAATTAGAATGGATACATTCGTGCGAATGACGTAGAATGGATCGGACGAATGAATTAGAATGGATCATACGAATGAGTAAGAATGGATCGTACGAATGAAATAGGATAGATCGTACGAGTGAATTAGAATGGATCGTACGAAGGAATTAGAATGGATCGTACGACTGAATTAGAATGGATATATTCGTGCAAATGAATTAGAATGGATCGTATGAATGCATTAGAATGGATCGTATGAGTGAATTAGAATGGATCGTACGAATGAATTAGAATGGATCGTATGAATGAATTAGAATGGATACAATCGTGTGAATGAATTAGAATGGATCGTATGAATGAATTAGAATAGATTTTGTGAATGAATTAGAACTGATCGTACGAATGAATTAGAATGGATACATTCGTGCGAATAAATTAGAATGGATTGTATGAATGAATTAGAATGGATCCTATGAATGAATTAGAATAGATCGTACGAATGAATTAGAATGGATAGATTCGTGCGAATGAATTTGAATTGATCGTACAAATAAAATTAGAATGGATCATGCGAATGAATTAGAATGGATCGTACGAATGAATTAGAATGGATACATTCGTGCGAATGAATTAGAATGGATACATTCGTGCGAAAGAATTAGAATAGATCGTATGAATGAATTAGAATAGATTGTATGAATGAATTAGAATGGATCGTATGAATGAATTAGAATGGATCGTGCGAATGAATTAGAATGGATTTTATGAATGAATTAGAATGGATCGTACGAATGAATTAGAATGGATCGTATGAATGAATTAGAATGGATCGTACGAATGAATTAGAATGGATCCAATGAATGAATTAGAATGGTTACATTCATGCGAATGAATTAGAATGGATCGTACGAATGGATTAGAATGGATCGTACGAATGGATTAGAATGGATACATTCGAGCGTACGATCCATTCTAATTCATTCGTCTGATCCATTCTAATTCATTTGCACGAATGTATCCATTCTAATTCATTCGTACGATCCATTCTAATTCATTCGTACGATCCATTCTAATTCATTCGTACGATCCATTCTAATTCATTCGCACGAATGTATCCATTCTAGTTCATTTGTACGATCCAGTCTAATCCATTCTAATCCATTCTATTTCATTAGTATGATCCATTCTTACTCATTCGTATGATCCATTCTAATTCATTCGCACGAATGTATCCATTCTAATCCATTCGTACGATCCATTCTAATCCATTCGTACGATCCATTCTAATTCATTCGCATGAATATAACCATTCTAATTCATTCATTTGATCCATTCTAATTCATTCATACGATCCATTCTAATTCATTCGCATGAATATATCCATTCTAAACCATTCATACGATCCATTCTAATTTATTCGTACGATCCATTCTAATTCATTCGTAAGATCCATTCTAATTCATTCGTATGATCCATTCTAATTCATTCGTACGATCCATTCTATTTCATTCGCACGAATGTATCCATTCTAGTTCATTCGTACGATCCATTCTAATTCATTCGCACGATCCATTCTAATTCATTCGCACGATCCATTCTAATTCATTCGTACGATCCATTCTAATTCATTCGTACGAATGAATTAGAATGGATACATTCGTGCGAATGAATTAGAATGGATCGTACCAATGAGAAAGAATGGATCGTACGAATGAAATAGAATGGATTGTGCGAATGAATTAGAATGGATCATACGAATGAATTAGAATGGATCGTGTGAAAGAATTAGAATGGATTGTATGAATGAATTAGAATAGATCGTATGAATGAATTAGAATGGATCGTATGAGTGAATTAGAATGGATACGAAAGAATTAGAATGGATCGTACGAAGGAATTAGAATGGATCATACTAATGAAATAGAATGGATCGTACGAAGGAATTAGAATGGATCGTACGAAGGAATTAGAATGGATCGTACGAATGAATTAGAATGGATATATTCGTGCAAATGAATAAGAATGGATCGTATGAATGAATTAGAATGGATCATTCCTATGATCCATTTCTTACTTATTCGGTGGATCCATTCTAATTCATTCGTACGATTCATTCTAATTCATTCCCACGATCCATTCTAATTAATTCGTACGATCCATTCTAATTCATTCGTACGATCTATTCAAATTCATTCGCACGAATGTAACCATTCTAATTCATTCATACGATCCATTCTAATTCATTCGTACGATCCATTCTAATTCACTCATACGATCCATTCTAATACATTCATACGATCCATTCTAATTCATTTGCACGAATATATCCATTCTAATTCATTCGTACGATCCATTCTAATTCATTCGTACGATCCATTCTAATTCATTCGTAAGATCCATTCTAATTCATTCGTACGATCCATTCTAATTCATTCGTACGGTCCATTCTAATTCCTTCGTACGAATGAATTAGAATGGATACATTTGTGCGAATGAATTAGAATGGATCGTACGAATGAATTAGAATGGATCGTACGAATGAATTAGAATGGATCGTACGAAGGAATTAGAATGGATCATACGAATGAATTAGAATGGATCGTACGAATAAATTAGAATGGATACATTCGTCCGAATGAATTAGAATGGATCATACGAATGAGTAAGAATGGATCGTACGAATGAAATAGAATAGATTGTACGAATGAATTAGAATGGATCCTACGAATGAATTAGAATGGATCGTGTGAAAGAATTAGAATGGATTGTATGAATGAATTAGAATGAATTCGTACGATCCATTCGAATTCATTCGCACGATCCATTCTAATTCATTCATACGATCCATTCTAATTCATTCATACAATCCATTCTAATTCTTTCACACGATCCATTCTAATTCATTCATCTAATCCATTCTTACTCATTCGTATGATCCATTCTAATTCATTCGGACGAATGTATCCATTCTAATTTATTCGTACGATCCATTCTAATTTATTCGTACGATCCATTCTAATTCCTTTGTACGATCCATTCTAATTCATTCATACGATCCATTATAATTCATTCGTAGGATCCATTCTAATTCATTCGCACAAATGTATCCATTCTAAGTTATTCGTACGAAGGAATTAGAATGGATCGTACGAATGAATTAGAATGGATCGTACGAATGAATTAGAATGGATCGTACGAATGAATTAGAATGGATCTTACGAATGAATTAGAATGGATCGTGCGAATGAATTAGAATGGATCATACGAATGAATTAGAATGGATCGTATGAATGTATTAGAATGGATCGTATGAGTGAATTATAATGGATCGTACGAATGAATTAGAATGGATCGTATGAATGAATTAGAATGGTTACATTCGTGCGAATGAATTAGAATAGATCGTACGAATGAATTAGAATGGATCGTATGAATAAATTAGAATGGATTATGGGAATGAATTAGAATGGATCGTACGAATGAATTAGAATGGATCCACCGAATGAGTTAGAATGGATCATACGAATGATCCATTCTAATTCATTCATACGATCCATTCTAATTCATTTGCACGAATATATCCATTCTAATTCATTCGTACGATCCATTCTAATTCCTTCGTACGATCCATTCTAATTCCTTCGTACGATCCATTCTATTTCATTAGTATGATCCATTCTAATTCCTTCGTACGATCCATTCTAATTCCTTCGTATCTATTCTAATTCACTCATACGATCCATTCTAATTCATTCATACGATCTATTCTAATTCATTCATACAATCCATTCTAATTCTTTCACACGATCCATTCTAATTCATTAGTACGATCCATTCTAATTCATTCGCATAATCCATTCTATTTCATTCGTACGATCCATTCTTACTCATTGGTACGATCCATTCTAATTCATTCGCACGAATGTATCCATTCTAATTCATTCGTACGAATGAATTAGAATGGATCGTACGAATGAATTAGAATGGATCGTGCGAATGAATTAGAATGGATCGTACGAATGAACTAGAATGGATACATTCGTGCGAATGAAATAGAATGGATCGTACGAATGAATTAGAATGGATCATACGAATGAATTAGAATGGATCTTACGAATGAATTAGAATGGATCGTACGAATAAATTAGAATGGATCATATGAATGGTTTAGAATGGATACATTCGTGCGAATGAATTAGAATGGATCGTACGAATGAATTAGAATAGATCAAATGAATGAATTAGAATGGTTACATTCATGCGAATGAATTAGAATGGATCGTACGAATGGATTAGAATGGATCGTACGAATGGATTAGAATGGATACATTCGTGCGAATGAATTAGAATGGATCATACGAATGAGTAAGAATGGATCGTACGAATGAAATAGAATGGATTAGACTGGATCGTACAAATGAACTAGAATGGATACATTCGTGCGAATGAATTAGAATGGATCGTACGAATGAATTAGAATGGATCGTACGAATGAATTAGAATGGATACATTCGTGCGAATGAATTAAAATGGATCGGACGAATGAATTAGAATGGATCGTACGCTCGAATGTATCCATTCTAATCCATTCGTACGATCCATTCTAATCCATTCGTACGATCCATTCTAATTCATTCGCATGAATGTAACCATTCTAATTCATTCATTGGATCCATTCTAATTCATTCGTACGATCCATTCTAATTCATTCATACGATCCATTCTAATTCATTCGTACGATCCATTCTAATTCATTCATACAATCCATTCTAATTCATTCGCACGATCCATTCTAATTCATTCATACGATCCATTCTAATTCATTCATACAATCCATTCTAATTCATTTATACGATCTATTTTAATTCTTTCGCACGAATGTATCCATTCTAATTCATTCGCACGAATGTATCCATTCTAATTCATTCGTACGATCCATTCTAATTCATTCGCACGATCCATTCTAATTCATTCGTACGATCAATTCTAATTCATTCGCACGAATGTATCCATTCTAATTCATTCGTACGATCCATTCTAATTCATTCATAGGATCCATTCTAATTCATTCATACAATCCATTCTAATTTATTCACACGAATGTATCCATTCTAATTTATTCGTACGATCAGTTCTAATTAATTCACAAAATCTATTCTGATTCATTCATACGATCCATTCTAATTCATTCACACGAATGTATCCATTCTAATTCATTCATACGATCCATTCTAATTCATTCGTACGATCCATTCTAATTCACTCATACGATCCATTCTAATACATTCATACGATCCATTCTAATTCATTTGCACGAATATATCCATTCTAATTCATTCGTACGATCCATTCTAATTTCTTCGTACGATCCATTCTAATTCATTCGTACGATCTATCCTATTTCATTCGTACGATCCATTCTTACTCATTCGTACGATCCATTCTAATTCATTCGTCCGATCCATTCTAATTCATTCGCACGAATGTATCCATTCTAATTCATTCGTATGATCCATTCTAATTCATTCGCACGATCCATTCTAATTCATTCGTACGATCCATTCTAATTCGTTCACATGATCCATTCTAATTCATTCGTACGATCCATTCTAATTCATTCGCACGATCCATTCTAATTCATTCGTACAATCCATTCTAATTCATTCATACGATCCATTCTAATTCATTCGTACGATCCATTCTAATTCATTTGCACAAATGTATCCATTCTAATTCATTCGTACGATCCATTCAAATTCATTTGCACGATCCATTCTAATTCATTCGTACGATCCATTCTAATTCATTCGTACGATCCATTCTAATTCATTCGTACGATCCATTCATTCAAATTAATTCGTATGATCCATTCTAATTCATTCGTATATTCCATTCTAATTCATTCGCACGATCCATTCATTCGTACGATCCATTCTAATTCAGGATCGTACGAATGAATTAGAATGGATACATTCGTGCGAATGAATTATAATTGATCGTACGAATGAATTAGAATGGATCGTGCGAATGAATTAGAATGGATCGTACGAATGAATTAGAATGGATCGTACGAATGAACTAGAATGGATACATTCGTGCGAATGAATTAGAATGGGTCGTACAAATGAATTAGAATGGATCTTACAAATGAATTAGAATGGATCGTACGAATGAATTAGAATGGATTGGACGAATGAATTAGAATGGATGTATTCGTGCGAATGAATTAGAATGGATCGTACGAATGAATTAGACTGGATCGTACGAATGAATTTGAATGGATACATTTGTGCGAATGAATCTAAATGGATTGTATGAATGAATTACAATGGATCGTACGAAAGAATTAGAATGGATCGTACGAATGAATTAGAATAGCTCATACGAATGAATTAGAATGAATCGTATGAATGAATTAGAATGGTTACATTCGTGCGAATGAATTAGAATAGATCGTACGAATGAATTAGAATGGATCGTACGAATAAATTAGAATGGATCGTGGGAATGAATTAGAATGGATCGTACAAATGAATTAGAATGGATCCACCAAATGAGTTAGAATGGATCATACGAATGAATTAGAATGGATTGTACGAATGAATTAGAACGGATTGTGCGAATGAATTAGAATGGATTGTATGAATGAATAAGAATGGATCGTACGAATGAATTAGAATGGATCGTGCGAATGAATTAGCAATAATCGTACGAATGTATTAGAATGGATCGTACGAATGAATTAGAATGAATCGTACGATCCATTCTAATTCATTCGTACGATCCATTCTAATTCATTCGCACGAATGTATCCATTCTAGTTCATTCGTACGATCCATTCTAGTTCATTCGTACGATCCATTCTAATTCATTCGTATGATCCATTCTAATTAATTCGTATGATCCATTCTAATTCATTCGTACGATCCATTCTAATTCATTCATACAATCCATTCTAATTCATTCGCACGAATGTATCTATTCTAATTAATTCGTACGATCCATTCTAATTCATTCGTATGATCCATTCTTATTCATTCGCACGATCAAGTCTAATAGATTCGCACGATCCATTCTAATTCATTCGCACGAATGTATCCATTCTAATTCATACGATCGTGTGAATGAATTAGAATGGTTACATTCGTGCGAATGAATTAGAATGGATCGTACGAATGGATTAGAATGGATCGTACGAATGGATTAGAATGGATACATTCGTGCGAATGAATTAGAATGGATTGTATGAATGAATTAGAATGGATCGTACGATCCATTCGAATTCATTCGTACGATCCATTCTAATTCATTCGTACGATCCATTCTAATTCATTCGTACGAATGTATCCATTCTAATTCATTTGCACGATCCATTCTAATTCATTCCTATGATCTATTCTAATTCATTCGTACGATCCATTCTAATTCATTCTAATTCATTCATACGATCCATTCTAATTCATTCGTATATTCCATTCTAATTCATTAACCATTCTAATTCATTCATTTGATCCATTCTAATTCATTCGTACGATCCATTCTAATTCATTCGTCCGATCCATTCTAATTCATTCGCACGAATGTATCCATTCTAATTCATTCGCACGATCCATTCTAATTCATTCGTACGATCCATTCTAATTCATTCGTACGATCCATTCTAATTCATTCGTAGGATCCATTCTAATTCATTCGTACAATCTATTCTATTTCATTCGTACGATCCATTCTTACTCATTCGTATGATCCATTCTAATTCATTCGGACGAAGGTATCCATTCTAATTTATTCGTACGATCCATTCTAATTCATTCGTACGATCCATTCTTACTCATTCGTACGATCCATTCTAATTCCTTCGTACGATCCATTCTAATTCCTTCGTACGATCCATTCTAATTCCTTTGTACGATCCATTCTAATTCATTCGCACGATCCATTCTAATTCTTTCATACAATCCATTCTAATTCTTTCGTGCGAATGAATTAGAATGGATACCTTTGTGCATATGAATTAGAATGGATCGTACGAATGAATTAGAATGGATCATATTAATGAATGAGAATGGATCATACGAATGAATTAGAATGGATACATTCATGCGAATGAATTAGAATGGATCGTGCGAATCAATTAGACTGGATCGTGCGAATGAATAAGAATAGATCATACGAATGAATTAGAATGGATCGTACGAATTAATTAGAATGGATACATTCGTGCGAATGAATTAGAATGGATTGTATGAAGGAATTAGAATGGATCGTACGAATGAATTAGAATGGATCATACGAATTAATTAGAATGGATCATACGAATGAATTAGAATGGATCGTACGAATGAATTAGAATGGATCATGCGAATGAATTAGAATGGATCGTATGAATGAATTAGAATGGATACATTTGTGTGAATGAATTAGAATGGATCGTACGAATGAATTAGAATGGATCGTATGAATGAATTAGAATGGATCATACGAGTGAATTAGAATGGATCGTGCGAATGAATTAGAATGGATCGTACGAATGAATTAGAATGGATCGTGTGAAAGACTTAGAATGGTTCGTACGAATGAATTAGAATGGATCGTGCGAATGAATTAGAATGGATCGTATGAATGAATTAGAATAGATTTTGTGAATGAATTAGAACTGACCGTACGAATGAATTAGAATGGATCATACGAATGAATTAGAATGGATACATTTGTGCGAATGAATTAGAATGGATCGTACGAATGAATTAGAATGGATCGTATGAATGAATTAGAATGGATACATTCGTGCGAATGAATTAGAATGGATCGTGCGAATCCATTAGACTGGATCGTGCGAATGAATAAGAATGGATCATACGAATGAATTAGAATGGATCGTACGAATTAATTAGAATGGATACATTCGTGCGAATGAATTAGAATGGATTGTATGAATGAATTAGAATGGATCGTACGAATGAATTAGAATGGATCATACGAATTAATTAGAATGGATCATACGAATGAATTAGAATGGATCGTACGAATGAATTAGAATGGATCGTACGAATGAACTAGAATGGATCGTACGAATGAAATAGAATAGATTGTACGAATGAATTAGAATGGATTCGTACGAATGAATTAGAATGGATACATTCCTACGAATGAATTAGAATGGATACATTCGTGCGAATGAATTAGAATAGATCGTATGAATGAATTAGAATGGATCCTATGAATGAATTAGAATGGATCGTGCAAATGAATTAGAATGGATCGTACGAATGAATTAGAATGGATCGTGCTAATGAATTAGAATGGATCGAACGAATGAATTAGCATGGATCGTGCTAATGAATTTGAATGGATCGTACGAATGAATTAGAATGGATCAAATGAATGAATTAGAATGGTTACATTCATGCGAATGAATTAGAATGGATCGTACCAATGGATTAGAATGGATCGTACGAATGGATTAGAATGGATACATTCGAGCGAATGAATTAGAATGGATCGTACGGAATGAATTAGAATAGATTGTATGAATGAATTAGAATGGATTTATTCGTGCGAATGAATTAGAATGGATCATGTGAATGAATTAGAATGGATTCGTACGAATGAATTAGAATGGATACATTCGTGTTAATGAATTAGAATGGATCGTACCAATGAGTAAGAATGGATCGTATGAATGAAATAGAATGGATCGTACGAATGAATTATAATGGATCGTACGTAATGAATTAGAATGGATTGCATGAATGAATTAGAATGGATCGTACGAATGAATTAGAATGGATCATACGAATTAATTAGAATGGATCATACGAATGAATTAGAATGGATCGTACGAATGGATTAGAATGGATTGTACCAATGAGTAAGAATGGATCGTGCGAATGAATTAGAATGGATCGGACGAATGAATTAGAATGGATCGTACGAATGAATTTGAATGGATCGTACGAATTAATTAGAATGGATCATACGAATGAATTAGAATGGATCGTACGAATGGATTAGAATGGATCGGACAAATGAATTAGAATGGATCGTTCGAATGAATTAGAATGGATCGTACGAATGAATTAGAATGGATCGTATGAATGAATTAGAATGGATTGTACGAATGAATTAGAATGGATCGTACAAATGAATTAGAATGGATCATACGAATTAATTAGAATGGATCATACGAATGAATTAGAATGGATCGTACGAATGGATTAGAATGGATCGGACAAATGAATTAGAATGGATCGTTCGAATGAATTAGAATGGATCGTACGAATGAATTAGAATGGATCGTACGAATAAATTAGAATGGATACATTCGTCCGAATGAATTAGAATGGATCATACGAATAAGTAAGAATGGATCGTACAAATGAATTAGAATGGATCGTACGAATGAATTAGAATGGATCGTACGAATGAATTAGAATGGATCATATGAATGAATTAGAATGGATCATACGAATGAGTAATAATGGATCGAACGAATGAAATAGAATAGATTGTACGAATGAATTAGAATGGATCCTACGAATGAATTAGAATGGATCGTGTGAAAGAATTAGACTGGATTGTATGAATGAATTAGAATGGATTGTATGAATGAATTAGAATGGATCCTGTGAATGAATTAGAATGGATCGTGCGAATGAATTAGAATGGATCGTACGAATGAATTAGAATTGATCGAACGAATGAATTAGCATGGATCGTGCTAATGAATTAGAATGGAACGTACGAATGAATTAGAATGGATCGTGTGACACGAAAGAATTAGAATGGATTGTATGAAAGAATTAAAATGGATTGTATGAATGAATTAGAATGGATCGTACGAATGAATTAGAATGGATCGTACGAATAAATTAGAATGGATACATTCGACCGAATGAATTAGAATGGATCATAAGAATGAGTAAGAATGGATCGTACGAATAAAATAGAATACATTATACGAATGAATTAGAATGTACCGTACGAATGAATTAGAATGGATACATTCGTGCGAATGAATTAGAATGGATCGGACGAATGAATTTGAATGGATCGTACGAATGAATTAGAATGGATCGTATGAATGAATTAGAATGGATTTTACGAATAAATTAGAATGGATATATTCGTCCGAATGAATTAGAATGGATCATATGAATGAGTAAGAATGGATCGTACGAATGAAATAGAATAGATTGTACGAATGAATTAGAATGGATCCTACGAATGAATTAGAATGGATCGTGTGAAAGAATTAGAATGGATTGTATGAATGAATTAGAATGGATCGTATGAATGAATTAGAATGGATCGTGCGAATGAATTCGAATGGATCGTACGAATTCATTCTAATTCATTCATACAATCCATTCTAATTCTTTCACACGATCTATTCTAATTCATTCGTAGGATCCATTCTAATTCATTCGTACAATCTATTCTATTTCATTCGTACGATCCATTCTTACTCATTCGTATGATCCATTCTAATTCATTCGGACTAATGTATCCATTCTAATTTATTCGTACGATCCATTCTAGTTCATTCGTACGATCTATTCTAATTCATTCGTACGATCCATTCTAATTCATTCGTATGATCCATTCTAATTAATTCGTATGATCCATTCTAATTCATTCGTACGATCCATTCTAATTCATTCATACAATCCATTCTAATTCATTCGCACGAATGTATCCATTCTAATTAATTTTTACGATCCATTCTAATTCATTCATATGATCCATTCTTATTCATTCGCACGATCCAGTCTAATGGATTCACAAGATCCATTCTAATTCATTCGCACGAATGTATCCATTCTAATTCATTCATACGATCCATTCTAATTCATTCGTACGATCCATTCTAATTCATTCGCACAAATGTATCCATTCTAATTCATTCATACGATCCATTCTAATTCATTCGCACGATCCATTCTAATTCATTCGTACGATCCATTCTAATTCATTCATACAATCCATTCTAATTCATTCGTATGATCCATTCTAATTCATTCATCTGATCCATTCTAATTCATTCGCACGAATGTATCCATTCTAATTCATTCATACGATCCATTCTAATTCATTCGTACGGTCCATTCTAATTCATTCGCACAATCGAATGGATCGTACGAATGAATTAGAATGGATCGTACGAATGAATTAGAATGGATACATTCGTGTGAATGAATTAGAATGGTTCGGACGAATGAATTAGAATGGATCGTACGAATGAATTAGAATGGATCGTACGAATGAAATAGAATGGATTGTGCGAATGAATTAGAATGGACCGTACGAATGAATTAGACGTACGAATGAATTAGAATGGATACATTCGTGCGAATAAATTAGAATGGATCATACGAATGAGTAAGAATGGATCATCATTCTAATTTATTCGTATGATCCATTCTAATTCATTTGTATCCATTCTATTTCATTCACACGATCCATTCTAATTCATTCGCATAATCTATTCTAATTCATTCGTACGATCCATTCTAATTCATTCGTACGATCCATTCTAATTCATTCACACGAATGTATCCATTCTAATTCATTCGTACGAATCGATTCTAATTCATTCGTACAATCCATTCTATTTCATTCGTACGATCCATTCTTACTCATTCGTACGATCCATTCTAATTCATTCGTAAGATCCATTATAATTCATTCGTACGATCCATTCTAATTCATTCGTACAATCCATTCTAATTCATTCGCATAATCTATTCTAATTCATTCATACGATCCATTCTAATTCATTCGCACGAATGTATCCATTCTAATTCATTCATACGATCCATTCTACTTCATTCGTACTATCCGTTCTAATTCACTCATACGATCCATTCTAATTCATTCATACGATCTATTCTAATTCATTCGTACGATCCATTCTAATTCATTCATACAATCCATTCTAATTCATTCGCACGAATGTATCCATTCTAATTAATTCGTATGATCCATTCTAATTCATTCGTATGATCTATTCTTATTCATTCGCACGATCCAGTCTAATTGATTCGCACGATCCATTCTAATTCATTCGCACGAATGTATCCATTCTAAATCATTCGTACGATCCATTCTAATTCATTAATATGACCCATTCTAATTCATTCGTACGATCCATTCTAATTCATATGCACAAATGTATCCATTCTAGTTCATTCGTACGATCCATTCTAATTCAGGATCGTACGAATGAATTAGAATGGATACATTCGTGCGAATGAATTAGAATGGATCGTACGAATGAATTAGAATGGATCGTACGAATGAACTAGAATGGATACATTCGTGCGAATGAATTAGAATGGATCGTACGAATGAATTAGAATGGATTGTACGAATGAATTGGAATGAATCTTACGAATGAATTAGAATGGATCGTACGAATGAATTAGAATGGATCGTACGAATGAATTAGAATGGATACATTCGTGCGAATGAATTAGAATGGATCGGACGAATGAATTAAAATGGATCGTACGAATGAATTAGAATGGATCAAATGAATGAATTAGAATGGATCGTACGAATGAATTAGAATGGATCGTACGAATGAATTAGAATGGATACATTCGTGCGAATAAATTAGAATGGATCGGACGAATGAATTAGAATAGATCGTACGAATGAATTAGAATGGATCGTACGAAGGAATTATAATGGATCGTACGAATGAATTAGAATGGATATATTCGTGCAAATGAATTTGAATGGATCGTATGAATGTATTAGAATGGATCGTATGAGTGAATTAGAATGGATCGTACGAATGAATTAGAATGGATCGTATGAATGAATTAGAATGGATACATTCCTGTGAATGAATTAGAATGGATCGTATGAATGAATTAGAATAGATTTTGTGAATGAATTAGAACTGATCGTACGAATGAATTAGAATGGATACATTCGTGCGAATGAATTAGAATGGATTGTATGAATGAATTAGAATGGATCGTACGACTGAATTAGAATGGATCGTATGAGTGAATTAGAATGGATACGAAGGAATTAGAATTGATCGTACGAAGCAATTAGAATGGATCATATGAATGAAATAGAATGGATCGTACGAAGGAATTAGAATAGATCGTACGAAGGAATTAGAATGGATCGTACGAATGAATTAGAATGGATATATTCGTCCAAATGAATTAGAATGGATCGTATGAATGAATTAGAATGGATCGTATGAGTGAATTAGAACGGATAGTACGAATGAAGTAGAATGGATCGTATGAATGAATTAGAATGGATACATTCGTGCGAATGAATTAGAATGGATCGTATGAATGAATTAGAATAGATTGTGCGAATGAATTAGAATGGATCGTACGAATGAATTAGAATGGATACATTCGTGCGAATAAATTAGAATGGATTGTATGAATGAATTAGAATGGATCGTACGAATGAATTAGAATGGATCATACGAATGAATTAGAATAGATTGCGCGAATGAATTAGAATGGATCGTACGAATGAATTAGAATGGATCGTACGAAGGAATTAGAATGGATCGTACGAATGAATTAGAATGGATCGTACGAAGGAATTAGAATGGATCGTACGAATGAATTAGAATGGATCGTACGATTGAATTAGAATGGATCATACGAATGAGTAAGAATGGATCGTATGAATGAATTAGATTGGATCGTACGATCCATTCTAATTCATTAGCATGGACGTGCTAATGAATTAGAATGGAATATACGAATGAATTAGAATGGATCGTAGAATGGATCGTATGAATGAATTAGAATGAATTAGAATGGATCGTACGAATGAATTAGAATAGATCATAGGAATGAATTAGAATGGATCGTGCAAAGGAAATAGAATGGATACATTCGTACGAATGAATTAGAATGGATCGTACGAATGAATTAGAATGGATCGTACGAATGAATTTGAATGGATCGTACGATCCATTCTAATTCATTCATACAATCCATTCTAATTCATTCGCACGAATGTATCCATTCTAATCCATTCGTACGATCCATTCTAATCCATTCGAACGATCCATTCTAATTCATTCGCACGAATGTAACCATTCTAATTCATTCACACGATCGTATGAATTAGAATGGATACATTCGTGCGAATGAATTAGAATGGATCGTGCGAATCTATTAGACTGGATCGTGCGAATGAATAAGAATGGATCATACGAATGAATTAGAATGGATCGTACGAATTAATTAGAATGGATACATTCGTGCAAATGAATTAGAATGGATTGTATGAATGAATTAGAATGGATCGTACGAATGAATTAGAATGGATCATACGAATTAATTAGAATGGATCATACGAATGAATTAGAATGGATCGTACGAATGAATTAGAATGGATCGTACGAATGAATTAGAATGGATCGTACGAATGAACTAGAATGGATCGTACGAATGAACTAGAATGGATACATTCGTGCGAATGAATTAGAATGGATCGTACGAATGAATTAGAATGGATCGTACGATTCATTCTAATTCATTCGTACGATCCATTCTAATACATTCGTACGATTATTGCTAATTCATTCGCACGATCCATTCTAATTCATTCGTACGATCCATTCTTATTCATTCATACGATCCATTCTAATTCATTCGCACAATCCATTCTAATTCATTCGTACAATCCATTATAATTCATTCGTATGATCCATTCTAACTCATTCGGTGGATCCATTCTAATTCATTCGTACGATCCATTCTAATTCATTCCCACGATCCATTCTAATTTATTCGTACGATCCATTCTAATTCATTCGTACGATCTATTCTAATTCATTCGCACGAATGTAACCATTCTAATTCATTCATACGATTCATTCTAATTCATTCGTATGAGCTATTCTAATTCATTCGTACGATCCATTCTAATTCTTTCGTACGATCCATTTTAATTCATTCATACAATCCATTTAGATTCATTCGCACAAATGTATCCATTCAAATTCATTCGTACGATCCAGTCTAATTCATTCGTACGATCCATTCTAATTCATTCGCATGAATATATCCATTCTAATTCATTCGTACGATCCATTCTAATTCATTCGTACGATCCATTCTAATTCATTCATACGATCCATTCTAATTCATTCGTACGATCCATTCTAATTCATTCGCACGAATGTATCCATTCTAGTTCATTCGTACGATCCATTCTAATTCATTCGTATGATCCATTCTAATTCATTTGTATCCATTCTATTTCATTCGCACGATCCATTCTAATTCATTCGTGCAATCTATTCTAATTCATTCGTACGATCCATTCTAATTCATTCGTACGATCCATTCTAATTCATTCACACGAATGTATCCATTCTAATTCATTCGTACGGTCCATTCTAATTCAATCGCACAATCTATTCTAATTCATTCATACGATCCATTCTAATTCATTCGCACAAATGTATCCATTCTAATTCATTCATACGATCCATTCTACTTCATTCGTACTATCCGTTCTAATTCACTCATACGATCCATTCTAATTCATTCATACGATCCATTCTAATTCATTCGCACGAATGTATCCATTCTAATTAATTCTTATGATCCATTCTAATTCATTCGTATGATCTATTCTTATTCATTCGCACGAACCAGTCTAATTGATTCGCACGATCCATTCTAATTCATTCGCACGAATGTATCCATTCTAATTCATTCGTACGATCCATTCTAATTCATTAATATGATCCATTCTAATTCATTCGTACGATCCATTCTAATTCATATGCACAAAGGTATCCATTCTAATCCATTCTAATTCATTAATATGATCCATTCTAATTCATTCGTACGATCCATTCTAATTCATATGCACAAAGGTATACATTCTAATTCATTCGTACGATCCATTCTAATTCAGGATCGTACGAATGAATTAGAATGGATACATTCGTGCGAATGAATTAGAATTGATCGTACGAATGAATTAGAATGGATCGTGCGAATGAATTAGAATGGATCGTACGAATGAATTAGAATGGATCGTACGAATGAACTAGAATGGATACATTCGTGCGAATGAATTAGAATGGATCGTACGAATGAATTAGAATGGATCGTACGAATGAATTAGAATGGATCTTACGAATGAATTAGAATGGATCGTACGAATGAATTAGAATGGATCGTACGAATGAATTAGAATGGATACATTCATGCGAATGAATTAGAATGGATCGGACGAATGAATTAGAATGGATCGTACGAATGATTTAGAATGGCTCAAATGAATGAATTAGAATGGATCGTACGAATGAATTAGAATGGATCGTACGAATGATTTAGAATGGATCAAATGAATGAATTAGAATGGATCGTACGAATGAATTAGAATGGATCGTACGAATGAATTAGAATAGATACATTCGTGCGAATGAATTAGAATGGATCGGACGAATGAATTAGAATAGATCGTACGAATGAATTAGAATGGATCGTACGAAGGAATTAGAATGGATCGTACGAATGAATTAGAATGGATATATTCGTGCAAATGAATTTGAATGGATCGTATGAATGTATTAGAATGGATCGTATGAGTGAATTAGAATGGATCGTACGAATGAATTAGAATGGATCGTATGAATGAATTAGAATGGATAAATTCGTGTGAATGAATTAGAATGGATCGTATGAATGAATTAGAATAGATTTTGTGAATGAATTAGAACTGATCGTACGAATGAATTAGAATGGATACATTCGTGCGAATGAATTATAATGGATTGTATGAATGAATTAGAATGGATCGTACGACTGAATTAGAATGGATCGTATGAGTGAAGTAGAATGGATACGATGGAATTAGAATTGATCGTACGAAGGAATTAGAATGGATCATAAGAATGAAATAGAATGGATCGTACGAAGGAATTAGAATGGATCGTACGAAGGAATTAGAATGGATCGTACGAAGGAATTAGAATGGATCGTACGAATGAATTAGAATGGATATATTCGTCCAAATGAATTAGAATGGATCGTATGAATGAATTAGAATGGATCGTATGAGTGAATTAGAACGGATAGTACGAATGAAGTAGAATGGATCGTATGAATGAATTAGAATGGATACATTCGTGCGAATGAATTAGAATTGATCGTATGAATGAATTAGAATAGATTGTGCGAATGAATTAGAATGGATCGTACGAATGAATTAGAATGGATACATTCGTGCGAATAAATTAGAATGGATTGTATGAATGAATTAGAATGGATCGTACGAATGAATTAGAATAGATTGCGTGAATGAATTAGAATGGATCATACGAATGAATTAGAATGGATCGTACGAAGGAATTAGAATGGATCGTACGAATGAATTAGAATGAATCGTACGAAGGAATTAGAATGGATCGTACGAATGAATTAGAATGGATCGTACGATTGAATTAGAATGGATCATACGAATGAGTAAGAATGGATCGTATGAATGAATTAGATTGGATCGTACGATCCATTCTAATTCATTAGCATGGATCGTGCTAATGAATTAGAATGGAATATACGAATGAATTAGAATGGATCATAGAATGGATCGTATGAATGAATTAGAAAGAATTAGAATGGATCCTACGAATGAATTAGAATAGATCATAGGAATGAATTAGAATGGATCGTGCAAATGAATTAGAATGGATACATTCGTACGAATGAATTAGAATGGATCGTACGAATGAATTAGAATGGATCGTACGAATGAATTTGAATGGAGCATACGATCCATTCTAATTCATTGATACAATCCATTCTAATTCATTCGCACGAATGTATCCATTCTAATCTATTCGTACGATCCATTCTAATCCATTCGTACGATCCATTCTAATTCATTCGCACGAATGTAACCATTCTAATTCATTCACACGATCGTATGAATTAGAATGGATACATTCGTGCGAATGAATTAGAATGGATCATGCGAATCTATTAGACTGGATCGTGCGAATGAATAAGAATGGATCATACGAATGAATTAGAATGGATCGTACGAATTAATTAGAATGGATACATTCGTGCGAATGAATTAGAATGGATTGTATGAATGAATTAGAATGGATCGTACGAATGAATTAGAATTGATCATACGAATTAATTAGAATAGATCATACGAATGAATTAGAATGGATCGTACGAATGAATTAGAATGGATCGTACGAATGAACTAGAATGGATCGTACGAATGAACTAGAATGGATACATTCGTGCGAATGAATTAGAATGGATCGTACGAATGAATTAGAATGGATCGTACGATTCATTGTAATTCATTCGTACGATCCATTCTAATACATTCGTACGATTATTGCTAATTCATTCGCACGATCCATTCTAATTCATTCGTACGATCCATTCTTAATCATTCATACGATCCATTCTAATTCATTCGCACAATCCATTCTAATTCATTCGTACAATCCATTCTAATTCATTCGTATGATCCATTCTAACTCATTCGGTGGATCCATTCTAATTCATTCATACGATCCATTCTAATTCATTCCCACGATCCATTCTAATTTATTCGTACGATCCATTCTAATTCATTCGTACGATCTATTCTAATTCATTCGCACGAATGTAACCATTCTAATTCATTCATACGATTCATTCTAATTCATTCGTATGAGCTATTCTAATTCATTCGTACAATCCATTCTAATTCTTTCGTACGATCCATTGTATTCATTCATACAATCCATTTAGATTCATTCGCACAAAATGTATCCATTCAAATTCATTCGTACGATCCAGTCTAATTCATTCGTACGATCCATTCTAATTCATTCGCACGAATATATCCATTCTAATTCATTCGTACGATCCATTCTAATTCATTCGTAAGATCCATTCTAATTCATTCGTACGATCCATTCTAATTCATTCGTACGATCCATTCTAATTCATTCGCACGAATGTATCCATTCTAGTTCATTAGTACGATCAATTCTAATTCATTCGTACGATCCATTCTAATTCATTCGCACGATCCATTCTAATTCATTCGTACGATCAATTCTAATTCATTCGCACGAATGTATCCATTCTAATTCATTCGTACGATCCTGAATTAGAATGGATCGTACAAATGAATGGATCGTGCGAATGAATTAGAATGGAATATACGAATAAATTAGAATGGATCATACGAATTAATTAGAATGAATGGATCGTACGAATGAATTAGAATGGATCGTACGAATGAATTAGAATGGATCGTACGAATGAATTAGAATGGATACATTTGTGCGAATGAATTAGAATGGATCGTATGAATGAATTAGAATGGATCGTATGAATGAATTAGAATGGATTGTACGAATGAATTAGAATGGATCGTGCGAATGAATTAGAATGGATCGTACGAATGAATTAGAATGGATCATGTGAAAGAATTAGAATGGATCGTACGATTGAATTAGAATGGATCGTGCGAATGAATTAGAATGGATCATACGAATGAATTAGAATGGATACATTCGTGCGAATGACTTAGAATGGATCGGACGAATGAATTAGAATGGATCGTACAAATGAGTAAGAATGGATCGTACGAATGAAATAGGATAGATCGTACGAGTGAATTAGAATGGATCATACGAAGGAATTAGAATGGATCGTACGAATGAATTAGAATGGATATATTCGTGCAAATGAATTAGAATGGATCGTATGAATGCATTAGAATGGATCGTATGAGTGAATTAGAATGGATCGTACGAATGAATTAGAATGGATCGTATGAATGAATTAGAATGGATACAATCGTGTGAATGAATTAGAATGGATCGTATGAATGAATTAGAATAGATTTTGTGAATAAATTAGAACTGATCGTACGAATGAATTAGAATGGATACATTCGTGCGAATAAATTAGAATGGATTGTATGAATAAATTAGAGTGGATCCTATGAATGAATTAGAATAGATCGTACGAATGAATTAGAATGGATAGATTCGTGCGAATGAATTTGAATTGATCGTACGAATGAATTAGAATGGATCGTGCGAATGAATTAGAATGGATCGTACGAATGAATTAGAATGGATATATTCGTGCGAATGAATTAGAATCGATACATTCGTGCGAAAGAATTAGAATAGATCGTATGAATGAATTAGAATGGATTGTATGAATGAATTAGAATGGATCGTATGAATGAATTAGAATGGATCGTGCGAATGAATTAGAATGGATTTTATAAATGAATTAGAATGGATTGTATGAATGAATTAGAATGGATCGTATGAATGAATTAGAATGGATCGTACGAATGAATTAGAATGGATCCAATGAATGAATTAGAATGGTTACATTCATGCGAATGAATTAGAATGGATCGTACGAATGGATTAGAATGGATCGTACGAATGGATTAGAATGGATACATTCGAGCGTACGATCCATTCTAATTCATTCGTCCGATCCATTCTAATTCATTCGCACGAATGTATCCATTCTAATTCATTCGTACGATCCATTCTAATTCATTCTTACGATCCATTCTAATTCATTCGTACGATCCATTCTAATTCATTCGCACGAATGTATCCATTCTAGTTCATTTGTACGATCCAGTCTAATCCATTCTAATCCATTCTATTTCATTCGTATGATCCATTCTTACTCATTCGTATGATCCATTCTAATTCATTCGCACGAATGTATCCATTCTAATCCATTCGTACGATCCATTCTAATCCATTCGTACGATCCATTCTAATTCATTCGCATGAATGTAACCATTCTAATTCATTCATTTGATCCATTCTAATTCATTCGTACGATCCATTCTAATTCATTCGCACGAATATATCCATTCTAAACCATTCATACGATCCATTCTAATTTATTCGTACGATCCATTCTAATTCATTCGTAAGATCCATTCTAATTCATTCGTATGATCCATTCTAATTCATTCGTACGATCCATACTATTTCATTCGCACGAATGTATCCATTCTAGTTCATTCGTACGATCCATTCTAATTCATTCGCACGATCCATTCTAATTCATTCGCACGATCCATTCTAATTCATTCGTACGATCCATTCTAATTCATTCGTACGAATGAATTAGAATGGATACATTCGTGCGAATGAATTAGAATGGATCATACCAATGAGTAAGAATAGATCGTACGAATGAAATAGAATGGATTGTGCGAATGAATTAGAATGGATCGTACGAATGAATTAGAATGGATCGTGTGAAAGAATTAGAATGGATTGTATGAATGAATTAGAATAGATCATATGAATGAATTAGAATGGATCGTATGAGTGAATTAGAATGGATACAAAAGAATTGGATCGTACGAAGGAATTAGAATGGATCATACTAATGAAATAGAAGGATCATACGAAGGAATTAGAATGGATCGTACGAAGGAATTAGAATGGATCGTACGAATGAATTAGAATGGATATATTCGTGCAAATGAATTAGAATGGATCGTATGAATGAATTAGAATGGATCATTCGTATGATCCATTCTAACTCATTCGGTGGATCCATTCTAATTCATTCGTACGATTCATTCTAATTCATTCCCACGATCCATTCTAATTAATTCGTACGATCCATTCTAATTCATTCGTACGATCTATTCTAATTCATTCGCACGAATGTAACCATTCTAATTCATTCATACGATCCATTCTAATTTATTCGTACGATCCATTCTAATTCACTCATACGATCCATTCTAATACATTCATACGATCCATTCTAATTCATTTGCATGAATATATCCATTCTAATTCATTCGTACGATCCATTCTAATTCATTCGTACGATCCATTCTAATTCATTCGTAAGATCCATTCTAATTCATTCATACGATCCATTCTAATTCATTCGTACGATCCATTCTAATTCCTTCGTACGAATGAATTAGAATGGATACATTTGTGCGAATAAATTAGAATGGATCTTACGAATGAATTAGAATGGATCGTACGAATGAATTAGAATGGATCATACGAAGGAATTAGAATGGATCGTACGAATGAATTAGAATGGATCGTACGAATAAATTAGAATGGATACATTCGTCCGAATGAATTAGAATGGATCATACGAATGAGTAAGAATGGATCGTTCGAATGAAATAGAATAGATTGTACGAATGAATTAGAATGGATCCTACGAATGAATTAGAATGGATCGTGTGAAAGAATTAGAATGGATTGTATGAATGAATTAAAATGAATTCGTACGATCCATTCGAATTCATTCGCACGATCCATTCTAATTCATTCATACGATCCATTCTAATTCATTCATACAATCCATTCTAATTCTTTCACACGATCCATTCTAATTCATTCATCTAATCCATTCTTACTCATTCGTATGATCCATTCTAATTCATTCGGACGAATGTATCCATTCTAATTTATTCGTATGATCCATTCTAATTCATTCGTACGATCCATTCTAATTCCTTTGTACGATCCATTCTAATTCATTCATACGATCCATTATAATTCATTCGTACGATCCATTCTAATTCATTCGCACAAATGTATCCATTCTAAGTTATTCGTACGAAGGAATTAGAATGGATCGTACGAATGAATTAGAATGGATCGTACGAATGAATTAGAATGGATCTTACGAATGAATTAGAATGGATCGTGCGAATGAATTAGAATGGATCATACGAATGAATTAGAATGGATATATTCGTGCAAATGAATTAGAATGGATCGTATGAATGTATTAGAATGGATCGTATGAGCGAATTAGAATGGATCGTACGAATGAATTAGAATGGATCATATGAATGAATTAGAATGGTTACATTCGTGCGAATGAATTAGAATAGATCGTACGAATGAATTAGAATGGATCGTATGAATAAATTAGAATGGATCATGGGAATGAATTAGAATGGATCGTACGAATGAATTAGAATGGATCCACCGAATGAGTTAGAATGGATCATACGAATGATCCATTCTAATTCATTCATACGATCCATTCTAATTCATTTGCACGAATATATCCATTCTAATTTATTCGTACGATCCATTCCAATTCCTTCGTACGATCCATTCTAATTCCTTCGTACGATCCATTCTATTTCATTAGTATGATCCATTCTAATTCCTTCGTACGATCCATTCTAATTCCTTCGTATCCATTCTAATTCACTCATACGATCCATTCTAATTCATTCATACGATCTATTCTAATTCATTCATACAATCAATTCTAATTCTTTCACACGATCCATTCTAATTCATTAGTACGATCCATTCTAATTCATTCGCATAATCCATTCTATTTCATTCGTACGATCCATTCTTACTCATTGGTACGATCCATTCTAATTCATTCGCACGAATGTATCCATTCTAATTCATTCGTACGAATGAATTAGAATGGATTGTACGAATGAATTAGAATGGATCGTGCGAATGAATTAGAATGGATCATGCGAATGAATTGGAATGGATCGTACGAATGAACTAGAATGGATACATTCGTGCGAATGAAATAGAATGGATCATACAAATGAATTAGAATGGATCATACGAATGAATTAGAATGGATCTTACGAATGAATTAGAATGGATCGTACGAATAAATTAGAATGGATCGTATGAATGGTTTAGAATGGATACATTCGTGCGAATGAATTAGAATGGATCGTACGAATGAATTAGAATAGATCAAATGAATGAATTAGAATGGTTACATTCATGCGAATGAATTAGAATGGATCGTACGAATGGATTAGAATGGATCGTACGAATGGATTAGAATGGATACATTCGTGCGAATGAGTTAGAATGGATCATACGAATGAGTAAGAATGGATCGTACGAATGAAATAGAATGGATTAGAATGGATTAGACTGGATCGTACAAATGAACTAGAATGGATACATTCGTGCGAATGAATTAGATAGGATCGTACGAATGAATTAGAATGGATCGTACGAATGAATTAGAATGGATACATTCGTGCGAATGAATTAAAATGGATCAGACGAATGAATTAGAATGGATCGTACGCTCGAATGTATCCATTCTAATCCATTCGTACGATCCATTCTAATCCATTCGTACGATCCATTCTAATTCATTCGCATGAATATAACCATTCTAATTCATTCATTGGATCCATTCTAATTCATTCGTACGATCCATTCTAATTCATTCATACGATCCATTCTAATTCATTCGTACGATCCATTCTAATTCATTCATACAATCCATTCTAATTCATTCGCACGATCCATTCTAATTCATTCATACGATCCATTCTAATTCATTCATACAATCCATTCTAATTCATTCATACGATCTATTCTAATTCTTTCGCACGAATGTATCCATTCAGATTCATTCGCACGAATGTATCCATTCTAATTCATTCGTACGATCCATTCTAATTTATTCGCACGATCCATTCTAATTCATTCGTACGATCAATTCTAATTCATTCGCACGAATGTATCCATTCTAATTCATTCGTACGATCCATTCTAATTCATTCATAGGATCCATTCTAATTCATTCATATAATCCATTCTAATTTATTCACACGAATGTATCCATTCTAATTCATTCGTACGATCAGTTCTAATTCATTCACAAAATCTATTCTGATTCATTCATACGATCCATTCTAATTCATTCACATGAATGTATCCATTCTAATTCATTCATACGATCCATTCTAATTCATTCGTATGATCCATTCTAATTCACTCATACGATCCATTCTAATACATTCATACGATCCATTCTAATTCATTTGCACGAATATATCCATTCTAATTCATTCGTACGATCCATTCTAATTTCTTCGTACGATCCATTCTAATTCATTCGTACAATCTATCCTATTTCATTCGTACGATCCATTCTTACTCATTCGTACGATCCATTCTAATTCATTCGTCCGAACCATTCTAATTCATTTGCACGAATGTATCCATTCTAATTCATTCGTATGATCCATTCTAATTCATTCGCACGATCCATTCTAATTCATTCGTACGATCCATTCTAATTCGTTCACATGATCCATTCTAATTCATTCGTACGATCCATTCTAATTCATTCGCACGATCCATTCTAATTCATTCGTACAATCCATTCTAATTCATTCATACGATCCATTCTAATTCATTCGTACGATCCATTCTAATTCATTTGCACAAATGTATCCATTCTAATTCATTCGTACGATCCATTCTAATTCATTTGCATGATCCATTCTAATTCATTCGTACGATCCATTCTAATTCATTCGTACGATCCATTCTAATTCATTCGTACGATCCATTCATTCAAATTAATTCGTATGATCCATTCTAATTCATTCGTATATTCCATTCTAATTCATTCGCACGATCCATTCATTCGTACGATCCATTCTAATTCAGGATCGTACGAATGAATTAGAATGGATACATTCGTGCGAATGAATTAGAATTGATCGTACGAATGAATTAGAATGGATCGTGCGAATGAATTAGAATGGATCGTACGAATGAATTAGAATGGATCGTACGAATGAACTAGAATGGATACATTCGTGCGAATGAATTAGAATGGATCGTACGAATGAATTAGAATGGACCTTACAAATGAATTAGAATGGATCGTACGAATGAATTAGAATGGATTGGACGAATGAATTAGAATGGATGTATTCGTGCGAATGAATTCGAATGGATCGTACGAATGAATTAGACTGGATCGTACGAATGAATTTGAATGGATACATTTGTGCGAATGAATCTAAATGGATTGTATGAATGAATTACAATGGATCGTACGAAAGAATTAGAATGGATCGTACGAATGAATTAGAATAGCTCATACGAATGAATTAGAATGAATCGTATGAATGAATTAGAATGGTTACATTCGTGCGAATGAATTAGAATAGATCGTACGAATGAATTAGAATGGATCGTACGAATAAATTAGAATGGATCGTGGGAATGAATTAGAATGGATCGTACAAATGAATTAGAATGGATCCACCAAATGAGTTAGAATGGATCATACGAATGAATTAGAATGGATTGTACGAATGAATTAGAACGGATTGTGCGAATGAATTAGAATGGATCATATGAATGAATAAGAATGGATCGTACGAATGAATTAGAATGGATCGTGCGAATGAATTAGCAATAATCGTACGAATGTATTAGAATGGATCGTACGAATGAATTAGAATGGATCGTACGATCCATTCTAATTCATTCGTACGATCCATTCTAATTCATTCGCACGAATGTATCCATTCTAGTTCATTCGTACGATCCATTCTAGTTCATTCGTACGATCCATTCTAATTCATTCGTACGATCCATTCTAATTCATTCGTATGATCCATTCTAATTAATTCGTATGATCCATTCTAATTCATTCGTACGATCCATTCTAATTCATTCATACAATCCATTCTAATTCATTCGCACGAATGTATCCATTCTAATTAATTCGTACGATCCATTCTAATTCATTCGTATGATCCATTCTTATTCATTCGCACGATCCAGTCTAATAGATTCGCACGATCCATTCTAATTCATTCGCACGAATGTATCCATTCTAATTCATACGATCGTGTGAATGAATTAGAATGGTTACATTCGTGCGAATGAATTAGAATGGATCGTACGAATGGATTAGAATGGATCGTACGAATGGATTAGAATGGATACATTCGTGCGAATGAATTAGAATGGATTGTATGAATGAATTAGAATGGATCGTACGATCCATTCGAATTCATTCGTACGATCCATTCTAATTCATTCGTACGATCCATTCTAATTCATTCGTACGAATGTATCCATTCTAATTCATTTGCACGATCCATTCTAATTCATTCCTATGATCTATTCTAATTCATTCGTACGATCCATTCTAATTCATTCTAATTCATTCATACGATCCATTCTAATTCATTCGTATATTCCATTCTAATTCATTAACCATTCTAATTCATTCATTTGATCCATTCTAATTCATTCGTACGATCCATTCTAATTCATTCGTCCGATCCATTCTAATTCATTCGCACGAATGTATCCATTCTAATTCATTCGCACGATCCATTCTAATTCATTCGTATGATCCATTCTAATTCATTCGTACGATCCATTCTAATTCATTCGTAGGATCCATTCTAATTCATTCGTACAATCTATTCTATTTCATTCGTACGATCCATTCTTACTCATTCGTATGATCCATTCTAATTCATTCGTACGATCGATTCTAATTCCTTCGTACGATCCATTCTAATTCCTTCGTACGATCCATTCTAATTCCTTTGTACGATCCATTCTAATTCATTCGCACGATCCATTCTAATTCTTTCATACAATCCATTCTAATTCTTTCGTGCGAATGAATTAGAATGGATACCTTTGTGCATATGAATTAGAATGGATCGTACGAATGAATTAGAATGGATCATATTAATGAATTAGAATGGATCGTACGAATGAATTAGAATGGATACATTCATGCGAATGAATTAGAATGGATCGTGTGAATCAATTAGACTGGATCGTGCGAATGAATAAGAATAGATCATACGAATGAATTAGAATGGATAGTACGAATTAATTAGAATGGATACATTCGTGCGAATGAATTAGAATGGATTGTATGAAGGAATTAGAATGGATCGTACGAATGAATTAGAATGGATCATACGAATTAATTAGAATGGATCATACGAATGAATTAGAATGGATCGTACGAATGAATTAGAATGGATCATGCGAATGAATTAGAATGGATCGTACGAATGAATTAGAATGGATACATTTGTGTGAATGAATTAGAATGGATCGTACGAATGAATTAGAATGGATCGTATGAATGAATTAGAATGGATCGTACGAGTGAATTAGAATGGATCGTGCGAATGAATTAGAATGGATCGTACGAATGAATTAGAATGGATCGTGTGAAAGAATTAGAATGGTTCGTACGAATGAATTAGAATGGATCGTGCGAATGAATTAGAATGGATCGTATGAATGAATTAGAATAGATTTTGTGAATGAATTAGAACTGACCGTACGAATGAATTAGAATGGATCGTACGAATGAATTAGAATGGATACATTTGTGCGAATGAATTAGAATGGATCGTACGAATGAATTAGAATGGATCGTATGAATGAATTAGAATGGATACATTCGTGCGAATGAATTAGAATGGATCGTGCGAATCCATTAGACTGGATCGTGCGAATGAATAAGAATGGACCATACGAATGAATTAGAATGGATCGTACGAATTAATTAGAATGGATACATTCGTGCGAATGAATTAGAATGGATTGTATGAATGAATTAGAATGGATCGTACGAATGAATTAGAATGGATCATACGAATTAATTAGAATGGATCATACGAATGAATTAGAATGGATCGTACGAATGAATTAGAATGGATCGTACGAATGAACTAGAATGGATCGTACAAATGAAATAGAATAGATTGTACGAATGAATTAGAATGGATTCGTACGAATGAATTAGAATGGATACATTCCTACGAATGAATTAGAATGGATACATTCGTGCGAAAGAATTAGAATAGATCGTATCAATGAATTAGAATGGATCCTACGAATGAATTAGAATGGATCGTGCGAATGAATTAGAATGGATCGTACGAATGAATTAGAATGGATCGTGCTAATGAATTAGAATTGATCGAACGAATGAATTAGCATGGATCGTGCTAATGAATTAGAATGGATCGTACGAATGAATTAGAATGGATCAAATGAATGAATTAGAATGGTTACATTCATGCGAATGAATTAGAATGGATCGTACCAATGGATTAGAATGGATCGTACGAATGGATTAGAATGGATACATTCGAGCGAATGAATTAGAATGGATCGTACGGAATGAATTAGAATAGATTGTATGAATGAATTAGAATGGATACATTCGTGCGAATGAATTAGAATGGATCGTGTGAATGAATTAGAATGGATTCGTACGAATGAATTAGAATGGATACATTCGTGTTAATGAATTAGAATGGATCGTACCAATGAGTAAGAATGGATTGTACGAATTAAATAGAATGGATCGTACGAATGAATTAGAATGGATCGTACGGAATGAATTAGAATGGATTGTATGAATGAATTAGAATGGATCGTACGAATGAATTAGAATGGATCATACGAATTAATTAGAATGGATCATACAAATGAATTAGAATGGATCGTACGAATGGATTAGAATGGATCGGACGAAGGAATTAGAATGGATCGTTCGAATGAATTAGAATGGATCGTACGAATGAATTAGAATGGATCGTACGAATAAATTAGAATGGATACATTCGTCCGAATGAATTAGAATGGATCATACGAATGAGTAAGAATGGATCGTACGAATGAATTAGAATGGATCGTACGAATGAATTAGAATGGATCGTACGAATGAATTAGAATGGATCATATGAATGAATTAGAATGGATCGTACGAATGAGTAAGAATGGATCGTACGAATGAAATAGAATGGATTGTACGAATGAATTAGAATGGATCGTACGAATGAATTAGAATTGATCGTGTGAAAGAATTTGAATTAGAATGGATCGTACGAATAAATTAGAATGGATACATTCGTCCGAATGAATTAGAATGGATCATACGAATGAGTAAGAATGGATCGTACGAATGAAATAGAATAGATTGTAAAAATGAATTAGAATGGATCCTACGAATGAATTAGAATGGATCGTGTGAAAGAATTAGAATGGATTGTATGAATGAATTAGAATGGATCCATTCTAATTCATTCGCACGAATGTATCCATTCTAATTCATTCGTACGATCCATTCTAATTCATTCGTATGATCCATTCTAATTAATTCGTATGATCCATTCTAATTCATTCGTACGATCCATTCTAATTCATTCGCACGAATATATCCATTCTAATTAATTCGTACGATCCATTCTAATTCATTCGTATGATCCATTCTAATTCATTCGTACGATCCATTCTAATTCATTCGCACGATCTGTTTTTATTCATTCGCACAATCCATTCTAAACCATTCATACGATCCATTCTAATTTATTCGTACGATCCATTCTAATTCATTCGTAAGATCCATTCTAATTCATTCGTACGATCCATTCAAATTCATTTGTACGATCCATTCTAATTCATTCGCACGAATGTATCCAATCTAGTTTATTCGTACGATCCATTCTAATTCATTCGTACTATCCATTCTAATTCATTCGCACGATCCATTCTAATTCATTCGTACGATCCATTCTAATTCATTCGCACGAATGTATCCATTCTAATTCATTCGTACATACGATCCATTCTAATTCATTCGTACGATCCATTCTAATTCATTCGCACGATCTGTTCTTATTCATTCGCATAATCCATTCTAATTCATTCGCACGAATGTATCCATTGTAATTCATTCGTACGATCCATTCTAATTCATATGCACAAAGGAATCCATTCTAATTCATTCGTACGATCCATTCTAATTCAGGATCATACGAATGAATTAGAATGGATACATTCGTGCGAATGAATTAGAATGGATCATACGAATGACTAAGAATGGATCGTACGAATGAAATAGAATAGATTGTACGAATGAATTAGAATGGATCCTACGAATGAATTAGAATGGATCGTGTGAAAGAATTAGAATGGATTGTATGAATGAATTAGAATTGATCATACGAATGAATTAGAATGGATCGTAGGAATGAATTAGAATGGATACATTCATGCGAATGAATTAGAATTGATCGTACGAATGAATTAGAATGGATCGTGCGAATGAATTAGAATGGATCGTACGAATGAATTAGAATGGATCGTACGAATGAACTAGAATGGATACATTCGTGCGAATGAATTAGAATGGATCGTACGAATGAATTAGAATGGATCGTACGAATGAATTAGAATGGATCTTACGAATGAATTAGAATGGATCGTACGAATGAATTAGAATGGATTGTACGAATGAATTAGAATGGATACATTCGTGCGAATGAATTAGAATGGATCGGATGAATGAATTAGAATGGATCGTACGAATGAATTAGAATGGATCGTACGAATGAATTAGAATGGATCGTATGAATAAATTAGAATGGATACATTCGTCCGAATGAATTAGAATGGATCATACGAATGAGTAAGAATGGATCGTAATAATGAAATAGAATGGATCATACGAATGAATCGTGCAAATGAATTAGAATGGATCGTATGAATGTATTAGAATGGATCGTATGAGTGAACTAGAATGGATCGTACGAATGAATTAGAATGGATTGTATGAATGAATTAGAATAGATCGTACGAATGAATTAGAATGGATCATACGAATTAATTAGAATGGATCATACGAATGAATGAGAATGGAACGTACGAATGAATTAGAATGGATCGTGTGAAAGAATTAGAATGGATTGTATGAATGAATTAGAATGAATTCGTTCGATCAATTCTAATTCATTAGCACGATCCATTCTAATTCATTCATATGATCCATTCTAATTCATTCGCACGATCCATTCTAATTCATTCGTACGATCCATTCTAATTCTTTCACACAATCCATTCTAATTCATTCGTACGATCCATTCTAATTCATTCGTACGATCTATTCTAATTCATTCGTACGATCCATTCTAATTCATTCGTACGATCCATTCTAATTCCATCGTACGATCCATTCTAATTCATTCATACAATCCATTCTAATTCTTTCACACGATCCATTCTAATTCATTCGTACGATCCATTCTAATTCATTCGTCCGATCCATTCTAATTCATTCACACGAATGTATCCATTCTAAACCATTCATACGATTCATTCTAATTTATTCGTACGATCCATTCTAATTCATTCATAGGATCCATTCTAATTCTTTCGTACGGTCCATTCTAATTCATTCGTACGATCCATTCTAATTCATTCGCACGAATGTATCCATTCTAGTTCATTCGTACGATCCATTCTAATTCATTCGTACGATCCATTCTAATTCATTCGCACGATCCATTCTAATTCATTCGTACGATCCATTCTAATTCATTCGCACGAATGTATCCATTCTAGTTCATTCGTACATACGATCCATTTTAATTCATTCGCACGAATGTATCCATTCTAATTCATTTGTATAATCCATTCTATTTCATTCGTACGATCCATTCTTACTCATTCGTATGATCCATTCTAATTCATTCGCACGAATATATCCATTCTAATTCATTCGTACGATCCATTCTAATTCATTCGCACTATCCATTCTAATTCATTCGTACGATCCTTTCTAATTGATTCGTATGATCCATTCTAATTTATTCGTTCAAATATATCCATTCTAATTCATTCGTACGATCCATTCTAATTCATTCGCACGATCCATTCTAATTCATTCGCACGAATGTATCCATTCTAATTCATTTGCACGATCCATTCTAATTCATTCCTATGATCTATTCTAATTCATTCGTACGATCCATTCTAATTCATTCGCTTGAATGTATCCATTCTAATTTATTCGTACGATCTATTCTAATTCGTTCATATGATCCATTCTAATTCGTTCGTACGATCCATTCTAATTCGTTCGTACGATCCATTCTAATTCGTTCGTATGATCCTTTCTAATTCATTCCTAAGATCTATTCTAATTCATTCGCTCGAATATATCCATTCTAATTCATTCGTTCGATCTATTCTAATTCATTCGCACGATCCATTCTAATTCATTCGTATGAACCATTCTAATCCATTCGTACGATCCATTCTAATTCATTCGTACGATCCATTCTAATTCATTCGCACGAATGTATCCATTCTAGTTCATTCGTACGATCCATTCTAATTCATTCGGACGATCCATTCTAACTCATTCGAATGATCCATTCTAATTCCTTCGTACGATCCATTCTAATTCATTCGTACGATCTATTCTAATTCATTCGTACGATCCATTCTAATTCATTCGTACGAATGAATTAGAATGGATACATTCGTGCGAATGAATTAGAATGGATTAGAATGGATCGTATGAATTAGAATGGATACATTCGTGCGAATGAATTAGAATGGATTAGAATGGATTAGAATGAATTAGAATAGATTAGAATGGATACATTCGTGCGAATGAATTAGAATGGATCGTGTGAAAGAATTTGAATGGATTGTATGAATGAATTAGAATGGATCATACGAATGAATTAGAATGGATCGTACGAAGGAATTAGAATGGATCGTATGAATGAATTAGAATGGATCGTACGAATGAATTAGAATGGATCGTACGAAGGAATTAGAATGGATCGTACGAATGAATTAGAATGGATATATTTGTGCAAATGAATTAGAATGGATCGTATGAATGTATTAGAATGGATCGTATGAGTGAATTAGAATGGATCGTACGAATGAATTAGAATGGATCGTATGAATGAATTAGAATGGATACATTCGTGTGAATGAATTAGAATGGATCGTATGAATGAATTAGAATAGATTTTGTGAATGAATTCTTTCACATGATCCATTCTAATTCATTCGTACGATCCATTCTAATTCATTCGTACAATCTATTCTAATTCATTCATACAATCCATTCTAATTCATTCGCACGATCCATTCTAATTCATTCATACGATCCATTCTATTCGAATGGATCATGCGATCCATTCGAATTTATTCGCACGATCCATTCTAATTCATTCATACGATCTATTCTAATTCATTCATACAATGCATTCTAATTCTTTCGCACGATCCGTTCTAATTCATTCATACGATCCATTCTAATTCATTCGTACCATCCATTCTAATTCACTCATACGATCCATTCTAATACATTCATACGATCCATTCTAATTCATTTGCACGAATATATCCATTCTAATTCATTCGTACGATCCATTCTAATTCCTTCGTACGATCCAATCTAATTCATTCATACAATCCATTCTAATTCTTTCACACGATCCATTCTAATTCATTCGTATGATCCATTCTAATTCATTCGTGCAATCCATTCTATTTCATTCGTTCGATCCATTCTTACTCATTCGTACGATCCATTCTAATTCATTCACACGAATGTATCCATTCGTACGAATGAATTAGAATAGATTATACGAATGAATTAGAATGGATCGTACGAATGAATTAGAATGGATATATTCGTGCAAATAAATTAGAATGTATCGTATGAATGTATTAGAATGGATCGTATGAGTGAATTAGAATGGATCGTACGAATGAATTAGAATGGATCGTATGAATGAATTGGAATGGATCGTGCGAAAGAATTAGAATGCATTGTATGAATGAATTAGAATGGATCGTATGAATGAATTAGAATGGATCGTGCGAATGAATTCGAATGGATCGCATGATCCATTCGAATAGAATGGATCATATGAATGAATTAGAATGGATCGGGCGAATGAATTAGAATGGATTGTAGGAATGAATTAGAATGGATCGTATGAATGAATTAGAATGGATCGTATGAATGAATTAGAATGGATCGTGCGAATGAATTAGAATGGATCGTACGAATGAATTAGAATGGATCATCCGAATGAATTAGAATGGATCATACGATTGAGTAAGAATGGATCGTACAAATGAAATAGAATGGATTGTACGAATGAATTAGAATGGATACATTCGTGCGAATGAATTAGAATGGATCGGACGATTGAATTAGAATGGATCGTACGATTCATTCTAATTCATTCGTACGATCCATTCTAATACATTCATACGATTCATGCTAATTCATTCGCACGATCCATTCTAATTCATTCGTACGATCCATTCTTATTCATTCATATGATCCATTCTAATTCATTCGCACAATCCATTCTAATTCATTCATACAATCCATTCTAATTCATTCGTATGATCCATTCTAACTCATTCGGTGGATCTATTCTAATTCATTCGTACGATCCATTCTAATTCATTCGTACGATCCATTCTAATTCATTCCCACGATCCATTCTAATTTATTCGTACGATCCAATCTAATTCATTCGTACGATCTATTCTAATTCATTCGCACGAATGTAACCATTCTAATTCATTCATACGATTCATTCTAATTCATTCGTATGAGCTATTCTAATTCATTCGTACGATCCATTCTAATTCATTCGTACGATCCATTGTAATTCATTCATACAATCCATTTAGATTTATTCGCACAAATGTATCCATTCAAATTCATTCGTACGATCCATTCTAATTCATTCGTACGATCCATTCTAATTCATTCATACGATCTATTCTAATTCATTCATACAATCCATTCTAATTCTTTCACACGATCCATTCTAATTCATTCGTACGATCCATTCGAATTCATTCGTATGATCCATTCTAATTCACTCATACGATCCATTCTAATACATTCATACGATCCATTCTAATTCATTTGCACGAATATATCCATTCTAATTCATTCGTACGATCCATTATAATTGATTCATACGATCCATTCTAATTCATTTGCACAAATATATCCATTCTAATTCATTCGTACGATCCATTCTAATTCCTTCGTACGATCCATTCTAATTCGTTTGTACGATCCATTCTAATTCATTCGTACGATCCATTCTAATTCATTAATATGATCCATTCTAATTCATTCATACGATCCATTCTAATGAATTAGAATTGATCGTACGAATGAAATAGAATGGATTGCACGAATGATTTAGAATGGATCGTACGAATGAATTAGAATGGATCGTGTGAAAGAATTGGAATGGATTGTACGAATGAATTAGAATGGATACATTCGTGCGAATGAATTAGAATGGATCATACCAATGAGTAAGAATGGATCGTACGAATGAAATAGAATGGATTGTGCGAATGAATTAGAATGGATCGTACGAATGAATTAGAATGGATCGTGTGAAAGAATTAGAATGGATTGTATGAATGAATTAGAATAGATCGTATGAATGAATTAGAAGGGATTGTATGAGTGAATTAGAATGGATACGAAGGAATTAGAATGGATCGTACGAAGGAATTAGAATGGATCATACAAATGAAATAGAATGGATCGTACGAAGGAATTAGAATGGATCGTACGAAGGAATTAGAATAGATCGTACGAAGGAATTAGAATGGATCGTACAAATGAATTAGAATGGATATATTCGTGCAAATGAATTAGAATGGATCGTATGAATGAATTAGAATGGATCGTATGAGTGAATTAGAACGGATCGTACGAATGAATTAGAATGAATTAGAATTGATCGTACGAATGAAATAGAATGGATTGTACGAATGATTTAGAATAGATCGTACGAATGAATTAGAATGGATCGTATGAATGATTTGGAATGGATACATTCGTGCGAATGAATTAGAATGGATCATACGAATGAGTAAGAATGGATCGTACGAATGAAATAGAATGGATCGTACGAATGAATTAGAATGGATTCGTACGAATGAATTAGAATGGATACATTCTTGCGAATGAATTAGAATGGATCGTACCAATGAGTAAGAATGGATCGTACGAATGAAATAGAATGGATTATGCGAATGAATTAGAATGGATCGTACGAATGAATTAGAATGGATCGTACGAATGAATTAGAATGGATCATACGAATGAATTAGAATGGATCATACGAATGATTTAGAATGGATCGTACGAATGAATTAGAATGGATCATACGAATTAATTAGAATGGATGAAACGAATGAATTAGAATGGATCATACGAATGAATTAGAATGGATACATTTGTGCGAATGAATTAGAATGGATCGTACGAATGGATTAGAATGGATCGTACGAATGGATTAGAATGGATACATTCGTGCGAATGAATTAGAATGGATTGTATGAATGAATTAGAATGGATCGTACGATCCATTCGAATTCATTCGCACGATCCATTCTAATTCATTCGTACGATCCATTCTAATTCATTCATACGATCCATTCTAATTCATTCATACTATCCATTCTAATTCATTCGTACGATCCATTCATACGATCCATTCTAATTCATTCATACTATCCATTCTAATTCATTCGTACGATCCATTCTTACTCATTCGTATGATCCATTCTAATTCATTCGGACGAATGTATCCATTCTAATTCATTCGTACGATCCATTCTAATTCATTCGTACGATCCATTCTTACTTATTCGTATGATCCATTCTAATTCATTCGTCCGATTCATTCTAATTCATTGGCTTGAATGTATCCATTCTAATCCATTCGTACGATCCATTCTAATTCATTAGCACGATCCATTCTAATTCTTTCACACGATCCATTCTAATTCATTTGTACGATCCATTCTAATTCATTCGCACAATCCATTCTATTTCATTCGTACGATCCATTCTTACTCATTCGTATGATCCATTCTAATTCATTCGCACGAATGTATCCATAATGGATCATACGAATGAGTAAGAATGGATCGTACGAATGAAATAGAATGGATTGTGCGAATGAATTAGAATGGTCCGTACGAATGAATTAGAATGGATCGTACGAATGAATTAGAATGGATATATTTGAACGAAGAAATTAGAATGGATCATACGAATGAATTAGAATGGATCGTACGAATGAATTAGAATGGATAGTGCGAATGAATTAGAATCGATCGTACGAATGAATTAGAATGGATCGTACGAATGAATTAGAATGGATCATACGAATAAGTAAGAATGGATCGTACGAATGAATTAGAATGGATCGTACGAATGAATTAGAATGGATCGTGCTAATGAATTAGAATTGATCGAACGAATGAATTAGCATGGATCGTGCTAATGAATTAGACTGGATCGTACGAATGAATTTGAATGGATACATTTGTGCGAATGAATCTAAATGGATTGTATGAATGAATTACAATGGATCGTATGAATGAATTAGAATGGATCGTACGAATGAATTAGAATGGATCAAATGAACGAATTAGAATGGTTACATTCATGCGAATGAATTAGAATGGATCGTACGAATGGATTAGAATGGATCGTATGAGTGAATTAGAATGGATACGAAGGAATTAGAATGGATCGTACGAAGGAATTAGAATGGATCATACGAATGAAATAGTATGGATCGTACGAAGGAATTAGAATGGATCGTACGAAGGAATTAGAATGCATTCGTACGATCCATTCTAATCCATTCGTACAATCCATTCTAATTCATTCGTACGGTCCATTCTAATTCAATCGCACAATCTATTCTAATTCATTCATACGATCCATTCTAATTCATTCGCACAAATGTATCCATTCTAATTCATTCATACGATCCATTCTACTTCATTCGTACTATCCGTTCTAATTCACTCATACGATCCATTCTAATTCATTCATACGATCCATTCTAATTCATTCGTACGATCCATTCTAATTCATTCGCACGAATGTATCCATTCTAATTAATTCTTATGATCCATTCTAATTCATTTGTATCATCTATTCTTATTCATTCGCACGATCCAGTCTAATTGATTCGCACGATCCATTCTAATTCATTCGCACGAATGTATCCATTCTAATTCATTCGTACGATCCATTCTAATTCATTAATATGATCCATTCTAATTCATTCGTACGATCCATTCTAATTCATATGCACAAAGGTATCCATTCTAATCCATTCTAATTCATTAATATGATCCATTCTAATTCATTCGTACGATCCATTCTAATTCATATGCACAAAGGTATACATTCTAATTCATTCGTACGATCCATTCTAATTCAGGATCGTACGAATGAATTAGAATGGATACATTCGTGCGAATGAATTAGAATTGATCGTACGAATGAATTAGAATGGATCGTGCGAATGAATTAGAATGGATCGTACGAATGAATTAGAATGGATGGTACGAATGAACTAGAATGGATACATTCGTGCGAATGAATTAGAATGGATCGTACGAATGAATTAGAATGGATCGTACGAATGAATTAGAATGGATCTTACGAATGAATTAGAATGGATCGTACGAATGAATTAGAATGGATCGTACGAATGAATTAGAATGGATACATTCATGCGAATGAATTAGAATGGATCGGACGAATGAATTAGAATGGATCGTACGAATGATTTAGAATGGCTCAAATGAATGAATTAGAATGGATCGTACGAATGAATTAGAATGGATCGTACGAATGATTTAGAATGGATCAAATGAATGAATTAGAATGGATCGTACGAATGAATTAGAATGGATCGTACGAATGAATTAGAATGGATACATTCGTGCGAATGAATTAGAATGGATCGGACGAATGAATTAGAATAGATCGTACGAATGAATTAGAATGGATCGTACGAAGGAATTAGAATGGATCGTACGAATGAATTAGAATGGATATATTCGTGCAAATGAATTTGAATGGATCGTATGAATGTATTAGAATGGATCGTATGAGTGAATTAGAATGGATCGTACGAATGAATTAGAATGGATCGTATGAATGAATTAGAATGGATACATTCGTGTGAATGAATTAGAATAGATCGTATGAATGAATTAGAATAGATTTTGTGAATGAATTAGAACTGATCGTACGAATGAATTAGAATGGATACATTCGTGCGAATGAATTATAATGGATTGTATGAATGAATTAGAATGGATCGTACGACTGAATTAGAATGGATCGTATGAGTGAAGTAGAATGGATACGATGGAATTAGAATTGATCGTACGAAGGAATTAGAATGGATCATACGAATGAAATAGAATGGATCGTACGAAGGAATTAGAATGGATCGTACGAAGGAATTAGAATGGATCGTACGAAGGAATTAGAATGGATCGTACGAATGAATTAGAATGGATATATTCGTCCAAATGAATTAGAATGGATCGTATGAATGAATTAGAATGGATCGTATGAGTGAATTAGAACGGATAGTACGAATGAAGTAGAATGGATCGTATGAATGAATTAGAATGGATACATTCGTGCGAATGAATTAGAATTGATCGTATGAATGAGTTAGAATAGATTGTGCGAATGAATTAGAATGGATCGTACGAATGAATTAGAATGGATACATTCGTGCGAATAAATTAGAATGGATTGTATGAATGAATTAGAATGGATCGTACGAATGAATTAGAATAGATTGCGTGAATGAATTAGAATGGATCGTACGAATGAATTAGAATGGATCGTACGAAGGAATTAGAATGGATCGTACGAATGAATTAGAATGAATCGTACGAAGGAATTAGAATGGATCGTACGAATGAATTAGAATGGATCGTACGATTGAATTAGAATGGATCATACGAATGAGTAAGAATGGATCGTATGAATGAATTAGATTGGATCGTACGATCCATTCTAATTCATTAGCATGGATCGTGCTAATGAATTAGAATGGAATATACGAATGAATTAGAATGGATCATAGAATGGATCGTATGAATGAATTAGAATGAATTAGAATGGATCCTACGAATGAATTAGAATAGATCATAGGAATGAATTAGAATGGATCGTGCAAATGAATTAGAATGGATACATTCGTACGAATGAATTAGAATGGATCGTACGAATGAATTAGAATGGATCGTACGAATGAATTCGAATGGAGCATACGATCCATTCTAATTCATTGATACAATCCATTCTAATTCATTCGCACGAATGTATCCATTCTAATCTATTCGTACGATCCATTCTAATCCATTCGTACGATCCATTCTAATTCATTCGCACGAATGTAACCATTCTAATTCATTCACACGATCGTATGAATTAGAATGGATACATTCGTGCGAATGAATTAGAATGGATCGTGCGAATCTATTAGACTGGATCGTGCGAATGAATAAGAATGGATCATACGAATGAATTAGAATGGATCGTACGAATTAATTAGAATGGATACATTCGTGCGAATGAATTAGAATGGATTGTATGAATGAATTAGAATGGATCGTACGAATGAATTAGAATTGATCATACGAATTAATTAGAATAGATCATACGAATGAATTAGAATGGATCGTACGAATGAATTAGAATGGATCGTACGAATGAACTAGAATGGATCGTACGAATGAACTAGAATGGATACATTCGTGCGAATGAATTAGAATGGATCGTACGAATGAATTAGAATGGATCGTACGATTCATTGTAATTCATTCGTACGATCCATTCTAATACATTCGTACGATTATTGCTAATTCATTCGCACGATCCATTCTAATTCATTCGTACGATCCATTCTTAATCATTCATACGATCCATTCTAATTCATTCGCACAATCCATTCTAATTCATTCGTACAATCCATTCTAATTCATTCGTATGATCCATTCTAACTCATTCGGTGGATCCATTCTAATTCATTCATACGATCCATTCTAATTCATTCCCACGATCCATTCTAATTTATTCGTACGATCCATTCTAATTCATTCGTACGATCTATTCTAATTCATTCGCACGAATGTAACCATTCTAATTCATTCATACGATTCATTCTAATTCATTCGTATGAGCTATTCTAATTCATTCGTACAATCCATTCTAATTCTTTCGTACGATCCATTGTAATTCATTCAAACAATCCATTTAGATTCATTCGCACAAAATGTATCCATTCAAATTCATTCGTACGATCCAGTCTAATTCATTCGTACGATCCATTCTAATTCATTCGCACGAATATATCCATTCTAATTCATTCGTACGATCCATTCTAATTCATTCGTAAGATCCATTCTAATTCATTCGTACGATCCATTCTAATTCATTCGTACGATCCATTCTAATTCATTCGCACGAATGTATCCATTCTAGTTCATTAGTATGATCAATTCTAATTCATTCGTACGATCCATTCTAATTCATTCGCACGATCCATTCTAATTCATTCGTACGATCAATTCTAATTCATTCGCACGAATGTATCCATTCTAATTCATTCGTACGATCCTGAATTAGAATGGATCGTACGAATGAATGGATCGTGCGAATGAATTAGAATGGAATATACGAATGAATTAGAATGGATCATACGAATTAATTAGAATGAATGGATCGTACGAATGAATTAGAATGGATCGTACGAATGAATTAGAATGGATCATGCGAATGAATTAGAATGGATCGTACGAATGAATTAGAATGGATACATTTGTGCGAATGAATTAGAATGGATCGTATGAATGAATTAGAATGGATCGTATGAATGAATTAGAATGGATTGTACGAATGAATTAGAATGGATCGTGCGAATGAATTAGAATGGATCGTGTGAAAGAATTAGAATGGATTGTATGAATGAATTAGAATAGATCATATGAATGAATTAGAATGGATCGTATGAGTGAATTAGAATGGATCATGTGAAAGAATTAGAATGGATCGTACGATTGAATTAGAATAGATCGTGCGAATGAATTAGAATGGATCATACGAATGAATTAGAATGGATACATTCGTGCGAATGACTTAGAATGGATCGGACGAATGAATTAGAATGGATCGTACGAATGAGTAAGAATGGATCGTACGAATGAAATAGGATAGATCGTACGAGTGAATTAGAATGGATCGTACGAAGGAATTAGAATGGATCGTACGAATGAATTAGAATGGATATATTCGTGCAAATGAATTAGAATGGATCGTATGAATGCATTAGAATGGATCGTATGAGTGAATTAGAATGGATCGTACGAATGAATTAGAATGGATCATATGAATGAATTAGAATGGATACAATCGTGTGAATGAATTAGAATGGATCGTATGAATGAATTAGAATAGATTTTGTGAATAAATTAGAACTGATCGTACGAATGAATTAGAATGGATACATTCGTGCGAATAAATTAGAATGGATTGTATGAATAAATTAGAATGGATCCTATGAATGAATTAGAATAGATCGTACGAATGAATTAGAATAGATAGATTCGTGCGAATGAATTTGAATTGATCGTACGAATGAATTAGAATGGATCGTGCGAATGAATTAGAATGGATCGTACGAATGAATTAGAATGGATATATTCGTGCGAATGAATTAGAATCGATACATTCGTGCGAAAGAATTAGAATAGATCGTATGAATGAATTAGAATGGATTGTATGAATGAATTAGAATGGATCGTATGAATGAATTAGAATGGATCGTGCGAATGAATTAGAATGGATTTTATAAATGAATTAGAATGGATTGTACGAATGAATTAGAATGGATCGTATGAATGAATTAGAATGGATCGTACGAATGAATTAGAATGGATCCAATGAATGAATTAGAATGGTTACATTCATGCGAATGAATTAGAATGGATCGTACGAATGGATTAGAATGGATCGTACGAATGGATTAGAATGGATACATTCGAGCATACGATCCATTCTAATTCATTCGTCCGATCCATTCTAATTCATTCGCACGAATGTATCCATTCTAATTCATTCGTACGATCCATTCTAATTCATTCTTACGATCCATTCTAATTCATTCGTACGATCCATTCTAATTCATTCGCACGAATGTATCCATTCTAGTTCATTTGTACGATCCAGTCTAATCCATTCTAATCCATTCTATTTCATTCGTATGATCCATTCTTACTCATTCGTATGATCCATTCTAATTCATTCGCACGAAATTATCCATTCTAATCCATTCGTACGATCCATTCTAATCCATTCGTACGATCCATTCTAATTCATTCGCATGAATGTAACCATTCTAATTCATTCATTTGATCCATTCTAATTCATTCGTACGATCCATTCTAATTCATTCGCACGAATATATCCATTCTAAACCATTCATACGATCCATTCTAATTTATTCGTACGATCCATTCTAATTCATTCGTAAGATCCATTCTAATTCATTTGTATGATCCATTCTAATTCATTCGTACGATCCATTCTATTTCATTCGCACGAATGTATCCATTCTAGTTCATTCGTACGATCCATTCTAATTCATTCGCACGATCCATTCTAATTCATTCGCACGATCCATTCTAATTCATTCGTACGATCCATTCTAATTCATTCGTACGAATGAATTAGAATGGATACATTCGTGCGAATGAATTAGAATGGATCATACCAATGAGTAAGAATGGATCGTACGAATGAAATAGAATGGATTGTGCGAATGAATTAGAATGGATCGTACGAATGAATTAGAATGGATCGTGTGAAAGAATTAGAATGGATTGTATGAATGAATTAGAATAGATCATATGAATGAATTAGAATGGATCGTATGAGTGAATTAGAATGGATACAAAAGAATTGGATCGTACGAAGGAATTAGAATGGATCATACTAATGAAATAGAAGGATCATACGAAGGAATTAGAATGGATCGTACAAAGGAATTAGAATGGATCGTACGAATGAATTAGAATGGATATATTCGTGCAAATGAATTTGAATGGATCGTATGAATGAATTAGAATGGATCATTCGTATGATCCATTCTAACTCATTCGGTGGATCCATTCTAATTCATTCGTACGATTCATTCTAATTCATTCCCACGATCCATTCTAATTAATTCGTACGATCCATTCTAATTCATTCGTACGATCTATTCTAATTCATTCGCACGAATGTAACCATTCTAATTCATTCATACGATCAATTCTAATTTATTCGTACGATCCATTCTAATTCACTCATACGATCCATTCTAATACATTCATACGATCCATTCTAATTCATTTGCATGAATATATCCATTCTAATTCATTCGTACGATCCATTCTAATTCATTCGTACGATCCATTCTAATTCATTCGTAAGATCCATTCTAATTCATTCATACGATCCATTCTAATTCATTCGTACGATCCATTCTAATTCCTTCGTACGAATGAATTAGAATGGATACATTTGTGCAAATAAATTAGAATGGATCTTACGAATGAATTAGAATGGATCGTACGAATGAATTAGAATGGATCGTACGAAGGAATTAGAATGGATCGTACGAATGAATTAGAATGGATCGTACGAATAAATTAGAATGGATACATTCGTCCGAATGAATTAGAATGGATCATACGAATGAGTAAGAATGGATCGTTCGAATGAAATAGAATAGATTGTACGAATGAATTAGAATGGATCCTACGAATGAATTAGAATGGATCGTGTGAAAGAATTAGAATGGATTGTATGAATGAATTAAAATGAATTCGTACGATCCATTCGAATTCATTCGCACGATCCATTCTAATTCATTCATACGATCCATTCTAATTCATTCATACAATCCATTCTAATTCTTTCACACGATCCATTCTAATTCATTCATCTAATCCATTCTTACTCATTCGTATGATCCATTCTAATTCATTCGGACGAATGTATCCATTCTAATTTATTCGTATGATCCATTCTAATTCATTCGTACGATCCATTCTAATTCCTTTGTACGATCCATTCTAATTCATTCATACGATCCATTATAATTCATTCGTACGATCCATTCTAATTCATTCGCACAAATGTATCCATTCTAAGTTATTCGTACGAAGGAATTAGAATGGATCGTACGAATGAATTAGAATGGATCGTACGAATGAATTAGAATGGATCTTATGAATGAATTAGAATGGATCGTGCGAATGAATTAGAATGGATCATACGAATGAATTAGAATGGATATATTCGTGCAAATGAATTAGAATGGATCGTATGAATGTATTAGAATGGATCGTATGAGCGAATTAGAATGGATCGTATGAATGAATTAGAATGGATCATATGAATGAATTAGAATGGTTACATTCGTGCGAATGAATTAGAATAGATCGTACGAATGAATTAGAATGGATCGTATGAATAAATTAGAATGGATCATGGGAATGAATTAGAATGGATCGTACGAATGAATTAGAATGGATCCACCGAATGAGTTAGAATGGATCATACGAATGATCCATTCTAATTCATTCATACGATCCATTCTAATTCATTTGCACGAATATATCCATTCTAATTCATTCGTACGATCCATTCCAATTCCTTCGTACGATCCATTCTAATTCCTTCGTACGATCCATTCTATTTCATTAGTATGATCCATTCTAATTCCTTCGTACGATCCATTCTAATTCCTTCGTATCCATTCTAATTCACTCATACGATCCATTCTAATTCATTCATACGATCTATTCTAATTCATTCATACAATCAATTCTAATTCTTTCACACGATCCATTCTAATTCATTAGTACGATCCATTCTAATTCATTCGCATAATCCATTCTATTTCATTCGTACGATCCATTCTTACTCATTGGTACGATCCATTCTAATTCATTCGCACGAATGTATCCATTCTAATTCATTCGTACGAATGAATTAGAATGGATTGTACGAATGAATTAGAATGGATCGTGCGAATGAATTAGAATGGATCGTGCGAATGAATTAGAATGGATCGTACGAATGAACTAGAATGGATACATTCGTGCGAATGAAATAGAATGGATCGTACAAATGAATTAGAATGGATCATACGAATGAATTAGAATGGATCTTACGAATGAATTAGAATGGATCGTACGAATAAATTAGAATGGATCGTATGAATGGTTTAGAATGGATACATTCGTGCGAATGAATTAGAATGGATCGTACGAATGAATTAGAATAGATCAAATGAATGAATTAGAATGGTTACATTCATGCGAATGAATTAGAATGGATCGTACGAATGGATTAGAATGGATCTTACGAATGGATTAGAATGGATACATTCGTGCGAATGAATTAGAATGGATCATACGAATGAGTAAGAATGGATCGTACGAATGAAATAGAATGGATTAGAATGGATTAGACTGGATCGTACAAATGAACTAGAATGGATACATTCGTGCGAATGAATTAGATAGGATCGTACGAATGAATTAGAATGGATCGTACGAATGAATTAGAATGGATACATTCGTGCGAATGAATTAAAATGGATCGGACGAATGAATTAGAATGGATCGTACGCTCGAATGTATCCATTCTAATCCATTCGTACGATCCATTCTAATCCATTCGTACGATCCATTCTAATTCATTCGCATGAATATAACCATTCTAATTCATTCATTGGATCCATTCTAATTCATTCGTACGATCCATTCTAATTCATTCATACGATCCATTCTAATTCATTCGTACGATCCATTCTAATTCATTCATACAATCCATTCTAATTCATTCGCACGATCCATTCTAATTCATTCATACGATCCATTCTAATTCATTCATACAATCCATTCTAATTCATTCATACGATCTATTCTAATTCTTTCGCACGAATGTATCCATTCAGATTCATTCGCACGAATGTATCCATTCTAATTCATTCGTACGATCCATTCTAATTTATTCGCACGATCCATTCTAATTCATTCGTACGATCAATTCTAATTCATTCGCACGAATGTATCCATTCTAATTCATTCGTACGATCCATTCTAATTCATTCATAGGATCCATTCTAATTCATTCATACAATCCATTCTAATTTATTCACACGAATGTATCCATTTTAATTCATTCGTACGATCAGTTCTAATTCATTCACAAAATCTATTCTGATTCATTCATACGATCCATTCTAATTCATTCACATGAATGTATCCATTCTAATTCATTCATACGATCCATTCTAATTCATTCGTATGATCCATTCTAATTCACTCATACGATCCATTCTAATACATTCATACGATCCATTCTAATTCATTTGCACGAATATATCCATTCTAATTCATTCGTACGATCCATTCTAATTTCTTCGTACGATCCATTCTAATTCATTCGTACAATCTATCCTATTTCATTCGTACGATCCATTCTTACTCATTCGTACGATCCATTCTAATTCATTCGTCCGAACCATTCTAATTCATTTGCACGAATGTATCCATTCTAATTCATTCGTATGATCCATTCTAATTCATTCGCACGATCCATTCTAATTCATTCGTACGATCCATTCTAATTCGTTCACATGATCCATTCTAATTCATTCGTACGATCCATTCTAATTCATTCGCACGATCCATTCTAATTCATTCGTACAATCCATTCTAATTCATTCATACGATCCATTCTAATTCATTCGTACGATCCATTCTAATTCATTTGCACAAATGTATCCATTCTAATTCATTCGTACGATCCATTCTAATTCATTTGTATGATCTATTCTAATTCATTCGTACGATCCATTCTAATTCATTCGTACGATCCATTCTAATTCATTCGTACGATCCATTCATTCAAATTAATTCGTATGATCCATTCTAATTCATTCGTATATTCCATTCTAATTCATTCGCACGATCCATTCATTCGTACGATCCATTCTAATTCAGGATCGTACGAATGAATTAGAATGGATACATTCGTGCGAATGAATTAGAATTGATCGTACGAATGAATTAGAATGGATCGTGCGAATGAATTAGAATGGATCGTACGAATGAATTAGAATGGATCGTACGAATGAACTAGAATGGATACATTCGTGCGAATGAATTAGAATGGATCGTACGAATGAATTAGAATGGACCTTACAAATGAATTAGAATGGATCGTACGAATGAATTAGAATGGATTGGACGAATGAATTAGAATGGATGTATTCGTGCGAATGAATTCGAATGGATCGTACGAATGAATTAGACTGGATCGTACGAATGAATTTGAATGGATACATTTGTGCGAATGAATCTAAATGGATTGTATGAATGAATTACAATGGATCGTACGAAAGAATTAGAATGGATCGTACGAATGAATTAGAATAGCTCATACGAATGAATTAGAATGAATCGTATGAATGAATTAGAATGGTTACATTCGTGCGAATGAATTAGAATAGATCGTACGAATGAATTAGAATGGATCGTACGAATAAATTAGAATGGATCGTGGGAATGAATTAGAATGGATCGTACAAATGAATTAGAATGGATCCACCAAATGAGTTAGAATGGATCATACGAATGAATTAGAATGGATTGTACGAATGAATTAGAACGGATTGTGCGAATGAATTAGAATGGATCATATGAATGAATAAGAATGGATTGTACGAATGAATTAGAATGGATCGTGCGAATGAATTAGCAATAATCGTACGAATGTATTAGAATGGATCGTACGAATGAATTAGGATGGATCGTACGATCCATTCTAATTCATTTGTACGATCCATTCTAATTCATTCGCACGAATGTATCAATTCTAGTTCATTCGTACGATCCATTCTAGTTCATTCGTACGATCCATTCTAATTCATTCGTACGATCCATTCTAATTCATTCGTATGATCCATTCTAATTAATTCGTATGATCCATTCTAATTCATTCGTACGATCCATTCTAATTCATTCATACAATCCATTCTAATTCATTCGCACGAATGTATCCATTCTAATTAATTCGTACGATCCATTCTAATTCATTCGTATGATCCATTCTTATTCATTCGCACGATCCAGTCTAATAGATTCGCACGATCCATTCTAATTCATTCGCACGAATGTATCCATTCTAATTCATACGATCGTGTGAATGAATTAGAATGGTTACATTCGTGCGAATGAATTAGAATGGATCGTACGAATGGATTAGAATGGATCGTACGAATGGATTAGAATGGATACATTCGTGCGAATGAATTAGAATGGATTGTATGAATGAATTAGAATGGATCGTACGATCCATTCGAATTCATTCGTACGATCCATTCTAATTCATTCGTACGATCCATTCTAATTCATTCGTACGAATGTATCCATTCTAATTCATTTGCACGATCCATTCTAATTCATTCCTATGATCTATTCTAATTCATTCGTACGATCCATTCTAATTCATTCTAATTCATTCATACGATCCATTCTAATTCATTCGTATATTCCATTCTAATTCATTAACCATTCTAATTCATTCATTTGATCCATTCTAATTCATTCGTACGATCCATTCTAATTCATTCGTCCGATCCATTCTAATTCATTCGCACGAATGTATCCATTCTAATTCATTCGCACGATCCATTCTAATTCATTCGTATGATCCATTCTAATTCATTCGTACGATCCATTCTAATTCATTCGTAGGATCCATTCTAATTCATTCGTACAATCTATTCTATTTCATTCGTACGATCCATTCTTACTCATTCGTATGATCCATTCTAATTCATTCGTACGATCGATTCTAATTCCTTCGTACGATCCATTCTAATTCCTTCGTACGATCCATTCTAATTCCTTTGTACGATCCATTCTAATTCATTCGCACGATCCATTCTAATTCTTTCATACAATCCATTCTAATTCTTTCGTGCGAATGAATTAGAATGGATACCTTTGTGCATATGAATTAGAATGGATCGTACGAATGAATTAGAATGGATCATATTAATGAATTAGAATGGATCGTACGAATGAATTAGAATGGATACATTCATGCGAATGAATTAGAATGGATCGTGTGAATCAATTAGACTGGATCGTGCGAATGAATAAGAATAGATCATACGAATGAATTAGAATGGATAGTACGAATTAATTAGAATGGATACATTCGTGCGAATGAATTAGAATGGATTGTATGAAGGAATTAGAATGGATCGTACGAATGAATTAGAATGGATCATACGAATTAATTAGAATGGATCATACGAATGAATTAGAATAGATCGTACGAATGAATTAGAATTGATCATGCGAATGAATTAGAATGGATCGTACGAATGAATTAGAATGGATACATTTGTGTGAATGAATTAGAATGGATCGTACGAATGAATTAGAATGGATCGTATGAATGAATTAGAATGGATCGTACGAGTGAATTAGAATGGATCGTGCGAATGAATTAGAATGGATCGTACGAATGAATTAGAATGGATCGTGTGAAAGAATTAGAATGGTTCGTACGAATGAATTAGAATGGATCGTGCGAATGAATTAGAATGGATCGTATGAATGAATTAGAATAGATTTTGTGAATGAATTAGAACTGACCGTACGAATGAATTAGAATGGATCGTACGAATGAATTAGAATGGATACATTTGTGCGAATGAATTAGAATGGATCGTACGAATGAATTAGAATGGATCGTATGAATGAATTAGAATGGATACATTCGTGCGAATGAATTAGAATGGATCGTGCGAATCCATTAGACTGGATCGTGTGAATGAATAAGAATGGATCATACGAATAAATTAGAATGGATCGTACGAATTAATTAGAATGGATACATTCGTGCGAATGAATTAGAATGGATTGTATGAATGAATTAGAATGGATCGTACGAATGAATTAGAATGGATCATACGAATTAATTAGAATGGATCATACGAATGAATTAGAATGGATCGTACGAATGAATTAGAATGGATCGTACGAATGAACTAGAATGGATCGTACGAATGAAATAGAATAGATTGTACGAATGAATTAGAATGGATTCGTACGAATGAATTAGAATGGATTCGTATGAATGAATTAGAATGGATACATTCCTACGAATGAATTAGAATGGATACATTCGTGCGAAAGAATTAGAATAGATCGTATCAATGAATTAGAATGGATCCTACGAATGAATTAGAATGGATCGTGCGAATGAATTAGAATGGATCGTACGAATGAATTAGAATGGATCGTGCTAATGAATTAGAATTGATCGAACGAATGAATTAGCATGGATCGTGCTAATGAATTAGAATGGATCGTACGAATGAATTAGAATGGATCAAATGAATGAATTAGAATGGTTACATTCATGCGAATGAATTAGAATGGATCGTACCAATGGATTAGAATGGATCGTACGAATGGATTAGAATGGATACATTCGAGCGAATGAATTAGAATGGATCGTACGGAATGAATTAGAATAGATTGTATGAATGAATTAGAATGGATACATTCGTGCGAAAGAATTAGAATGGATCGTGTGAATGAATTAGAATGGATTCGTACGAATGAATTAGAATGGATACATTCGTGTTAATGAATTAGAATGGATCGTACCAATGAGTAAGAATGGATTGTACGAATTAAATAGAATGGATCGTACGAATGAATTAGAATGGATCGTACGGAATGATTTAGAATGGATTGTATGAATGAATTAGAATGGATCGTACGAATGAATTAGAATGGATCATACGAATTAATTAGAATGGATCATACAAATGAATTAGAATGGATCGTACGAATGGATTAGAATGGATCGGACGAATGAATTAGAATGGATCGTTCGAATGAATTAGAATGGATCGTACGAATGAATTAGAATGGATCGTACGAATAAATTAGAATGGAAACATTCGTCCGAATGAATTAGAATGGATCATACGAATGAGTAAGAATGGATCGTACGAATGAATTAGAATGGATCGTACGAATGAATTAGAATGGATCGTACGAATGAATTAGAATGGATCATATGAATGAATTAGAATGGATCGTACGAATGAGTAAGAATGGATCGTACGAATGAAATAGAATGGATTGTACGAATGAATTAGAATGGATCGTACGAATGAATTAGAATGGATCGTGTGAAAGAATTTGAATTAGAATGGATCGTACAAATAAATTAGAATGGATACATTCGTCCGAATGAATTAGAATGGATCATACGAATGAGTAAGAATGGATCGTACGAATGAAATAGAATAGATTGTAAAAATGAATTAGAATGGATCCTACGAATGAATTAGAATGGATCGTGTGAAAGAATTAGAATGGATTGTATGAATGAATTAGAATGGATCCATTCTAATTCATTCGCACGAATGTATCCATTCTAATTCATTCGTACGATCCATTCTAATTCATTCGTATGATCCATTCTAATTAATTCGTATGATCCATTCTAATTCATTCGTACGATCCATTCTAATTCATTCGCACGAATATATCCATTCTAATTAATTCGTACGATCCATTCTAATTCATTCGTATGATCCATTCTAATTCATTCGTACGATCCATTCTAATTCATTCGCACGATCTGTTTTTATTCATTCGCACAATCCATTCTAAACCATTCATACGATCCATTCTAATTTATTCGTACGATCCATTCTAATTCATTCGTAAGATCCATTCTAATTCATTCGTACGATCCATTCTAATTCATTTGTACGATCCATTCTAATTCATTCGCACGAATGTATCCAATCTAGTTTATTCGTACGATCCATTCTAATTCATTCGTACTATCCATTCTAATTCATTCGCACGATCCATTCTAATTCATTCGTACGATCCATTCTAATTCATTCGCACGAATGTATCCATTCTAATTCATTCGTACATACGATCCATTCTAATTCATTCGTACGATCCATTCTAATTCATTCGCACGATCTGTTCTTATTCATTCGCACAATCCATTCTAATTCATTCGCACGAATGTATCCATTCTAATTCATTCGTACGATCCATTCTAATTCATATGCACAAAGGAATCCATTCTAATTCATTCGTACGATCCATTCTAATTCAGGATCATACGAATGAATTAGAATGGATACATTCGTGCGAATGAATTAGAATGGATCATACGAATGACTAAGAATGGATCGTACGAATGAAATAGAATAGATTGTACGAATGAATTAGAATGGATCCTACGAATGAATTAGAATGGATCGTGTGAAAGAATTAGAATGGATTGTATGAATGAATTAGAATTGATCGTACGATTGAATTAGAATGGATCGTAGGAATGAATTAGAATGGATACATTCATGCGAATGAATTAGAATTGATCGTACGAATGAATTAGAATGGATCGTGCGAATGAATTAGAATGGATCGTACGAATGAATTAGAATGGATCGTACGAATGAACTAGAATGGATACATTCGTGCGAATGAATTAGAATGGATCGTACGAATGAATTAGAATGGATCGTACGAATGAATTAGAATGGATCTTACGAATGAATTAGAATGGATCGTACGAATGAATTAGAATGGATTGTACGAATGAATTAGAATGGATACATTCGTGCGAATGAATTAGAATGGATCGGATGAATGAATTAGAATGGATCGTACGAATGAATTAGAATGGATCGTACGAATGAATTAGAATGGATCGTATGAATAAATTAGAATGGATACATTCGTCCGAATGAATTAGAATGGATCATACGAATGAGTAAGAATGGATCGTAATAATGAAATAGAATGGATCGTACGAATGAATCGTGCAAATGAATTAGAATGGATCGTATGAATGTATTAGAATGGATCGTATGAGTGAACTAGAATGGATCGTACGAATGAATTAGAATGGATTGTATGAATGAATTAGAATAGATCGTACGAATGAATTAGAATGGATCATACGAATTAATTAGAATGGATCATACGAATGAATGAGAATGGAACGTACGAATGAATTAGAATGGATCGTGTGAAAGAATTAGAATGGATTGTATGAATGAATTAGAATGAATTCGTTCGATCAATTCTAATTCATTAGCACGATCCATTCTAATTCATTCGTATGATCCATTCTAATTCATTCGCACGATCCATTCTAATTCATTCGTACGATCCATTCTAATTCTTTCACACAATCCATTCTAATTCATTCGTACGATCCATTCTAATTCATTTGTACGATCTATTCTAATTCATTCGTACGATCCATTCTAATTCATTCGTACGATCCATTCTAATTCCATCGTACGATCCATTCTAATTCATTCATACAATCCATTCTAATTCTTTCACACGATCCATTCTAATTCATTCGTACGATCCATTCTAATTCATTCGTCCGATCCATTCTAATTCATTCACACGAATGTATCCATTCTAAACCATTCATACGATTCATTCTAATTTATTCGTACGATCCATTCTAATTCATTCATAGGATCCATTCTAATTCTTTCGTACGATCCATTCTAATTCATTCGTACGATCCATTCTAATTCATTCGCACGAATGTATCCATTCTAGTTCATTCGTACGATCCATTCTAATTCATTCGTACGATCCATTCTAATTCATTCGCACGATCCATTCTAATTCATTCGTACGATCCATTCTAATTCATTCGCACGAATGTATCCATTCTAGTTCATTCGTACATACGATCCATTTTAATTCATTCGCACGAATGTATCCATTCTAATTCATTTGTATAATCCATTCTATTTCATTCGTACGATCCATTCTTACTCATTCGTATGATCCATTCTAATTCATTCGCACGAATATATCCATTCTAATTCATTCGTACGATCCATTCTAATTCATTCGCACTATCCATTCTAATTCATTCGTACGATCCATTCTAATTCATTCGTATGATCCATTCTAATTTATTCGTTCAAATATATCCATTCTAATTCATTCGTACGATCCATTCTAATTCATTCGCACGATCCATTCTAATTCATTCGCACGAATGTATCCATTCTAATTCATTTGCACGATCCATTCTAATTCATTCCTATGATCTATTCTAATTCATTCGTACGATCCATTCTAATTCATTCGCTTGAATGTATCCATTCTAATTTATTCGTACGATCCATTCTAATTCGTTAATATGATCCATTCTAATTCGTTCGTACGATCCATTCTAATTCGTTCGTATGATCCATTCTAATTCGTTCGTATGATCCTTTCTAATTCATTCCTAAGATCTATTCTAATTCATTCGCTCGAATATATCCATTCTAATTCATTCGTTCGATCTATTCTAATTCATTCGCACGATCCATTCTAATTCATTCGTATGAACCATTCTAATCCATTCGTACGATCCATTCTAATTCATTCGTACGATCCATTCTAATTCATTCGCACGAATGTATCCATTCTAGTTCATTCGTACGATCCATTCTAATTCATTCGGACGATCCATTCTAACTCATTCGCATGATCCATTCTAATTCCTTCGTACGATCCATTCTAATTCATTCGTACGATCTATTCTAATTCATTCGTACAATCTATTCTAATTCATTCATACAATCCATTCTAATTCATTCGCACGATCCATTCTAATTCATTCATACGATCCATTCTATTCGAATGGATCATGCGATCCATTCGAATTCATTCGCCCGATCCATTCTAATTCATTCATACGATCTATTCTAATTCATTCATACAATGCATTCTAATTCTTTCGCACGATCCGTTCTAATTCATTCATACGATCCATTCTAATTCATTCGTACCATCCATTCTAATTCACTCATACGATCCATTCTAATACATTCATACGATCCATTCTAATTCATTTGCACGAATATATCCATTCTAATTCATTCGTACGATCCATTCTAATTCCTTCGTACGATCCAATCTAATTCATTCATACAATCCATTCTAATTCTTTCACACGATCCATTCTAATTCATTCGTATGATCCATTCTAATTCATTCGTGCAATCCATTCTATTTCATTCGTTCGATCCATTCTTACTCATTCGTACGATCCATTCTAATTCATTCACACGAATGTATCCATTCGTACGAATGAATTAGAATAGATTATACGAATGAATTAGAATGGATCGTACGAATGAATTAGAATGGATATATTCGTGCAAATAAATTAGAATGTATCGTATGAATGTATTAGAATGGATCGTATGAGTGAATTAGAATGGATCGTACGAATGAATTAGAATGGATCGTATGAATGAATTGGAATGGATCGTGCGAAAGAATTAGAATGCATTGTATGAATGAATTAGAATGGATCGTATGAATGAATTAGAATGGATCGTGCGAATGGATCGTATGATCCATTCGAATAGAATGGATCATATGAATGAATTAGAATGGATCGGGCGAATGAATTAGAATGGATTGTAGGAATGAATTAGAATGGATCGTATGAATGAATTAGAATGGATCGTATGAATGAATTAGAATGGATCGTGCGAATGAATTAGAATGGATCGTACGAATGAATTAGAATGGATCATCCGAATGAATTAGAATGGATCATACGAATGAATTAGAATGGATCATACGATTGAGTAAGAATGGATCGTACAAATGAAATAGAATGGATTGTACGAATGAATTAGAATGGATACATTCATGCGAATGAATTAGAATGGATCGGACGATTGAATTAGAATGGATCGTACGATTCATTCTAATTCATTCGTACGATCCATTCTAATACATTCATACGATTCATGCTAATTCATTCGCACGATCCATTCTAATTCATTCGTACGATCCATTCTTATTCATTCATATGATCCATTCTAATTCATTCGCACAATTCATTCTAATTCATTCATACAATCCATTCTAATTCATTCGTATGATCCATTCTAACTCATTCGGTGGATCTATTCTAATTCATTCGTACGATCCATTCTAATTCATTCGTACGATCCATTCTAATTCATTCCCACGATCCATTCTAATTTATTCGTACGATCCAATCTAATTCATTCGTACGATCTATTCTAATTCATTCGCACGAATGTAACCATTCTAATTCATTCATACGATTCATTCTAATTCATTCGTATGAGCTATTCTAATTCATTCGTACGATCCATTCTAATTCATTCGTACGATCCATTGTAATTCATTCATACAATCCATTTAGATTCATTCGCACAAATGTATCCATTCAAATTCATTCGTACGATCCATTCTAATTCATTCGTACGATCCATTCTAATTCATTCATACGATCTATTCTAATTCATTCATACAATCCATTCTAATTCTTTCACACGATCCATTCTAATTCATTCGTACGATCCATTCGAATTCATTCGTATGATCCATTCTAATTCACTCATACGATCAATTCTAATACATTCATACGATCCATTCTAATTCATTTGCACGAATATATCCATTCTAATTCATTCGTACGATCCATTATAATTGATTCATACGATCCATTCTAATTCATTTGCACGAATATATCCATTCTAATTCATTCGTACGATCCATTCTAATTCCTTCGTACGATCCATTCTAATTCGTTTGTACGATCCATTCTAATTCATTCGTACGATCCATTCTAATTCATTAATATGATCCATTCTAATTCATTCATACGATCCATTCTAATGAATTAGAATTGATCGTACGAATGAAATAGAATGGATTGCACGAATGATTTAGAATGGATCGTACGAATGAATTAGAATGGATCGTGTGAAAGAATTGGAATGGATTGTACGAATGAATTAGAATGGATACATTCGTGCGAATGAATTAGAATGGATCATACCAATGAGTAAGAATGGATCGTACGAATGAAATAGAATGGATTGTGCGAATGAATTAGAATGGATCGTACGAATGAATTAGAATGGATCGTGTGAAAGAATTAGAATGGATTGTATGAATGAATTAGAATAGATCGTATGAATGAATTAGAAGGGATTGTATGAGTGAATTAGAATGGATACGAAGGAATTAGAATGGATCGTACGAAGGAATTAGAATGGATCATACAAATGAAATAGAATGGATCGTACGAAGGAATTAGAATGGATCGTACGAAGGAATTAGAATAGATCGTACGAAGGAATTAGAATGGATCGTACAAATGAATTAGAATGGATATATTCGTGCAAATGAATTAGAATGGATCGTATGAATGATTTGGAATGGATACATTCGTGCGAATGAATTAGAATGGATCATACGAATGAGTAAGAATGGATCGTACGAATGAAATAGAATGGATCGTACGAATGAATTAGAATGGATTCGTACGAATGAATTAGAATGGATACATTCTTGCGAATGAATTAGAATGGATCGTACCAATGAGTAAGAATGGATCGTACGAATGAAATAGAATGGATTATGCGAATGAATTAGAATGGATCGTACGAATGAATTAGAATGGATCGTACGAATGAATTAGAATGGATCATACGAATGAATTTGAATGGATCATACGAATGATTTAGAATGGATCGTACGAATGAATTAGAATGGACCATACGAATTAATTAGAATGGATGAAACGAATGAATTAGAATGGATCATACGAATGAATTAGAATGGATACATTTGTGCGAATGAATTAGAATGGATCGTACAAATGGATTAGAATGGATCGTACGAATGGATTAGAATGGATACATTCGTGCGAATGAATTAGAATGGATTGTATGAATGAATTAGAATGGATCGTATGATCCATTCGAATTCATTCGCACGATCCATTCTAATTCATTCGTACGATCCATTCTAATTCATTCATACGATCCATTCTAATTCATTCATACTATCCATTCTAATTCATTCGTACGAAACATTCATACGATCCATTCTAATTCATTCATACTATCCATTCTAATTCATTCGTACGATCCATTCTTACTCATTCGTATGATCCATTCTAATTCATTCGGACGAATGTATCCATTCTAATTCATTCGTACGATCCATTCTAATTCATTCGTACGATCCATTCTTACTCATTCGTATGATCCATTCTAATTCATTCGTCCGATCCATTCTAATTCATTGGCTCGAATGTATGCATTCTAATCCATTCGTACGGTCCATTCTAATTCATTAGCACGATCCATTCTAATTCTTTCACACGATCCATTCTAATTCATTCGTACGATCCATTCTAATTCATTCGCACAATCCATTCTATTTCATTCGTACGATCCATTCTTACTCATTCGTATGATCCATTCTAATTCATTCGCACGAATGTATCCATAATGGATCATACGAATGAGTAAGAATGGATCGTACGAATGAAATAGAATGGATTATGCGAATGAATTAGAATGGACCGTACGAATGAATTAGAATGGATCGTACGAATGAATTAGAATGGATATATTTGAACGAAGAAATTAGAATGGATCATACGAATGAATTAGAATGGATCGTACGAATGAATTAGAATGGATAGTGCGAATGAATTAGAATCGATCGTACGAATGAATTAGAATGGATCGTACGAATGAATTAGAATGGATCATACGAATAAGTAAGAATGGATCGTACGAATGAATTAGAATGGATCGTACGAATGAATTAGAATGGATCGTGCTAATGAATTAGAATTGATCGAACGAATGAATTTGAATGGATACATTTGTGCGAATGAATCTAAATGGATTGTATGAATGAATTACAATGGATCGTATGAATGAATTAGAATGGATCGTACGAATGAATTAGAATGGATCAAATGAACGAATTAGAATGGTTACATTCATGCGAATGAATTAGAATGGATCGTACGAATGGATTAGAATGGATCGTATGAGTGAATTAGAATGGATACGAAGGAATTAGAATGGATCGTACGAAGGAATTAGAATGGATCATACGAATGAAATAGTATGGATCGTACGAAGGAATTAGAATGGATCGTACGAAGGAATTAGAATGCATTCGTACGATCCATTCTAATCCATTCGTACAATCCATTCTAATTCATTCATACGATCCATTCTATTTCATTTGCACAATCCATTCTAATTCTTTCGTACGATGCATTCTAATTCATTCGTACGATCCATTCTAATTCATTCATTTGATCCATTCTAATTCATTCGTATGATCCATTCTAATTCATTCGTCCGATCCATTCTAATTCATTCGCATGAATTAGAATGAATTGTATGAATGAATTAGAATGGATAGTACGAATGAAGTAGAATGGATCGTATGAATGAATTAGAATGGATACATTCGTGCGAATGAATTAGAATGGATCGTACGAATGAATTAGAATGGATCCTACGAATGAATTAGAATGGATCATGTGAAAGAATTAGAATGGATTGTATGAATGAATTAGAATAGATCGTGCGAATGAACTAGAATGGATACATTCGTGCGAATGAATTAGAATGAATCGTACGAATGAATTAGAATGGATCGTACGAATGAATTAGAATGGATCTTACGAATGAATTAGAATGGATCGTACAAATGAATAGGAATGGATCGTACGAATGAATTAGAATGGATACATTCGAGCGAATGAATTAGAATGGATCGGACGAATGAATTAGAATGGATCGTACGAAAGAATTAGAATGGATCAAATGAATGAATTAGAATGGATCGTACGAATAAATTAGAATAGATACATTCGTCCGAATGAATTAGAATGGATCGTACGAATGAATTAGAATGGATACATTCGTATGAATGAATTAGAATGGATCGTACGAATGAATTAGAATGGATCGTACAGAATGAATTAGAATGGATATATTTGAATGAATAAATTAGAATGGATCATACGAATGAATTAGAATGGATCGTACGAATGAATTAGAATAGATAGTGCGAATGAATTAGAATCGATCGTACGAATGAATTAGAATGGATCGTACGAATGACTTAGAATGGATCGTACGAATGAATTAGAATGGATCGTACGAATAAATTAGAATGGATACATTCGTCCGAATGAATTAGAATGGATCATACGAATGAGTAAGAATGGATCGTACGAATCAAATAGAATAGATTGTACGAATGAATTAGAATGGATCCTACGAATGAATTAGAATGGATCGTGTGAAAGAATTAGAATGGATTGTATGATTGAATTAGAATGGATCGAATGAATGAATTAGAATGGATCGTACGAATGGATTAGAATGGATCGTACGAATGAATTAGAATGGATCGTACGAATGAACTAGAATGGATACATTTGTACGAATGAATTAGAATGGATCGTACGAATGAATTAGAATGGATCGTACAAATGAATTAGAAGAGATCGTACGAATGAATTAGAATGGATCGTACGAAGGAATTAGAATGGATCGTACGAATGATTTAGAATGGATCGTACGAATGAATTAGAATGGATTGTACGAATGAATTAGAATGAATTAGAATGGATCGTACGAATGAATTAGAATGGATCGTACGTATGAATTAGAATGGATCGTACGAATAAATTAGAATGGATACATTCGTCCGAATGAATTAGAATAGATCATACGAATGAGTAAGAATGGATCGTACGAATGAAATAGAATAGATTGTACGAATGAATTAGAATGGATCGTACGAATGAATTAGAATGGATCGTGTGAAAGAATTAGAATGGATTGTATGAATGAATTAGAATGGATCATATGAATGAATTAGAATGGATACATTCGTGTGAATGAATTAGAATGGATTGTACGAATGAATTAGAATGGATCGTACGAATGAATTAGAATGGATCGTACGAATGAATTAGAATGGTTACATTCATGCGAATGAATTAGAATGGATCGTACGAATGGATTAGAATGGATCGTACGAATGGATTAGAATGGATACATTCGAGCGAATGAATTAGAATGGATCGTACGAATGAATTAGAATGGATCATACGAATGGATTAGAATGGATCCTACGAATGGATTAGAATGGATACCTTTGTGCATATGAATTTGAATGGATCGTACGAATGAATTAGAATGGATCATATGAATGAATTAGAATGGATCGTGTGAAAGAATTAGAATAGATTGTATGAATGAATTAGAATAGATCGTATGGATGAATTAGAATGGATCGTACGAATGAATTAGAATGGATCGTACGAATGAATTAGAATGGATCGTACGAATGAATTAGAATGGATACATTCGTGCGAATAAATTAGAATGGATACATTCGTGCGAAAGAATTAGAATAGGTCGTATGAATGAATTAGAATGGATCCTATGAATGAATTAGAATGGATCGTGCGAATGAATTAGAATGGATCGTACGAATGAATTAGAATAGATCGTACGAATGAATTAGAATGGATTGTACGAATGGATCGTACGAATGGATTTGAATGGATCGTACGAATGGATTAGAATGGATCAATTCGAGCGAATGAGTTAGAATGGATCGTACGAATGAATTAGAATGGATCGTATGAATAAATTAGAATGGATACATTTGTCCGAATGAATTAGAATGGATCATAAGAATGAGTAAGAATGGATCGTACGAATGAAATAGAATAGATTGTACGAAAGAATTAGAATGGATCCTACGAATGAATTAGAATGGATCGTGTGAAAGAATTAAAATGGATTGTTTGAATGAATTAGAATGGATCGTATGAATGAATTAGAATGGATCGTGCGAATGAATTCGAATGGATCGTACGAATTCATTATAATTCATTCATACAATCCGTTCTAATTCTTTCACACGATCCATTCTAATTCATTCGTACGTTCCATTCTAATTCATTACCATGATCCATTCTAATTCATTCATACGATCTATTCTAATTCTTTCGCACGAATGTATACATTCTAATTCATTCGCACGAATGTATCCATTCTAATTCAATCGTACGATCCATTCTAATTCATTCGCACAAATGTATCCATTCTAATTCATTCGTACGATCCATTCTAATTCATTCGCACGATCCATTCTAATTCATTCATACGATCCATTCTAATTCTTTCACACGATCTATTCTAATCCATTCTAATTCATTCGTACGAATCCATTCTAATTCATTCGTACAATCTATTCTATTTCATTCGTACGATCCATTCTTACTCATTCGTATGATCCATTCTAATTCATTCGGACGAATGTATCCATTCTAATTTATTCGTACGATCCATTCTAATTCATTCGTACGATCCATTCTAATTTATTCGCTCGAATGCTTCCATTCTAATCCATTCGTACGATCCATTCTAGTCCATTCGTACGATCCATTCTAATTCATTCGCATGAATGTAACCATTCTAATTCATTCATTTGATCCATTCTAATTCATTTGTACGATCCATTCTAATTCATTAGCACGATCCATGCTAATTCATTCGTTCGATCAATTCTAATTCATTAGCACGATCCATTCTAATTCATTCGTACGATCCATTCTAATTCATTCGCACGATCCATTCTAATTCATTCATAGGATCCATTCTAATTCATTCATACGATCTATTCTAATTCTTTCGCACGAATGTATCCATTCTAATTCATTCGCACAAATGTATCCATTCTAATTCATTCGTACGATCCATTCTAATTCATTCGTACGATCCATTCTAATTCATTCGCACAATCCATTCTATTTCATTCGTACGATCCATTCTTACTCATTCGTATGATCCATTCTAATTCATTCGCACGAATGTATCCATAATGGATCATACGAATGAGTAAGAATGGATCGTACGAATGAAATAGAATGGATTGTGCAAATGAATTAGAATGGACCGTACGAATGAATTAGACGTACGAATGAATTAGAATGGATACATTCGTGCGAATAAACTAGAATGGATCATACGAATGAGTAAGAATGGATCGTCATTCCAATTCATTCGTATGATCCATTCTAATTCATTTCTATCCATTCTATTTCATTTGCACGATCCATTCTAATTCATTCGCGCTATCTATTCTAATTCATTCGTACGATCCATTCTAATTCATTCGTACGATCCATTCTAATTCATTCGTACAATCCATTCTAATTTATTCGCACGAATATATCCATTCTAATTCATTCGTACGATCCATTCTAATTCATTCGCACAATCTATTCTAATTCATTCATACGATCCATTCTAATTCATTCGCACGAATGTATCCATTCTAATTCATTCATACGATTCATTCTACTTCATTCGTACTATCCGTTCTAATTCACTCATACGATCCATTCTAATTCATTCATACGATCCATTCTAATTCATTTGCACGAATATATCCATTCTAATTCATTCGTACGATCCTGAATTAGAATGGATCGTATGAATGAATTAGAATGGATACCTTTGTGCATATGAATTAGAATGGATCATACGAATGAATTAGAATGGATCATATTAATGAATTAGAATGGATCGTACGAATGAATTAGAATGGATACATTCGTGCGAATGAATTAGAATGGATCGTATGAATGAATTCGAATAGATTTTGTGAATGAATTAGAACTGATTGTACGAATGAATTAGAATGGATACATTCGTGCGAATGAATTAGAATGGATTGTATGAATGAATTAGAATGGATCCTATGAAAGAATTAGAATGGATCGTACGAATGAGTAAGAATGGATTGTACGAATGAATTAGAATAGATTGCGCGAATGAATTAGAATGGATCGTGCGAATGAAATAGAATGGATACAAATGAATTAGAATGGATCATACGAATGAATTAGAATGACGATCCATTCTTACTCATTCGTATGATCCATTCTAATTTATTCGCACGAATGTATCCATTCTAATTCATTCGTACGTCTAATTCATTCGTACGGTCCATTCTAATTCATTCGCACAATCCATTCTATTTCATTCGTACGATCCATTCTTACTCATTCGTATGATCCATTATGGATACATTCGTGCGAATGAATTAGAATGGATCATACGAATGAGTAAGAATGGATCGTACGAATGAAATAGAATGGATTGTGCGAATGAATTAGAATGGATCGTACGAATGAATTAGAATGGATCGTGTGAAAGAATTAGAATGGATTGTATGAATGAATTAGAATAGATCGTATGAATGAATTAGAATGGATCATACGAATGAATTAGAATGGATCGTACGAATGAATTAGAATGGATACATTCGCGAATGAATTAGAATGGATCATACGAATGAATTAGAATGGATCGTACGAGTGAATTAGAATGGATCTTACGAATGAATTAGAATGGATCATACGAATGAATAAGAATGGATCGTACGAATGAATTAGAATGGATACATTTGTGCGAATGAATTAGAATAGATCGTACGAATGAATTAGAATGGATCGTATGAATGAATTAGAATGGATCGTACGAATGAATTAGAATGGATCGTACGAAGGAATTAGAATGGATCGTACGAATGAATTAGAATGGATATATTCGTGCAAATGAATTAGAATGGATCGTATGAATGTATTAGAATGGATCGTATGAGTGAATTAGAATGGATCGTGCGAATGAATTAGAATGGATTGTATGAATGAATTAGAATGGATCGTACGAATGAATTAGAATGGATCATACGAATTAATTAGAATGGATCATACGAATGAATTAGAATGGATCGTACGAATGAATTAGAATTAGAATGGATATATTCGTGCGAATGAATTAGAAGGGATACATTCCTGCGAAAGAATTAGAATAGATCGTATGAATGAATTAGAATGGATCCTATGAATGAATTAAAATGGATCGTGCGAATGAATTAGAATGGATCGTACGAATGAATTAGAATGGATACATTCGTGCGAATGAATTAGAATGGATCGGACGAATGAATTAGAATGGATCGTACGAATGAATTAGAATGGATCAAATGAATGAATTAGAATGGTTACATTCATGCGAATGAATTAGAATGGATCGTACTAATGGATTAGAATGGATACATTCGAGCGAATGAATTAGAATGGATCGTACGAATGAATTAGAATGGACCGTACGAATGAATTAGAATGGATCGTACGAATGAATTAGAATGTATCATGTGAAAGAATTAGAATGGATTGTATGAATGAATTAGAATAGATCGTATGAATGAATTAGAATGGATCGTACGAATCAATTAGAATGGATCGTATGAATGAATTAGAATGGATCGTACGAATGAATTAGAATGGATACATTCGTGCGAATGAATTAGAATGGATACATTCATGCGAAAGAATTAGAATAGATCGTATGAATGAATTAGAGTGGATCCTATGAATGAATTAGAATGGATCGTGCGAATGAATTAGAATGGATCGTACGAATGAATTAGAATGGATCGTGTGAAAGAATTAGAATGGATCGTACGAATGAATTAGAATGGATCGTGCGAATGAATTAGAATGGATCGTACGAATGAATTATAATGGATACATTTGTGCAAATGAATTAGAATGGATCGTACGAATGAATTATAATGGATACATTTGTGCAAATGAATTAGAATGGATCGTACGAATGAATTAGAATGGATCATGCTAATGAATTAGAATTGATCGAACGAATGAATTAGCATGGGTCGTGCTAATGAATTAGAATGGATCGTACGAATGAATTAGAATGGATCGTGCGAATGAATTAGAATGAATCGTACGAATGAATTAGAATGGATCGTGCTAATGAATTAGAATTGATCGAACGAATGAATTAGCATGGATCGTGCTAATGAATTAGAATGGATCGTACGAATGAATTAGAATAGATCAAATGAATGAATTAGAATGGTTACATTCATGCGAATGAATTAGAATGGATCGTACGAATGGATTAGAATGGATCGTACGAATGGATTAGAATGGATACATTCGAGCGAAAGAATTAGAATGGATCGTACGAATGAATTAGAATGGATTGTACGAATAAATTAGAATGGATACATTCGTCCGAATGAATTAGAATGGATCATACGAATGAGTAAGAATGGATCGTACGAATGAAATAGAATAGATTGTATGAATGAATTAGAATGGATTCGTACGAATGAATTAGAATGGATTAGAATAGATCGTGTGAAAGAATTAGAATGGATCGTACGAATGAATTAGAATGGATCGTGCGAATGAATTAGAATGGATCGTACGAATGAATTAGAATGGATTCATTTGTGCGAATGAATTAGAATGGATCGTACAAATGAATTAGAATGGATACATTCATGCGAATGAATTAGAATGGATACATTCGTGCGAAAGAATTAGAATAGATCGTATGAATGAATTAGAATGGATCCTATGAATGAATTTGAATAGATCGTGCGAATGAATTAGAATGGATCGTACAAATGAATTAGAATGGATCGTGCTAATGAATTAGAATTGATCGAACGAATGAATTAGCATGGATCGTGCTAATGAATTAGAAAGGAACGTACGAATGAATTAGAATGGATCGTGTGAAAGAATTAGAATGGATTGTATGAATGAATTAGAATCAATTCGTACGATCCATTCGAATTCATTCGCACGATCCTTTCTAATTCATTCATACGATCCATTCTAATTCATTCATACAATCCATTCTAATTCTTTCACACGATCCATTCTAATTCATTCGTAGGATCTATTCTAATTCATTCGAACAATCTATTCTATTTCATTCGTACGATCCATTCTTACTCATTCGTATGATCCATTCGAATTCATTCGGACGAATGTATCCATTCTAATTTATTCATACGATCCATTCTAATTCATTCGTACGATCCATTCTAATTCATTCGCTCGAATGTATCCATTCTAATCCATTAGTACGATCCATTCTAATCCATTCGTACGATCCATTCTAATTCATTCGTACGATCTATTCTAATTCATTCGTACGATCCATTCTAATTCATTCGCATGATCCATTCTAATTCATTCATAGGATCCATTCTAATTCATTCATACGATCTATTCTAATTCTTTCGCACGAATGTATCCATTTTAATTCATTCGTACGAATGTATCCATTCTAATTCATTCGTACGATCCATTCTAATTCATTCGTACGATCCATTCTAATTCATTCATACGATCTATTCTAATTCATTCATACAATCCATTCTAATTCTTTCACACGATCCATTCTAATTCATTCATATGATCCATTCTAATTCATTCGTACGATCCATTCTAATTCATATGCACAAAGGTATCCATTCTAATCCATTCGTAGGATCCATTCTAATCCATTCGTACGATCCATTCTAATTCATTCGTACGATCCATTCTAATTCATTCGCTCGAATGTATCCATTCTAATCCATTCGTACGATCCATTCTAATCCATTCGTACGATCCATTCTAATTCATTCGCATGAATGTAACCATTCTAATTCATTCATTTGATCCATTCTAATTCATTCGTATGATCCATTCTAATTCATTCGTTTGATCCATTCTAATTCATTCGCACGAATGTATCCATTCTAATTCATTCGTACGATCCATTCTAATTCATTCGTACGATCCATTCTAATTCATTCGTAAGATCCATTCTAATTCATTCGTACGATCCATTCTAATTCATTCGTACGATCCATTCTAATTCATTCGCACGAATGTATCCATTCTAGTTCATTCGTACGATCCATTCTAATCCATTCGTAGGATCCATTCTAATTCATTCGCATGAATGTAACCATTCTAATTCATTCATTTGATCCATTCTAATTCATTCGTACGATCCATTCTAATTCATTCGTCCGATCCATTCAAATTCATTCGCACGAATGTATCCATTCTAATTCATTCGCACGATCTATTCTAATTCATTCGTACGATCCATTCAAATTCATTCGTAGGGTCTTAGAATGGAATATACGAATGAATTAGAATGGATCGTATGAATGAATTAGAATGGATCGTATGAATGAATTAGAATGGATCGTACGAATGAATTAAAATGGATCGTGCGAATGAATTCGAATGGATTGTACGGTCCATTCTAATTCATTCATACAATCCATTCTAATTCATTCGCACGAATGTATCCATTCTAATCCATTCGTACGATCCATTCTAATCCATTCTTACGATCCATTCTAATTCATTCGCACAAATGTATCCATTCTAATTCATTCGTACGATCCATTCTAATTCATTCGTACGATCCATTCTACAATTCATTCTAATTCATTCGTATATTCCATTCTAATTCATTAGCACGATCCATGCTAATGAATTAGAATGGATCGTACGAATGAATTAGAATAGATCGTGTGAAAGAGTTAGAATGGATTGTATGAATGAATTAGAATGGATCGTATGAATGGATTAGAATGGATACATTCGTGCGAATGAATTAGAATGGATCCTGCGAATCAATTAGACTGGATCGTGCGAATGAATAAGAATAGATCATACGAATGAATTAGAATGGATCTTACGAAAAAATTAGAATGAATTAGAATGGATCGTACGAATGAATTAGAATGGATCGTACGAATGAATTAGAATGGATACATTCGTGCGAATGAATTAGAATGGATCGTGCGAATCAATTAGATTGGATCGTGCGAATGAATAAGAATAGATCATACGAAAGAATTAGAATGGATCGTACGAATTAATTAGAATGGATACATTCGTGCGAATGAATTAGAATGGATTGTATGAATGAATTAGAATGGATCGTATGAATGAATTAGAATGGATCATACGAATTAATTAGAATGGATCGTACGAATGAATTAGAATGGATCGTACGAATGAATTAGAATGGATCGTGCTAATGAATTAGAATGGATCATACGAATGAATTAGAATGGATACATTTGTGCGAATGAATTAGAATGGATCGTACGAATGAATTAGAATGGATCGTATGAATGAATTAGAATGGATCGTACGAATGAATTAGAATGGATCGTGCGAATGAATTAGAATGGATCGTACGAATGAATTAGAATGGATCGTGTGAAAGAATTAGAATGGATTGTACGAATGAATTAGAATGGATCGTGCGAATGAATTAGAATGGATCGTATGAATGAATTAGAATAGATTTTGTGAATGAATTAGAACTGATTGTACGAATGAATTAGAATGGATCGTACGAATGAATTAGAATGGATCGTATGAATGAATTAGAATGGATACATTCGTGTGAATGAATTAGAATAGATCGTGCGAATCCATTAGACTGGATCGTGTGAATGAATAAGAATTGATCATACGAATGAATTAGAATGGATCGTACGAATTAATTAGAATGGATACATTCGTGCAAATGAATTAGAATGGATTATATTAATGAATTAGAATGGATCGTACGAATGAATTAGAATGGATCATACGAATTAATTACAATAGATCGTACGAATGAATTAGAATGGATCGTACGAATGAATTAGAATGGATCGTACGAATGAACTAGAATGGATCGTACGAATGAAATAGAATAGATTGTACGAATGAATTAGAATGGATTCGTACGAATGAATTAGAATGGATACATTCGTGCGAATGAATTAGAATGGATACATTTGTGCGAAAGAATTAGAATAGATCGTATGAATGAATTAGAATGGATCCTATGAATGAATTAGAATGGATCGTGCGAATGAATTAGAATGGTTCGTACGAATGAATTAGAATGGATCGTGTTAATGAATTAGAATTGATCAAACGAATGAATTAGAATGCATCGTACGAAAGAATTAGAATGGATATATTCGTGCGAATGAATTAGAATGAATCGCACGATCCATTCTAATTCATTTATACGATCCATTCTAATTCATTCATACAATCCATTCTAATTCTTTCAAACGATCCATTCTAATTCATTCGTAAGATCCATTCTAATTTATTAATATGATCCATTCTAATTCATTCGTACGATCCATTCTAATTCATTTGCACAAAGGTATCCATTCTAATCCATTCGTAGGATCCATTCTAATCCACTCGTACGATCCATTCTAATTCATTCGTACGATCCATTCTAATTCATTCGCTCGAATGTATCCATTCTAATCCATTCGTACGATCCATTCTAATCCATTCGTACGATCCATTCTAATTCATTCGCATGAATGTAACCATTCTAATTCATTCATTTGATCCATTCTAATTCATTCGTACGATCCATTCTAATTCATTCGCACGATCCATTCTAATTCATTCATAGGATCCATTCTAATTCATTCGTACAATCCATTCTAATTCTTTCACACGATCTATTCTAATTCATTCGTGCGATCCATTCTAATTCATTCATACAATCCATTCTAATTCATTCGTACGATCCATTCTAATTCACTCATACGATCTATTCTAATTCATTTGCACGAATAGATCGTATGAATGTATTAGAATGGATCGTACGAATAAATTAGAATGGATCAGACGAATGAATTAGAATGGATACATTCGTGCGAATGAATTAGAATGGATCGGACGAATGAATTAGAATGGATCGGACGAATGAATTAGAATGGATCGTACGAATGAATTAGAATGGATTATACGAATGAATTAGAATGGATCATACGAATGAGTAAGAATGGATCGTACGAATGAAATAGAATGGATTGTACGAATGAATTAGAATGGATACATTCGTGCGAATGAATTAGAATGGATCGTACGAATGAATTAGAATGGATCGTACGAATGAATTAGAATGGATCGTACGAATGAATTAGAATACATCGTACAAAAGAATTAGAATGGATATATTCGTGCGAATGAATTAGAATGGATCGTACGAATGAACTAGAATGGATCGTACGAATGAATTAGAATGGATTGTACGAATGATTTAGAATGGATCGTACGAATGAATTAGAATGGATCGTACGAATGATTTAGAATGGATACATTCGTGCGAATGAATTAGAATGGATCATACGAATGAGTAAGAATGGATCGTACGAATGAAATAGAATGGATTGTACGAATGAATTAGAATGGATCGTACGAATGAATTAGAATGGATACATTCGTGCGAATGAATTAGAATGGATCGTACCAATGAGTAAGAATGGATCGTATGAATGAAATAGAATGGATTGTGCGAATGAATTAGAATGGATCGTACGAATGAATTAGAATGGATCGTACGAATGAATTAGAATGGATCATACGAATGAATTAGAATGGATCGTACGAATGATTTAGAATGGATCGTACGAATGAGTTAGAATGGATCATACGAATTAATTAGAATGGATGATACGAATGAATTAGAATGGATCGTACGAATGAATTAGAATGGATACATTTGTGCGAATGAATTAGAATGGATCGTACGAATGGATTAGAATGGATCGTACGAATGGATTAGAATGGATACATTCGTGCGAATGAATTAGAATGGATTGTATGAATGAATTAGAATGGATCGTACGATCCATTCGAATTCATTCGCACGATCTATTCTAATTCATTCCTACGATCAATTCTAATTCATTCATACGATCCATTCTAATTCATTCGTACGATCCATTCTAATTCATTCGTATATTCCATTCTAATTCATTCGTACGATCTATTCTATTTCATTCGTACGATCCCATCTTACTCATTCGTATGATCCATTCTAATTCATTCGGACGAATGTATCCATTCTAATTCATTCGTACCATCCATTCTAATTCATTCGTACGATCCATTCTTACTCATTCGTATGATCCATTCTAATTCATTCGTACGATCCATTCTAATTCATTCGCTCGAATGTATCATTCTAATCCATTCGTATGATCCATTCTAATTCATTAGCACGATCCATTCTAATTCTTTCACACGATCCATTCTAATTCATTCGTACGATCCATTCTAATTCATTCGTAAGATCCATTCTAATTCATTCGTACGATCCATTCTAATTCATTCGTACGATGTATTCTAATTCATTCACACGAATGTATCCATTCTAGTTCATTCGCATGATCTATTCTAATTCATTCATACAATCCATTCTAATTCTTTCACACGATCCATTCTAATTCATTCGTACGATCCATTCTAATTCATTGGCACAATCCATTCTATTTCATTCGTACGATCCATTCTTACTCATTCGTATGATCCATTCTAATTCATTCGCACGATACGAATGAATTAGAATGGATCGTGCGAATGAATTAGAATGGATCGTACGAATGAATTAGAATGGATCGTACGAATGAACTAGAATAGATACATTCGTGCGAATGAATTAGAATGGATCATACGAATGAATTAGAATGGATCGTACGAATGAACTAGAATGGATACATTCGTGCGAATGAATTAGAATGGATCGTACGAATGAATTAGAATGGATTGTACGAATGAATTAGAATGGATCTTACGAATGAATTAGAATGGATTGTATAAATGAATTAGAATAGATCGTACGAATGAATTAGAATGGATACATTCGTGCGAATGAATTAGAATGGATCGGACGAATGAATTAGAATGGATCGTACGAACGAATTAGAATGGATCGTACGAATGAATTAGAATGGATCGTACGAATAAATTAGAATGGATACATTCGTCCGAATGAATTAGAATGGATCATACGAATGAGTAAGAATGGATCGTACGAATGAAATAGAATGGATCGTACGAATGAACTAGAATGGATACATTCGTGCGAATGAATTAGAATGGATCGTACGAATGAATTAGAATGGATCGTACGAATGAATTAGAATGGATCTTACGAATGAATTAGAATGGATCATACGAATGAATTTGAATGGATCGTATGAATGAATTAGAATGGATACATTCGTGCGAATGAATAAGAATGGATCAGACGAATGAATTAGAATGGATCGTGCGAATGAATTAGAATGGATCGTACGAATGAATTAGAATGGATCGTACGAATAAATTAGAATGGATACATTCGTCCGAATGAATTAGAATGGATCATACGAATGAATTAGAATGGATCGTACGAATGAATTAGAATGGATCATATTAATGAATTAAAATGGATCGTACAAATGAATTAGAATGGATACATTCGTGCAAATGAATTAGAATAGATCGTGCACGAATGTATCCATTCTAATTCATTCGTACGATCCATTCTGCACAAAGGTATCCATTCTAATCCATTCGTAGGATCCATTCTAATCCATTCGTATGATCCATTCTAATTCATTCGTACGATCCATTCTAATTCATTCGCTCGAATGTATCCATTCTAATCCATTCGTACGATCCATTCTAATTCATTCGTATGATCCATTCTAATTCATTCGCATGAATGTAACCATTCTAATTCATTCATTTGATCCATTCTAATTCATTCGTACGATCCATTCTAATTCATTCATCCGATCCATTCTAATTCATTCGCACGAATGTATCCATTCTAATTCATTCGTACGATCCATTCTAATTCATTCGTACAATCCATTCTAATTCATTCGTAAGATCCATTCTAATTCATTCGTACGATCCATTCTAATTCATTCGCACGAATGTATCCATTCTAGTTCATTCGTACGATCCATTCTAATCCATTCGTACGATCCATTCTAATTCATTCGCATGAATGTAACAATTCTAATTCATTCATTTGATACATTCTAATTCATTCGTACGATCCATTCTAATTCATTCGTCCGATCCATTCTAATTCATTCGCACGAATGTATCCATTCTAATTCATTCGCACGATCCATTCTAATTCATTCGTACGATCCATTCTAATTCATTCGTACGATCCATTCAAATTCATTCGTAGGATCTTAGAATGGAATATACGAATGAATTAGAATGGATCATACGAATGAATTAGAATGGATCGTATGAATGAATTAGAATGGATCATACGAATGAATTAGAATGGATCGTGCGAATGAATTCGAATGGATTGTATGATCCATTCTAATTCATTCATAAAATCCATTCTAATTCATTCGCACGAATGTATCCATTCTAATCCATTCGTACGATCCATTCTAATCCATTCGTACGATCCATTCTAATTCATTCGCACAAATGTATCCATTCTAATTCATTCGTACGATCCATTCTAATTCATTCGTACGATCCATTCTACGATTCATTCTAATTCATTCGTATATTCCATTCTAATTCATTAGCACGATCCATGCTAATGAATTAGAATGGATCGTACGAATGAATTAGAATGGATCGTGTGAAAGAATTAGAATGGATTGTATGAATGAATTAGAATGGATCGTATGAATGGATTAGAATGGATACATTCGTGCGAATGAATTAGAATGGATCGTGTGAATCAATTAGACTGGATCGTGCGAATGAATAAGAATAGATCATACGAATGAATTAGAATGGATTGTACGAATGAATTAGAATGAATTAGAATGGATCGTACGAATGAATTAGAATGGATCGTACGAATGAATTAGAATGGATTCATTCGTGCGAATGAATTAGAATGGATCGTGCGAATCAATTAGATTGGATCGTGCGAATGAATAAGAATAGATCATACGAATGAATTAGAATGGATCGTACGAATTAATTAGAATGGATACATTCGTGCGAATGAATTAGAATGGATTGTATGAATGAATTAGAATGGATCGTATGAATGAATTAGAATGGATCATACGAATTAATTAGAATGGATCGTACGAATGAATTAGAATGGATTGTACGAATGAATTAGAATGGATCATGCGAATGAATTAGAATGGATCGTACGAATGAATTAGAATGGATACATTTGTGCGAATGAATTAGAATGGATCGTACGAATGAATTAGAATGGATCGTATGAATGAGTTAGAATGGATCGTACGAATGAATTAGAATGGATCGTGCGAATGAATTAGAATGGATCGTACGAATGAATTAGAATGGATCGTGTGAAAGAATTAGAATGGATCGTACGAATGAATTAGAATGGATCGTGCGAATGAATTAGAATGGATCGTATGAATGAATTAGAATAGATTTTGTGAATGAATTAGAACTGATTGTACGAATGAATTAGAATGGATCGTACGAATGAATTAGAATTGATACATTTGTGCGAATGAATTAGAATGGATCGTACGAATGAATTAGAATGGATCGTATGAATGAATTAGAATGGATACATTCGTGCGAATGAATTAGAATAGATCGTGTGAATCCATTAGACTGGATCGTGCGAATGAATAAGAATTGATCACACGAATGAATTAGAATGGATCGTACGAATTAATTAGAATGGATACATTCGTGCGAATGAATTAGAATGGATTGTATGAATGAATTAGAATGGATCGTACGAATGAATTAGAATGGATCATACGAATTAATTAGAATGGATCATACGAATGAATTAGAATGGATCGTACGAATGAATTAGAATGGATCGTACGAATGAACTAGAATGGATCATACGAATAAAATAGAATAGATTGTACGAATGAATTAGAATGGATTCGTACGAATGAATTAGAATGGATACATTCGTGCAAATGAATCAGAATGGATACATTCATGCGAAAGAATTAGAATAGATCGTATGAATGAATTAGAATAGATCCTATGAATGAATTAGAATGTATCGTGCGAATGAATTAGAATGGATCGTACGAATGAATTAGAATGGATCGTGTTAATGAATTAGAATTGATCGAACGAATGAATTAGAATGCATCGTACGAAAGAATTAGAATGGATATATTCGTGCGAATGAATTAGAATGAATCGCACGATCCATTCTAATTCTTTCATACGATCCATTCTAATTCATTCATACAATGCATTCTAATTCTTTCACACGATCCATTCTAATTCATTCGTACAATCCATTCTAATTCATTAATATGATCCATTATAATCCATTCGTAGGATCCATTCTAATCCACTCGTACGATCCATTCTAATTCATTCGTACAATCCATTCTAATTCATTCGCTCGAATGTATCCATTCTAATCCATTCGTACGATCCATTCTAATCCATTCGTACGATCCATTCTAATTCATTCGTATGAATGTAACCATTCTAATTCATTCATTTGATCCATTCTAATTCATTCGTACGATCCATTCTAATTCATTCGCACGATCCATTCTAATTCATTCATAGGATCCATTCTAATTCATTCGTACAATCCATTCTAATCCTTTCACACGATCCATTCTAATTCATTCGTACGATCCATTCTAATTCATTCATACAATCCATTCTAATTCATTCGTACGATCCATTCTAATTCACTCATACGATCCAGTCTAATACAATCATATGATCCATTCTAATTCATTTGCATGAATAGATCGTAGAATGGATCATACGAATGAGTAAGAATGGATCGTACGAATGAATTAGAATGGATCGGACGAATGAATTAGAATGGATCGTATGAATGAATTAGAATGGATCGTACGAATGAATTAGAATGGATCATACGAATGAATTAGAATGGATCATACGAATGAGTAAGAATGGCTCGTACGAATGAAATAGAATGGATTGTACGAATGAATTAGAATGGATACATTCGTGCGAATGAATTAGAATGGATCGTACGAATGAATTAGAATGGATCGTACAAATGAATTAGAATGGATCGTACGAATGAATTAGAATGCATCGTACGAAAGAATTAGAATGGATATATTCGTGCGAATGAATTAGAATGGATCGTATGAATGAATTAGACTGGATCGTACGAATGAATTAGAATGGATCGTACGAATGAATTAGAATGGATTGTACGAATAATTTAGAATGGATCGTACGAATGAATTAGAATGGATCGTACGAATGATTTAGAATAGATACATTCGTGCGAATGAATTAGAATGGATCATACGAATGAGTAAGAATGGATCGTACGAATGAAATAGAATGGATTGTACGAATGAATTAGAATGGATCGTACGAATGAATTAGAATGGATACATTCGTGCGAATGAATTAGAATGGATCGTACCAATGAGTAAGAATGGATCGTACGAATGAAATAGAATGGATTGTGCGAATGAATTAGAATGGATCGTACGAATGAATTAGAATGGATCGTACGAATGAATTAGAATGGATCATACGAATGAATTAGAATGGATCGTACGAATGATTTAGAATGGATCGTACGAATGAATTAGAATGGATCATACGAATTAATTAGAATAGATAATACGAATGAATTAGAATGGATCGTACGAATGAATTAGAATGGATACATTTGTGCGAATGAATTAGAATGGATCGTACGAATGGATTAGAATGGATCGTACGACTGGATTTGAATGGATACATTCGTGCGAATGAATTAGAATGGATTGTATGAATGAATTAGAATGGATCGTACGATCCATTCGAATTCATTCGCACGATCTATTCTGATTCATTCGTACGATCCATTCTAATTCATTCATACGATCCATTCTAATTTATTCCTACGATCCATTCTAATTCATTCGTATATTCCATTCTAATTCATTCGTACGATCTATTCTATTTCATTCGTACGATCCATTCTTACTCATTCGTATGATCCATTCTAATTCATTCGGAAGAATGTATCCATTCTACACTACAACAAAAAAGGCATTTCCCGACGGTTTTTAACTGTCAAGAAACCCATTACTTGACGTTTTTTAATAAAGCCAAATTCCGTCAACTATGCCAGTGTCAAGAAAAGTTAGGAATAGTTGACAGTGTCATAACTGACAACTATTCATTGTTTACTTGACAGTTGTTTATTTTTTTGTAGGAAAAATAATCTAGAGGTTCTCCATAAAACCGTCAAGTATAAGAAGTATAATTGACAGTGGTTCAAAACCGTCAAGTATTCTTGTACTAAACCGTCAAGTAATATTGACATACTTGACGGTTACATAAAAAAACATCAACTACACTCACTTTCTTGATGGAGATAGATTTGATGGTTCTCAACAAAACTGTCAAGTATTGTGAAGAAAACTTGATGGTTTTGTAGAATACCGTCAATTATAAGTGATCATTGTTGACAATTTTTATCATAGTTGATAATTTCCTTAAAAATAATATCCACCTATATTACTTAATTAATTGATGGTTCCTTGATACGCATGCATGTACAACAGTTTAAAGTCCGGGCATATTTCATAAAAAAAAGTTCCATACAGATTGAAACTACTACATAGAACAACTGGTCAATTCAATAAAGATATTAATGTTTCATACAAACCATTCCAAACTACTACCTAGCTATAGCACGAACTTCTGAATTAATTATAACAATTCATATAAGAACTTTTTAATTGAAAATAGGACAAGTACATGGAGGGGAGCCAAAAAAACTATGAAATAAAAGAGAGCCCCCGAATCATCTCGTTGCGAAGTCTGACTCAGTGGTGGTGGGGTCTAGCTGCAACTCGATCAGTTGATGTCTTTCCACCAGCAGCCCGAATCACCTTTCCGAGTGCCAAGTCGAGCACGGCGACTCGAGAAGTACATCGATTGTGTGGTTCCAGAAACAGTCATGAAATCCAGATTTGGTACTGAACAATTAATAAATCCAGCTTCTCTTTTGCCATTTGGACGGATATACGACATATAACAACCTGTGAATAAGAAAGTTATCAATATCAGGCATTGAAAATAAGAATTTATATTCATCAGATGAAATATGAGAAACAATATGAGAATAAAAAATATTATCATCAGATAGACAAACAATATGATAATCAAGGGAGACCTTTAACAAGATTTTCACATGGACAAAAGTAAAAAGATGAATGAACATCTGAAGCACACTAGCATTCTTATCTGGTGCTAGGTGCCAAAACATTCATATATTCAAAGCACAATACAAAACTACTCTTGAAAAGAGAATAAATTAATTGAAATCACCAATTTATCTTCTTTATCATGAAAGAGACTATATATATATATATGTAAATCAGTGATCTACTCATATTGAATTGAATCCACAGTGCTTGGACAACAATGAAGCTAGGTTATGCTTACATTGTTATCATTGTAGTACATAGATATGCAGTACAAATAGGAAAAATAATATGTCGCGATCACTATCTCTGTTGCATCCAGTTTGGGCTAGCTCTTTTATCCATGCAAGATATCTTAAATAACTGCAGCCTTGGAAATATACAGATGAGTATTAAATGTTCTTCATGCGAATCCTTTTGACTTCTTTTTCTCACAGTATTTTATTAGTTGAGCTTGCATTCAACCCCAAGTTGTAAAAGCAAAGGAGAGAGCCCAAAGGCCACTCATGCATGCCATGACCATATGGACAGAAAGAGCAGCCCATTGCAACTTTTGAATTGGAGAGAGAGAGAGTGAGAGAGAGAGAGAGAGCTACAACAAAGGAAGTGCCATAAATGAGATCATAAGAAAGACATTCAATGTATGGTCCCCTCCTCCAGATGTGAGTGGACCCACTGAGGAAACCTTTCTTTCCTTAGCTGTAAGGGAGGGACAAAAGGCTGGAGAGGACATGTACCCCTTTGCATGTTAGGTATACCTCAACCTTTACTTGGGTATACATGGAGCAATATTTGAAGTTCATGCCTAAACCCTTACATGCAGCTGCTCTGTAGGATATCTAAGGGAAGGAAATTGGCCATCAAGAAAAGAACAACAGGGTCCCCTCATCCCATCTGTGCAGATGTCATCACCCTCTATTGGTCTTCAAGTGAAAACCTAATGCATATCTAATTAGAATAACAGAAAGCTTATATCCTTGAGTATGAATGGTCCAAACCAAACATAAAGGTAGAATGCAAGCAAAATTTTGATTCTAAATCAATTAGAGTCTTCAAGCAGCAAGAGGAAACATCAAATATTTGCTATATGACCATAAATAAAAATACTACATGTGGACATGTCAGATTTTAGGTTGAAGTCTCGGATACTCGAACCACTTAATACACCGGAAAAAAAAAGGCACTATCCAACCCAACATTCTTTAGTTGTATAGATTCTTCACTGCCGGATGGAAAGATGATGCTCTAAAACCAACCCATGCACCAAGAAATCAGTAATAGTCACTGAACGATAATTTGGTTTATTCGAAGAGAATGCTATGAAAGATTTTCTGCAGTCACACAAAGTACTCACAATTCTTTCAGGAGATTGGGCAACACACTTTATGGCATCCAGTGAAGCTGCTGAAGTTCGCTCGTTGCTGCAATATAGCAAATAACATGCCAATCACCAGTAGTTTAAATGGGAACAAAAAAAAAAGCAGAAACCATGTAATCCCATTATACAAGGTATACAAATATTGTACATAACCATAGTAGTGGCTTGTGAGCAAATTTAAAATTCGAAAAAGTATCTACCTTTGAATGATTTCTACGTGCAGGGGTGGGTGGGCTATTGACGCTTTATAAATATGTATTCTCATTTAAGGTTCAAAGTTTCAGAAAAGATAAATAAATAACCAGCCAATATGTTCCACCTTTTTGGTAAAAACTCAAAGAATAGGAAGAATTCCCCACTCTCCTTGGCCTACAGTCATCCTCTTTGTCAGATGTTATCCACAATTCCAAACATGAGTGATATCAAAGTAGATGGCTGGATAAAGTTGCTCATGTGCACCGGCTCTTCGTCATTGATGCTTTTTCACCCCTCTTACCCTTAGATGTGATGCCATGCTCTTTGTGAAATAGAAGTGCACTCCCCTTGACATCCACGACCAAGAAATAGAGAACACACACAGAGGGGAGGAAGGGGGCCTACCTTGGGTAGTGAGATTCCTCCGCAGCTGCGAGCTCCTCCGCGCCACGCCTCCTTGTCCCAGTCGATCCCTTAGGTCGGCCGCTACTAAACCGATCGAAGGGTACCGAGGTCATGGGGGTCCCCTTGTCCGCGGCTGCATTTTCCCACCGGCCACCTTGTGGCAGCCCAAACCGTAGAGAGAGAAGAGAGGAATTCGGAAAGAAGGGTGAGGAGAATGGGGGTTTTGGGATTTGATTTAAAGATAGGGCAGATCGGGGTTGTTGGGGAGAGATAGGGATTGAAATCGAGTGAGAGAAAAGAGGGGGAAACGATTGGGGTTGAGATCGGATGAGGGAAGAGAGAGGGGAAGGTTTGGTCTGGGTTCAGGGCTGGGATTGAGGGAAGGGGGTGAGGGTTGGGTTCTTAAAGGGAGGGGAGACGACCAGGGCTTAGGGGGTGACGGCGGCAGGGTAGGGGGCGGCGGCGACCGGCGGGATTCCGGGTGGTCAACGGCGTGGGGATCGAGGAAAAAGGGGCGGCTCGGGCGGCGTTTCGGGGGGAGGGCCGGGTCGGACCGAGTGGGAGGGGAATCCGAGAGAGAGAGGAAGGGAGTCCGAGAGAGATGGAGGGAGATCGGAGAGAAAAGGGAGAGATCGGAGAGATGGGGGAGAAGAGAGGGAGAGAAAGAGAGAGAGAGAGAGAGAAGAGAGAGAGAGAGAGAGAGAGAGAGAGAGAGAGAGAGAGAGAGAGAGAAGGGTCGGTTGATGGGTTGGGTTGGGTTAGGTTCGGGTTTGGGTATCGGGTTTTAATTTTTTTGGTTTTGATTTTGATTTTGATTGATGATTTTTTTTTCCTTCTAACACCTAATGATAATCAGACGGCTGTGGTTCGCTGCCCACGCAAGGAGAGGGGGAGGAATGGTTGGTCCAATTCCTGATCGGAAAATTGGGATTCATGGGAATGTAGCTGGGGGTCGAACTACTCGTACTTGAACCCGATCACGACTTACTAGCACACGAATTCCCTCGAGTCCGTTCGACTCACCACTTAACCCATTTTATTAATTTAATTATATTAATTATGAATCATCACGCATGCCCTGCAATTATATACGTGCATATTGCTGATGCTATGAATGCCATACCTCCAATATCGCCTCGTGACCCGGACTCGGAACCCATTGCCCGATCCCGCTCAAGTTCAACCAACGGCATCAACAACAATTATGTGGGATCAAATCTAATATTTCAGAAATATAATAATAATAAAATGATGAATCTGGTCTGCCCCAAGCGGAAAATAATTCTGGAGTACCGAGTATTACAAAAACACCCAACCCGTTTAATAAACGGGTCAAAAACTTAAACCCAAACCCGACCCGTCTAATAAAAGGGTTGACCCAACCCGACCTGTTTAACCTGTTTACCAAACGGGTCGGGTCGGGTTGGCTCGGGTTGGGTCAACAGAACCCGTGTAAACTTGCCGGGTTGAGTCAAGACAAGTTGGATTGGGTCGGGTTGGCTCGGGTCGGGTCGGGTCAGGTTGACATGACCCATTTGGTAAACGGGTCAATTGGGTCAAAGTACAAATCCGAACCCGACCCATTAAATAAATGGGTCAATCGGGTCGACCCGTTTATGACCTGAACCTGTTTATCGGGTCAAGTCGGGCCGAGTCGAGTCGGATTGGGTCAAGTCGGATTAGCTCTATCGGGTCAACTGAATAGACTCGTCGTGTGGTAAACGGGTCTAACAGGTCTTATCAGGTCTACCCGCCGTTTATAAACAAGTCGGGTATGGGTTTAGGATCTAGACATGATTAGTTAAACGGGTCGGGTCTGGGTCTAGGGGTTTTGGACACGACCCAAAACTAGACACGACACGAACCCGACCCGACCCGAACCCCAAAACCTTTTTTTACTGATGGTTGGGCTTTATCGACGGTTCTGTAATAAATGTCAAGTAATAACACCTTTATTGACGGTTTTGTTATCTCCAAGCTAACTTTGAGGATTAGATGATAGTTTCTTTAAAAATGTCAAGAAACCATGAACCTACCTTGAGGGTTTTATATATACTGTCAAGAAATATTAAATTTACTTGATCTTTTTTAATAAGCGTCAAGTAATAAACTTCTTTCTTGACGGTTTATTACAAAACCGTCAACTCATCTGGCTCCTTCTTGGGCTTTATATTTGGACCGTCAACAAAACCATCTTTCTTGACGGTTTACTTAAAACCGTCAAGAAAGACTAAAATCAAAGCGTCAAGTAAAGGCATTTTTGTTGTAGTGCTAATTCATTCGTATGATCCATTCTAATTCATTCGTACGATCCATTCTTACTCATTCGTATGATCCATTCTAATTCATTCGTACGATCCATTCTAATTCATTCGCTCGAATGTATCCATTCTAATCCATTCGTACGATCCATTCTAATTCATTAGCACGATCCATTCTAATTCTTTCACACGATCCATTCTAATTCATTCGTAAGATCCATTCTAATTCATTCGCACAATCCATTCTATTTCATTCGTACGATCCATTCTTACTCATTCGTATGATCCATTCTAATTCATTCGCACGAATGTATCCATAACGAATCATACGAATGAGTAAGAATGGATCGTACGAATGAAATAGAATGGATTGTGCGAATGAATTAGAATGGACCGTACGAATGAATTAGAATGGATCGTACGAATGAATTAGAATGAATATATTTGAACGAAGAAATTAGAAAGGATCATACGAATGAATTAGAATGGATCGTACGAATGAATTAGAATGGATAGTGCGAATGAATTAGAATCGATCGTACGAATGAATTAGAATGGATCGTACGAATGAATTAGAATGGATCATATGAATGAGTAAGAATGGATCGTACGAATGAATTAGAAGGGATCGTACGAATGAATTAGAATGGATCGTGCTAATGAATTAGAATTGATCGAACGAATGAATTAGCATGGATCGTGCTAATGAATTAGACTGGATCGTACGAATGAATTTGAATGGATACATTTGTGCGAATGAATCTAAATGGATTGTATGAATGAATTACAATGGATCGTACGAATGAATTAGAATGGATCGTACGAATGAATTATAATGGATCAAATGAATGAATTAGAATGGTTGCATTCATGCGAATGAATTAGAATGGATCGTACGAATGGATTAGAATGGATCGTATGAGTGAATTAGAATGGATACGAAGGAATTAGAATGGATCGTACGAAGGAATTAGAATGGATCATACGAATGAAATAGAATGGATCGTACGAATGAATTAGAATGGATCATACGAAGGAATTAGAATGCATTCGTACGATCCATTCTAATCCATTCGTACAATCCATTCTAATTCATTCATACTATCCATTCTATTTCATTTGCACGATCCATTCTAATTCTTTCGTACGATGCATTCTAATTCATTCGTACGATCCATTCTAATTCATTCATTTGATCTATTCTAATTCATTCGTACGATCCATTCTAATTCATTCATCCGATCCATTCAATTCATTCGCATGAATTAGAATGAATTGTATGAATGAATTAGAATGGATAGTATGAATGAAGTAGAATGGATCGTATGAATGAATTAGAATGGATACATTCGTGCGAATGAATTAGAATGTATCGTACGAATGAATTAGATTGGATCCTACGAATAAATTAGAATGGATCATGTGAAAAAATTAGAATGGATTGTATGAATGAATTAGAATCGATCGTGCGAATGAACTAGAATAGATACATTCGTGCGAATGAATTAGAATGAATCGTACGAATGAATTAGAATGGATCGTACGAATGAATTAGAATGGATCTTACGAATGAATTAGAATGGATCGTACGAATGAATTAGAATGGATCGTACGAATGAATTAGAATGGATACATTCGTGCGAATGAATTAGAATGGATCGGACGAATGAATTAGAATGGATCGTACGAAAGAATTAGAATGGATCAAATGAATGAATTAGAATGGATCGTACGAATAAATTAGAATGGATACATTCGTCCGAATGAATTAGAATGGATCGTACGAATGAATTAGAATGGATCATACGAATGAATTAGAATGGATCGTACGAATGAATTAGAATGGATACAATCGTACGAATGAATTAGAATGGATCGTACGAATGAATTAGAATGGATCGTACGGAATGAATTAGAATGGATATATTTGAATGAATAAATTAGAATGGATCATACGAATAAATTAGAATGGATCGTACGAATGAATTAGAATGGATAGTGCGAATGAATTAGAATCGATCGTACGAATGAATTAGAATGGATCGTACGAACTAATTAGAATGGATCATACGAATGAGTAAGAATGGATCGTACGAATGAATTAGAATGGATCGTACGAATGAATTAGAATAGATCGTACGAATAAATTAGAATGGATGCATTCGTCCGAATGAATTAGAATGGATCATACGAATGAGTAAGAATGGATCGTATGAATGAAATAGAATAGATTGTACGAATGAATTAGAATGGATCCTACGAATGAATTAGAATGGATCGTGTGAAAGAATTAGAATTGATTGTATGAATGAATTAGAATGGATCGAATGAATGAATTAGAATGGATCGTACGAATGGATTAGAATGGATCGTACGAATGAATTAGAATGGATCGTACGAATGAACTAGAATGGATACATTCGTGTGAATGAATTAGAATGGATCGTACGAATGAATTAGAATGGATCGTATGAATGAATTAGAATGGATCGTATGAATGAATTAGAATGGATCGTACGAATGAATTAGAATAGATCGTACGAATGAATTAGAATGGATCGTACGAAGGAATTAGAATGGATCGTACGAATGAATTAGACTGGATCGTATGAATGAATTATAATGGATACATTCGTGGGAATGAATTAGAATGGATTGTACGAATGAATTAGAATGGATCGTACGAATGAATTAGAATGGATCGTATGAATGAATTAGAATGGATACATTCGTGCGAATGAATTACAATGGATTGTACGAATGAATTAGAATGGATCGTACGAATGAATTAGAATGGATCGTGTGAAAGAATTAGAATGGATTGTATGAATGAATTAGAATGGATCATATGAATGAATTAGAATGGATACATTCGTGTGAATGAATTAGAATGGATCGTACGAATGAATTAGAATGGATCGTACGAATGAGTTAGAATGGATCGTACGAATGAATTAGAATGGATCGTATGAATGAATTAGAATGGTTACATTCATGCGAATGAATTAGAATGGATCGTATGAATGGATTAGAATGGATCGTACGAATGGATTAGAATGGATACATTCGAGCGAATGAATTAGAATGGATCATACGAATGAATTAGAATGGATCGTACGAATGGATTAGAATGGATCCTACGAATGGATTAGAATGGATACCTTTGTGCATATGAATTAGAATGGATCGTACGAATGAATTAGAATGGATCATATGAATGAATTAGAATGGATCGTGTGAAAGAATTAGAATGGATTGTATGAATGAATTAGAATAGATCGTATGAATGAATTAGAATGGATCGTACGAATGAATTAGAATGGATCGTACGAATGAATTAGAATGGATCGTATGAATGAATTCGAATGGATACATTCGTGCGAATGAATTAGAATGGATACATTCGTGCGAAAGAATTAGAATAGATCGTATGAATGAATTAGAATGGATCCTATAAATGAATTAGAATGGATCGTGCGAATGAATTAGAATGGATCGTACGAATGAATTAGAATAGATCGTACGAATGAATTAGAATGGATCGTACGAATGGATCGTACGAATGGATTTGAATGGATCGTACGAATGGATTAGAATGGATCAATTCGAGCGAATGAGTTAGAATGGATCGTACGAATGAATTAGAATGGATCGTACGAATAAATTAGAATGGATACATTTGTCCGAATGAATTATAATGGATCATACGAATGACTAAGAATGGATCGTACGAATGAAATAGAATAGATTGTAAGAATGAATTAGAATGGATCCTACGAATGAATTAGAATGGATCGTGTGAAAGAATTAGAATGGATTGTTTGAATGAATTAGAATGGATCGTATGAATGAATTAGAATGGATCGTGCGAATGAATTAGAATGGATCGTACGAATTCATTATAATTCATTCATACAATCCATTCTAATTCTTTCACACGATCCATTCTAATTCATTCGTACGTTCCATTCTAATTCATTAGCACGATCCTTGCTAATTCATTCGTTCGATCAATTCTAATTCATTAGCACGATCCATTCTAATTCATTCGTATGATCCATTCTAATTCATTCGCACGATCCATTCTAATTCATTCATAGGATCCATTCTAATTCATTCATACGATCTATTCTAATTCTTTCGCACGAATGTATCCATTCTAATTCATTCGCACGAATGTATCCATTCTAATTCAATCGTACGATCCATTCTAATTCATTCGCACAAATATATCCATTCTAATTCATTCGTACGATCCATTCTAATTCATTCGCACGATCCATTCTAATTCATTCGTACGATCCATTCTAATTCTTTCACACGATCTATTCTAATCTATTCTAATTCATTCGTACGAATCCATTCTAATTCATTCGTACAATCTATTCTATTTCATTCGTACGATCCATTCTTACTCATTCGTATCATCCATTCTAATTCATTCGGACGAATGTATCCATTCTGATTTATTCGTATGATCCATTCTAATTCATTCGTACGATCCATTCTAATTTATTCGCTCGAATGCATCCATTCTAATCCATTCGTACGATCCATTCTAATTCATTCGCATGAATGTAACCATTTTAATTCATTCATTTGATCCATTCTAATTCATTCGTACGATCCATTCTAATTCATTAGCACGATCCATTCTAATTCATTCGTACGATCCATTCTAATTCATTCGCACGATCCATTCTAATTCATTCATAGGATCCATTCTAATTCATTCATACGATCTATTCTAATTCTTTCACACGAATGTATCCATTCTAATTCATTCGCACAAATGTATCCATTCTAATTAATTCGTACGATCCATTCTTATTCATTCGTACGATCCATTCTAATTCATTCATACGATCTATTCTAATTCATTCATACAATCCATTCTAGTTCTTTCACACGATCCCGTTCTAATTCATTCGTACGATCCATTCTAATTCATTCGCACAATCCATTCTATTTCATTCGTACGATCCATTCTTACTCATTCGTATGATCCATTCTAATTCATTCGCACGAATGTATCCATAATGGATCATACGAATGAGTAAGAATGGATCGTACGAATGAAATAGAATGGATTGTGCGAATGAATTAGAATGGACCGTACGAATGAATTTGACGTACGAATGAATTAGAATGGATGCATTCGTGCGAATAAATTAGAATGGATCAAACAAATGAGTAAGAATGGATCGTCATTCTAATTAATTCGTATGATCCATTCTAATTCATTTGTATCCATTCTATTTCATTTGCACGATCCATTCTAATTCATTCGCGCAATCTATTCTAATTCATTCGTACGATCCATTCTAATTCATTCGCACAATCTATTCTAATTCATTCATAAGATCCATTCTAATTCATTCGCACGAATGTATCCATTCTAATTCATTCATACGATCCATTCTACTTCATTCGTACTATCCGTTCTAATTCACTCATACGATCCATTCTAATTCATTCATACGATCCATTCTAATTCATTTGCACGAATATATCCATTCTAATTCATTCGTACGATCCTGAATTAGAATGGGTCGTACGAATGAATTAGAATGGATACCTTTGTGCATATGAATTAGAATGGATCGTACGAATGAATTAGAATGGATCATATTAATGAATTAGAATGGATCGTACGAATGAATTAGAATGGATACATTCGTGCGAATGAATTAGAATGGATCGTATGAATGAATTCGAAAAGATTTTGTGAATGAATTAGAACTGATCGTACGAATGAATTAGAATGGATACATTAGTGCGAATGAATTAGAATGGATTGTATGAATGAATTAGAATGGATCCTATGAATGAATTAGAATGGATCGTACGAATGAGTAAGAATGGATTGTACGAATGAATTAGAATAGATTGCGCGAATGAATTAGAATGGATCGTACGAATGAAATAGAATGGATACAAATGAATTAGAATGGATCATACGAATGAATTAGAATGACGATCCATTCTTACTCATTCGTATGATCCATTCTAATTTATTCGCACGAATGTATCCATTCTAATTCATTCGTACGTCTAATTCATTCGTACGGTCCTTTCTAATTCATTTGCACAATCCATTCTATTTCATTCGTACGATCCATTGTTACTCATTCGTATGATCCATTATGGATACATTCGTGCGAATGAATTAGAATGGATCATACGAATGAGTAAGAATGGATTGTACGAATGAAATAGAATGGATTGTGCGAATGAATTAGAATGGATCGTACGAATGAATTAGAATGGATCGTGTGAAAGAATTAGAATGGATTGTTTGAATGAATTAGAATAGATCGTATGAATGAATTAGAATGGATCGTACGAATGAATTATAATGGATCGTACGAAGGAATTAGAATGGATACATTCGCGAATGAATTAGAATGGATCGTACGAATGAATTAGAATGGATCGTACGAATGAATTTGAATGGATCTTACGAATGAATTAGAATGGATCGTACGAATGAATAAGAATGGATCGTACGAATGAATTAGAATGGATACATTTGTGCGAATGAATTAGAATGGATCGTACGAATGAATTAGAATGGATCGTATGAATGAATTAGAATGGATCGTACGAATGAATTAGAATGGATCGTACGAAGGAATTAGAATGGATCGTACGAATGAATTAGAATGGATATATTCGTGCAAATGAATTAGAATGGATCGTATGAATGTATTAGAATGGATCGTATGAGTGAATTAGAATGGATCGTGCGAATGAATTAGAATGGATTGTATGAATGAATTAGAATGGATCGTACGAATGAATTAGAATGGATCATACGAATTAATTAGAATGGATCATACGAATGAATTAGAATGGATCGTACGAATGAATTAGAATTAGAATGGATATATTCGTGCGAATGAATTAGAACGGATACATTCGTGCGAAAGAATTAGAATAGATCGTATGAATGAATTAGAATGGATCCTATGAATGAATTAGAATGGATCGTGCGAATGAATTAGAATGGATCGTACGAATGAATTAGAATGGATACATTCGTGCGAATGAATTAGAATGGATCGGACGAATGAATTAGAATGGATCGTACGAATGAATTAGAATGGATCAAATGAATGAATTAGAATGGTTACATTCATGCGAATGAATTAGAATGGATCGTACGAATGGATTAGAATGGATACATTCGAGCGAATGAATTAGAATGGATCGTACGAATGAATTAGAATGGACCGTACGAATGAATTAGAATGGATCGTGTGAAAGAATTAGAATGGATTGTATGAATGAATTAGAATAGATCGTATGAATGAATTAGAATGGATCGTACGAATGAATTAGAATGGATCGTACGAATGAATTAGAATGGATCGTACGAATGAATTAGAATGGATACATTCGTGCGAATGAATTAGAATGGATACATTCGTGCGAAAGAATTACAATAGATCGTATGAATGAATTAGAATGGATCCTATGAATGAATTAGAATGGATCGTGCGAATGAATTAGAATGGATCGTACGAATGAATTAGAATGGATCGTGTGAAAGAATTAGAATGGATCGTACGAATGAATTAGAATGGATCGTGCGAATGAATTAGAATGGATCGTACGAATGAATTAGAATGGATACATTTGTGCGAATGAATTTGAATGGATCGTACAAATGAATTAGAATGGATCGTGCTAATGAATTAGAATTGATCGAACGAATGAATTAGCATGGGTCGTGCTAATGAATTTGAATGGATCGTACGAATGAATTAGAATGGATCGTGCGAATGAATTAGAATGGATCGTACGAATGAATTAGAATGGATCGTGCTAATGAATTAGAATTGATCGAACGAATGAATTTGCATGGGTCGTGCTAATGAATTAGAATGGATCGTTCGAATGAATTAGAATGGATCAAATGAATGAATTAGAATGGTTACATTCATGCGAATGATATAGAATGGATCGTACGAATGGATTAGAATGGATCGTACGAATGGATTATAATGGATACATTCGAGCGAATGAATTAGAATGGATCGTACGAATGAATTAGAATGGATCGTACGAATAAATTAGAATGGATACATTCGTCCGAATGAATTAGAATGGATCATACGAATGAGTAAGATTGGATCGTACGAATGAAATAGAATAGATTGTACGAATGAATTAGAATGGATTCGTACGAATGAATTAGAATGGATTAGAATAGATCATGTGAAAGAATTAGAATGGATCGTACGAATGAATTAGAATGGATCGTGCGAATGAAATTGAATGGATTGTACGAATGAATTAGAATGGATACATTTGTGCGAATGAATTAGAATGGATCGTACGAATGAATTAGAATGGATACATTCGTGCGAATGAATTAGAATGGATACATTCGTGCGAAAGAATTAGAATAGGTCGTATGAATGAATTAGAATGGATCCTATGAATGAATTAGAATGGATCGTGCGAATGAATTAGAATGGATCGTATGAATGAATTAGAATGGATCGTGCTAATGAATTAGAATTGATCGAACGAATGAATTAGCATGGATCGTGCTAATGAATTAGAAAGGAACGTACGAATGAATTAGAATGGATCGTGTGAAAGAATTAGAATGGATTATATGAATGAATTTGAATGAATTCGTACGATCCATTCGAATTCATTCGCACGATCCTTTCTAATTCATTCATACGATCCATTCTAATTCATTAATACAATCCATTCTAATTCTTTCACACGATCCATTCTAATTCATTCGTAGGATCCATTCTAATTCATTCGTACAATCTATTCTATTTCATTCCTACGATCCATTCTTACTCATTCGTATGATCCATTCTAATTCATTCGGATGAATGTATCCATTCTAAATTATTCGTACGATCCATTCTAATTCATTCGCTCGAATGTATCCATTCTAATCCATTCGTACGATCCATTCTAATCCATTCGTACGATCCATTCGTACGATCCATTCTAATTCATTCGTACGATCTATTCTAATTCATTCGTACGATCCATTCTAATTCATTCGCACGATCCATTCTAATTCATTCATAGGATCCATTCTAATTCATTCATACGATCTATTCTAATTCTTTCGCACGAATGTATCCATTCTAATTCATTCGCACGAATGTATCCATTCTAATTCATTTGTACGATCCATTCTAATTCATTCGTACGATCCATTCTAATTCATTCGTACGATCCATTCTAATTCATTCATACGATCTATTCTAATTCATTCATACAATCCATTCTAATTCTTTCACACGATCCAATCTAATTCATTCATATGATCCATTCTAATTCATTCGTACGATCCATTCTAATTCATATGCACAAAGGTATCCATTCTAATCAATTCGTAGGATCCATTCTAATCCATTCGTACGATCCATTCTAATTCATTCGTACGATCCATTCTAATTCATTCGCTCGAATGTATCCATTCTAATCCATTCGTACGATCCATTCTAATTCATTCGCATGAATGTAACCATTCTAATTCATTCGTACGATCCATTCTAATTCATTCGTACGATCCATTCTAATTCATTTGCACTAATGTATCCATTCTAGTTCATTTGTACGATCCATTCTAATTCATTCGTACGATCCATTCTAATTCATTCATACAATCCATTCTAATTCTTTCACACGATCCATTCTAATTCATTCGTAGGATCCATTCTAATTCCTTCGTATGAATGTAACCATTCTAATTCATTATACGATCCATTCTAATTCATTCGTACGATCCATTCTAATTCATTCGTACGATCCATTCTAATTTATTCGTACGATCCATTCTAATTCATTCGCACGAATGTATCCATTCTAGTTCATTCGTACGATCCATTCTAATTCATTCGTACGATCCATTCTAATTCATTCATACAATCTATTCTAATTCTTTCACACGATCCATTCTAATCCATTCGTATGATCCATTCTAATTCATTCGGACGAATGTATCCATTCTAATTTATTCGTACGATCCATTCTAATTCATTCGTACGATCCATTCTAATTCATTTGTACGATCCATTCTTACTCATTCGTATGATCCATTCTAATTCATTCGTACGATCCATTCTAATTCATTCGTACAATCGATTCTAATTCATTCGCACTATCCATTCTAATTCATTCGTACGATCCATTCTAATTCATTCGTATGATCCATTCTAATTTATTCGTTCAAATATATCCATTCTAATTCATTCCGTACGATCCATTCTAATTCATTCGTACGATCCATTATAATTCATTCGTACGAATGTATCCATTCTAATTCATTCGTACGATCCAATCTAATTCATTCGTACGATCCATTCTAATTCATTCGTACGATCCATTCTAATTCATTCGGACGAATGTATCCATTCTAATTTATTCGTACGATCCATTCTAATTCATTCATTTGATCCATTCTAATTCATTCGTACGATCCATTCTAAGTCATTCGTCCGATCCATTCTAATTCATTCGCACGAATGTATCCATTCTAATTCATTCGTATGATCCATTCTAATTCATTTGTACGATCCATTCTAATTCATTCGTAAGATCCATTCTTATTCATTTGTACGATCCATTCTAATTCATTCGTATGATCCATTCTAATTCATTCGCACGAATGTATCCATTCTAGTTCATTCGCACGATCTATTCTAATTCATTCATACAATCCATTCTAATTCTTTCACACGATCCATTCTAATTCATTCGTACGATCCATTCTAATTCATTCGCACAATCCATTCTATTTCATTCGTTCGATCCATTCTTACTCATTCGTATGATCCATTCTAATTCATTCGCACGATACGAATGAATTAGAATGGATCGTGCGAATGAATTAGAATGGATCGTACGAATGAATTAGAATGGATCGTACGAATGAACTAGAATGGATACATTCGTGCAAATGAATTAGAATGGATCGTACGAATGAATTAGAATGGATCGTACGAATAAATTAGAATGGATCTTACGAATGAATTAGAATGGATTGTATGAATGAATTAGAATGGATCATAGGAATGAATTAGAATGGATACATTCGTGCGAATAAATTAGAATGGATCGGACGAATGAATAAGAATGGATCGTACGAACGAATTAGAATGGATCGTACGAATGAATTCGAATGGATCGTACGAATAAATTAGAATGGATACATTCGTCCGAATGAATTAGAATGGATCATACGAATGAGTAAGAATGGATCGTACGAATGAAATAGAATGGATCGTACGAATGAACTAGAATGGATACATTCGTGCGAATGAATTAGAATGGATCGTACGAATGAATTAGAATGGATCTTACGAATGAATTAGAATGGATCATACGAATGAATTAGAATGGATCGTACGAATGAATTAGAATGGATACATTCGTGCGAATGAATTAGAATGGATCGGACGAATGAATTAGAATGGATCGTACGAATGAATTAGAATGGATCGTACGAATAAATTAGAATGGATACATTCGTCCGAATGAATTAGAATGGATCATACGAATGAATTAGAATGGATCGTACGAAAGAATTAGAATGGATCATATTAATGAATTAGAATGGATCGTACGAATGAATTAGAATGGATACATTCGTGCGAATGAATTAGAATGGATCGTGCACGAATGTATCCATTCTAATTCATTCGTACGATCCATTCTGCACAAAGGTATCCATTCTAATCCATTCGTAGGATCCATTCTAATCCATTCGTACGATCCATTCTAATTCATTCGTACGATCCATTCTAATTCATTCGCTCGAATGTATCCATTCTAATCCATTCGTACGATCCATTCTAATCCATTCGTACGATCCATTCTAATTCATTCGCATGAATGTAACCATTCTAATTCATTCATTTGATCCATTCTAATTCATTTGTACGATCCATTCTAATTCATTCGTCCGATCCATTCTAATTCATTCGCACGAATGTATCGATTCTAATTTATTCGTAAGATCCATTCTAATTAATTCGTACGATCCATTCTAATTCATTCGTAAGATCCATTATAACTCATTCGTACGATCCATTCTAATTCATTCGTACGATCCATTCTAATTCATTCGCACGAATGTATCCATTCTAGTTCATTCGTACGATCCATTCTAATCCATTCGTACGATCCATTCTAATTCATTCGCATGAATGTAACCTTTCTAATTCATTCATTTGATCCATTCTAATTCATTCGTACGATCCATTCTAATTCATTCGTCCGATCCATTCTAATTCATTCGCACGAATGTATCCATTCTAATTCATTCGCACGATCCATTCTAATTCATTCGTACGATCCATTCTAATTTATTCGTACGATCTTAGAATGGAATATACGAATGAATTAGAATGGATCGTACGAATGAATTAGAATGGATCGTATGAATATATTAGAATGGATCGTACGAATGAATTTGAATGGATCGTGCGAATGAATTCGAATGGATCGTATGATCCATTCTAATTCATTCATACAATCCATTCTAATTCATTCGCACGAATGTATCCATTCTAATCCATTCGTACGATCCATTCTAATTCATTCGCACAAATGTATCCATTCTAATTCATTCGTACGATCCATTCTAATTCATTCGTACGATCCATTCTAATTCATTCGTATATTCCATTCTAATTCATTAGCACGATCCATGCTAATGAATTAGAATGGATCGTGCGAATGAATTAGAATGGATCGTGCGAATCAATTAGACTGGATCGTGCGAATGAATAAGAATAGATCATACGAATGAATTAGAATGGATCGTACGAATGAATTAGAATGAATTAGAATGGATCGTACGAATGAATTAGAATGGATCGTACGAATGAATTAGAATGGATACATTCGTGCGAATGAATTAGAATGGATCGTGCGAATCAATTAGACTGGATCGTGCGAATTAAAATGAATAGATCATACGAATGAATTAGAATGGATCGTACGAATTAATTAGAATGGATACATTCGTGCGAATGATTTAGAATGGATTGTATGAATGAATTAGAATGGATCGTACGAATGAATTAGAATGGATCATACAAATTAATTAGAATGGATCGTACGAATGAATCAGAATGGATCGTACGAATGAATTATAATGGATCGTGTGAATGAATTAGAATGGATCGTACGAATGAATTAGAATGGATACATTTGTGCGAATGAATTAGAATGGATCGTACGAACGAATTAGAATGGATCGTATGAATGAATTAGAATGGATCATACGAATGAATTAGAATGGATCATGCGAATGAATTAGAATGGATCGTACGAATGAATTAGAATGGATCGTGTGAAAGAATTAGAATGGATCGTACGAATGAATTAGAATGGATCGTGCGAATGAATTAGAATGGATCGTATGAATGAATTAGAATAGATTTTGTGAATGAATTAGAACTGATTGTACGAATGAATTAGAATGGATCGTACGAATGAATTAGAATGGATACATTTGTGCGAATGAATTAGAATGGATCGTACGAATGAATTAGAATGGATCGTATGAATGAATTAGAATGGATACATTCGTGCGAATGAATTAGAATAGATTGTGCGAATCCATTAGACTGGATTGTGCGAATGAAAAAGAATGGATCATACGAATGAATTAGAATGGATCGTACGAATTAATTAGAATGAATACATTCGTGCGAATGAATTAGAATGGATTGTATGAATGAATTAGAATGGATCGTACGAATGAATTAGAATGGATCATACGAATTAATTAGAATGGATCATACGAATGAATTAGAATGGATCGTACGAATGAATTAGAATGGATCATACGAATGAACTAGAATGGATCGTACGAATGAAATAGAATAGATTGTACGAATGAATTAGAATGGATTCGTACGAATGAATTATAATGGATACATTCGTGCGAATGAATTAGAATGGATACATTCGTGCGAAAGAATTAGAATAGATCGTATGAATGAATTAGAATGGATCCTATGAATGAATTAGAATGGATCATGCGAATGAATTAGAATGGATCGTACGAATGAATTAGAATGGATCGTGTTAATGAATTAGAATTGATCGAACGAATGAATTAGAATGCATCTTACGAAAGAATTAGAATGGATATATTCGTGCGAATGAATTAGAATGAATTGCACGATCCATTCTAATTCATTCATACGATCCATTCTAATTCATTCATACAATGCATTCTAATTCTTTCACACGATCCATTCTAATTCATTCGTACGATCCATTCTAATTCATTAATATGATCCATTCTAATTCATTCGTACGATCCATTCTAATTCATTCGTAGGATCCATTCTAATCCATTCGTACGATCCATTCTAATTCATTCGTACGATCCATTCTAATTCATTCGCTCGAATGTATCCATTCTAATCCATTCGTACGATCCATTCTAATCCATTCGTACGATCCATTCTAATTCATTCGCATGAATATAACCATTCTAATTCATTCATTTGATCCATTCTAATTCATTCGTACGATCCATTCTAATTCATTCACACGATCCATTCTAATTCATTCATAGGATCCATTCTAATTCATTCGTACAATCTATTTTAATTCTTTCACACGATCCATTCTAATTCATTCGTACGATCCATTCTAATTCATTCATACAATCCATTCTAATTCATTCGTACGATCCATTCTAATTCACTCATACGATCCATTCTAATACAATCATACGATCCATTCTAATTCATTTGCACGAATAGATCGTATGAATGTATTAGAATGGATCGTACGAATGAATTAGAATGGATCGTACGAATGAATTAGAATGGATATATTCGTGCGAATGAATTAGAATGGATCGGACGAATGAATTAGAATGGATCGTACGAATGAATTAGAATGGATCGTACGAATGAATTAGAATGGATCATACGAATGAATTAGAATGGATCATACGAATGAGTAAGATTGGATCGTACGAATGAAATAGAATGGATTGTACGAATGAATTAGAATGGATACATTCGTGCGAATGAATTAGAATGGATCGCATGAATGAATTAGAATGGATCGTACGAATGAATTAGAATGCATCTTACGAAAGAATTAGAATGGATATATTCGTGCGAATGAATTAGAATGGATCGTACGAATGAATTAGACTGGATCGTACGAATGAATTTGAATGGATACATTTGTGCGAATGAATCTTAATGGATTGTATGAATGAATTACAATGGATCGTACGAATGAATTAGAATGGATCGTACGAATGAATTAGAATAGCTCATACGAATGAATTAGAATGAATCGTATGAATGAATTAGAATGGTTACATTCGTGCGAATGAATTAGAATAGATCGTACGAATGAATTAGAATAGATCGTACGAATGAATTAGAATGGATCTTACGAATGAATTAGAATGGATCGTATGAATGAATTAGAATGGATCGTACGAAGGAATTAGAATGGATCGTACGAATGAATTAGAATAGATCGTATGAATGAATTAGAATGGATCGTGCGAATGAATTAGAATGGATCGTGCGAATGAATTAGAATGGATCGTACGAATGAATTAGAATGGATCCTACGAATGAATTAGAATGGATCGTACGAATGAATTAGAATGGATCGTACGAATAAATTAGAATGGATACATTCGTCCGAATGAATTAGGATGGATCATACGAATGAGTAAGAATGGAACGTACGAATGAAATATAATAGATTGTACGAATGAATTAGAATGGATCCTACGAATGAATTAGAATAGATCGTGTGAAAGAATGTATCGTACGAATGAATTCGAATGGATCGTACGATTGAGTAAGAATGGATCGTACGAATGAGTTAGAATGGAATAGAATAGATTGTACGAATGAATTAGAATGGATCGTACGAATTAATTAGAATGGATCATACGAATGAATTAGAATGGATCGTACGAATGAATTAGAATGGATACATTTGTGCGAATGAATTAGAATGGATCGTACGAATGGATTAGAATGGATACATTCGTACGAATGAATTAGAATGGATCATACGAATGAATTAGAATGGATCGTACGAATGAATTAGAATGGATCGTGGGAATGAATTAGAATGGATACATTCGTGCGAATGAATTAGAATGGATCGGACGAATGAATTAGAATGGATCGTATGAATGAATTAGAATGGATCAAATGAAAGAATTAGAATGGTTACATTCATGCGAATGAATTAGAATGGATCGTACGAATGGATTAGAATGGATCGTACGAATGAACTAGAATGGATACATTCGTGAGAATGAATTAGAATGGATCGTACGAATGAATTAGAATGGATCGTACGAATGAATTAGAATGGATCTTACGAATGAATTAGAATGGATCGTACGAATGAATTAGAATGGATACATTTGTGCGAATGAATTAGAATGGATCGGACGAATGAATTAGAATGGATCGTACGAATGACTTAGAATGGATCAAATGAATGAATTAGAATGGTTACATTCATGCGAATGAATTAGAATTGATCGTACGAATGGATTAGAATGGATCATACGAATGGATTAGAATGGATACATTCGAGCGAATGAATTAGAATGGATCGTACGAATGAATTAGAATGGATCGTACGAATGGATTAGAATGGATCCTACGAATGGATTAGAATGGATACCTTTGTGTAGAATGGATCGTACGAATGAATTAGAATGGATACATTCGTGCACGATCCATTCTAATTCATTCGCACGAATGTATCCATTCTAATTCATTCGTACGATCCATTCTAATTCATTAATATGATCCATTCTAATTCATTCATACGATCCATTCTAATTCATTCGTATGATCTATTTTATTCGGACGAATGTATCTATTCTAATTTATTCGTACGATCCATTCTAATTCATTCGTACGATCCATTCTAATTCATTCGTACGATCCATTCTAATTCATTCGTCCGATCCATTCTAATTCATTCGCACGAATGTATCCATTTTAATTCATTTGTACGATCCATTCTAATTCATTCGTAAGATCCAATCTAATTCATTCGTACGATCCATTCTAATTCATTCGTACGAACCATTCTAATTCATTCGCACGAATGTATCCATTCTAGTTCATTCGTACGATCCATTCTTACTCATTCGTATGATCCATTCTAATTCATTCGGACAAATGTATCCATTCTAATTTATTCGTACGATCCATTCTAATTTATTCATACGATCCATTCTAATTCATTCGTACGATCCATTCTAATTCATTCGTCCGATCCATTCTAATTCATTCGCATGAATGTATCCATTATAATTCATTCGTACGATCCATTCTAATTCATTCGTACGATCCATTCTAATTCATTCGTACGATCCATTCTAATTCATTCGTACGATCCATTCTAATTCATTCGCACGAATGTATCCATTCTAGTTCATTCATACGATCCATTCTAATTCATTCGTATGATCCATTCTAATTCATTCGCATGATCCATTCTAATTCATTCGTACGATCCATTCTAATTCATTTGCACGAATGTATCCATTCTAATTCATTCGTACGATCCATTCTAATTCATTCGTACGATCCATTCTAATTCATTCATACAATCCATTCTAATTCTTTCACACGATCCATTCTAATTCATTCGTAGGATCCATTCTAATTCATTCGTACAATCTATTCTATTTCATTCGTATGATCCATTCTTACTCATTCGTATGATCCATTCTAATTCATTCGGACGAATGTATCCATTCTAATTTATTCGTACGATCCATTCTAATTCATTCGTACGATCCATTCTAATTCATTAATATGATCCATTCTAATTCATTCGTACGATCCATTCTATTTCATTCGTACGATCCATTCTAATTCATTCGCACGATCCATTCTAATTTATTCGTACGATCCATTCTAATTCATTCATACGATCTGTGAAAGAATTAGAATGGATTGTATGAATGAATTAGAATGGATCGTACGAATGAATTTGAATGGATCGTACGATGGAATTCTAATTCATTCGCACGAATGTATCCATTCTAATTCATTCGTACGATCCATTCTAATTCATTCGTACGATCTATTCTAATTCATTCATAGGATCCATTCTAATTCATTCATACGATCTATTCTAATTCTTTCGCACGAATGTATCCATTCTAATTCATTCGCACGAATGTATCCATTCTAATTCATTCGTACGATCCATTCTATTTCATTCGTACGATCCATTCTAATTTATTCGTACGATCCATTCTAATTCATTCATACGATCTATTCTAATTCATTCATACAATCCATTCTAATTCTTTCACACGATCCATTATAATTCATTCGTAGATCCATTCTAATTCATTCGCACAATCCATTCTATTTCATTCGTACGATCCATTCTTACTCATTCGTATGATCCATTCTAATTCATTCGCACGAATGTATCCATAATGGATCATACAAATTAGTAAGAATGGATCGTACGAATGAAATAGAATGGATTGTGCGAATGAATTAGAATGGACCGTACGAATGAATTAGACGTACGAATGAATTAGAATGGATACATTCGTGCGAATAAATTAGAATGGATTATACGAATGAGAAAGAATGGATCGTCATTCTAATTCATTCGTATGATCCATTCTAATTCATTCGCGCAATCTATTCTAATTCATTTATACGATCCATTCTAATTCATTCGTACGATCCATTGTAATTCATTCATACAATCCATTCTAATTTATTCGCACGAATGTATCCATTCTAATTCAATCGTACGATCCATTCTAATTCATTCGCACAATCCATTCTATTTAATTCGTACGAATGAAATAGAATAGATTGTACGAATGAATTAGAATGGATTCGTACGAATAAATTAGAATGGATACATTCGTGCGAATGAATTAGAATGGATACATTCGTGCGAAAGATTTAGAATAGATAGTACGAATGAATTAGAATGAATCCTATGAATGAATTAGAATGGATCGTGCGAATGAATTAGAATGGATCGTACGAATGAATTAGAATGGATCGTGCTAATGAATTAGAATTGATCGAACGAATGAATTAGCATGGATCGTGCTAATGAATTAGAATGGATCGTACGAATGAATTAGAATGGATCAAATGAATGAATTAGAATGGTTACATTCATGCGAATGAATTAGAATGGATCGTACGAATGGACTAGAATGGATTGTACGAATGGATTAGAATGGATACATTCGAGCGAATGAATTAGAATGGATCGTACGGAATGAATTAGAATGGATTGTATGAATGAATTAGAATGGATACATTCATGCGAATGAATTAGAATGGATCGTACTAATGAATTAGAATGGATTCGTACGAATGAATTAGAATGGATACATTCATGCGAATGAATTAGAATGGATCGTACCAATGAGTAAGAATGGATCGTACGAATGAAATAGAATGGATCGTACGAATGAATTAGAATGGATCCTACGGAATGAATTAGAATGGATTATATGAATGAATTAGAATGGATCGTACGAATGAATTAGAATGGATCATACGAATTAATTAGAATGGATCATACAAATGAATTAGAATGGATCGTACGAATGAATTAGAATGGATCGTACGAATGAATTAGAATGGATCGTACGAATGAATTAGAATGGATCGGACGAATGAATTAGAATGGATCCTACGAATGAATTAGAATGGATCAAATGAATGAATTAGAATGGATCGTACGAATGAATTAGAATGCATCGTATGAAAGAATTAGAATGGATATATTCGTGCGAATGAATTAGAATGGATCGTACGAATGAATTAGACTGGATCGTACGAATGAATTTGAATGGATACATTTGTGCGAATGAATCTAAATGGATTGTATGAATGAATTAGAATGGATCGTACGAATGAATTAGAATGGATCATAGGAATTAATTAGAATGGATCGTACGAATGAATTAGAATGGTTACATTCGTGCAAATGAATTAGAATGAATCGTACGATTGAATTAGAATGGATATATTCGTGCAAATGAATTAGAATGGATCGTACGAATAAATTAGAATGGATCATACGAATGAATTAGAATGGATCGTACGAATGAATTAGAATGGATCGTGCGAATGAATTAGAATGGATCGTACGAATGAATTAGAATGGATACATTTGTGCGAATGAATTAGAATGGAACTTACGAATGAATTAGAATGGATCGTATGAATGAATTAGAATGGATCGTACGAATGAATTAGAATGGATTGTGCGAATGAATTAGAATGGATCGTACGAATGAATTAGAATGGATCGTGTGAAAGAATTAGAATAGATCGTACGAATGAATTAGAATGGATCGTGTGAATGAATTAGAATGGATCGTATGTATGAATTAGAATAGATTTTGTGAATGAATTAGAACTGATCATACGAATGAATTAGAATGGATCGTACGAATGAATTAGAATGGATACATTTGTGCGAATGAATTAGAATGGATCGTACGAATGAATTAGAATGGATCATATGAATGAATTAGAATGGATACATTCGTGCGAAAGAATTAGAATGGATCGTGCGAATCCATTAGACTGGATCGTGCGAATGAATAAGAATGGATCATACGAATGAATTAGAATGGATCGTACGAATTAATTAGAATGGATACATTCGTGCGAATGAATTAGAATGGATTGTATGAATGAATTAGAATGGATCGTACGAATGAATTAGAATGGATCATACGAATTAATTAGAATGGATCATACGAATGAATTAGAATGGATCGTACGAATGAATTAGAATGGATCGTACGAATGAACTAGAATGGATCGTACAAATGAAATAGAATAGATTGTACGAATTAATTAGAATGGATTCGTACGAATGAATTAGAATGGATACATTCGTGCGAATGAATTAGAATGGATACATTCGTGAGAAAGAATTAGAATAGATCGTATGAATAAATTAGAATGGATCCTATGAATGAATTAGAATGGATCGTGCGAATGAATTAGAATGGATCGTACGAATGAATTAGAATGGATCGTGCTAATGAATTAGAATTGAACGAACGAATGAATTAGCATGGATCGTGCTAATGAATTAGAATGGATCGTACGAATGAATTAGAATGGATCAAATGAATGAATTAGAAAGGTTACATTCATGCGAATGAATTAGAATTGATCGTATGAATGGATTAGAATGGATCGTACGAATAGATTAGATTGGATAGATTCGAGTGAATGAATTAGAATGGATCGTACGGAATGAATTAGAATGGATTGTATGAATGAATTAGAATGGATACATTCGTGCGAATGAATTAGAATGGATCGTGCGAATGAATTAGAATGGATTCGTACGAATGATTTAGAATGGATACATTCGTGCGAATGAATTAGAATGGATCGTACCAATGAGTAAGAATGGATCGTACGAATGAAATAGAATGGATCGTACGAATGAATTAGAATGGATCGTACGAATGAATTAGAATGGATCGTGCGAAGGAATTAGAATGGATCGTACGAATGAATTAGAATAGATCGTACGAATAAATTAGAATGGATACATTCGTCCGAATGAATTAGAATGGATCATACGAATGAGTAAGAATGGATCGTACGAATGAAATAGAATAGATTGTACGAATGAATTAGAATGGATCCTACGAATGAATTAGAATGGATCGTGTGAAAGAATTAGAATGGATTGTATGAATGAATTAGAATGGATTGTATGAATGAATTAGAATGGATTGTGCGAATGAATTTGAATGGATCGTACGAATTCATTCTAATTCATTCATACAATCCATTCTAATTCTTTCACACGATCCATTCTAATTCATTCGTACGTTCCATAATAATTCATTAGCATGATCCATGCTAATTCATTCGTTCGATCAATTCTAATTCATTAGCACGATCCATTCTAATTCATTCGTACGATCCATTCTAATTCATTCGCACGATCCATTCTAATTCATTCATAGGATCCATTCTAATTCATTCATATGATCTATTCTAATTCTTTCGCACGAATGTATCCATTCTAATTCATTCGCACGAATGTATCCATTCTAATTCATTCGTACGATCCATTCTAATTCATTCGTACGATCCATTCTAATTCATTCGTACGATCCATTCTAATTCATTCATACGATCTCTTCTAATTCATTCATACAATCCATTCTAATTCTTTCACACGATCCATTCTAATTCATTCGTACAGAATAGATCGTATGAATAAATTAGAATGGATCCTATGAATGAATTAGAATGGATCGTGCGAATGAATTAGAATGGATCGTACGAATGAATTAGAATGGATCTTACGAATGAATTAGAATGGATCGTACGAATGAATTAGAATGGATCGTACGAATGAAATAGAATGGATACATTCGTGCGAATGAATTAGAATGGATCGTACGAATGGATTAGAATGGATCATACGAATGAATTAGAATGGATCTTACGAATGAATTAGAATGGATCGTACGAATGAATTAGAATGGATACATTCGTGCGAATGAATTAGAATGGATCGGACAAATGAATTAGAATGGATCGTACGAATGAATTAGAATGGATCGTACGAAGGAATTAGAATCGATCGTACAAAGGAATTAGAATGGATCGTACGAATGAGTAAGAATGGATCGTACGAATGAATTAGAATGGATCGTACGAATAAATTAGAATGGATACATTCGTCCGAATGAATTAGAATGGATCATACGAATGAGTAAGAATGGATCGTACGAATGAAATAGAATAGATTGTACGAATGAATTAGAATGGATCCTACGAATGAATTAGAATGGATCGTACGAATAAATTAGAATGGATCGTACGAATGAATTAGAATGGATCTTACGAATGAATTAGAATGGATACATTTGTGCAAATTAATTAGAATGGATCGTACGAATTAATTAGAATGGATACATTCGTCTGAATGAATTAGAATGGATTGTATGAATGAATTAGAATGGATCGTACGAATGAATTAGAATGGATCATTCGAATTAATTAGAATGGATCATATGAATGAATTAGAATGGATCGTACGAATGAATTAGAATGGATCGTACGAATGAATTAGAATGGATACATTCGTGCGAATGAATTAGAATGGATTGTGCGAATGAATAAGAACAGATCGTGTGAATGAATTAGAATGGATCGTACGAATGAATTAGAATGGATCGTGCGAATGAATTAGAATGGATCGTACGAATGAATTAGAATGGATACATTTGTGCGAATGAATTAGAATGGATCGTACGAATGAATTAGAATGGATCGTTTGAATGAATTAGAATGGATCGTACGAATGAATTAGAATAGATCGTGCGAATGAATTAGAATGGATCGTACGAATGAATTAGAATGGATCGTACGAATGAATTGGAATGGATCTTACGAATGAATTAGAATGGATCGAACGAATGAATTAGAATGGATCGTACGAATGAATTAGAATGGATACATTCGTGCGAATGAATTAGAATGGATCGGACGAATTAATTAGAATGGATCGTACGAATGAATTAGAATGGATCGTACGAATGAATTAGAATGGATCGTACGAATAAATTAGAATGGATACATTTATCCGAATGAATTAGAATGGATCATACGAATGAGTAAGAATGGATCGTACGAATGAAATATAATAGATTGTAGGAATGAATTAGAATGGATCCTACGAATGAATTAGAATGTATCGTGTGAAAGAATTAGAATAGATTACATGAATGAAAGTGAATTAGAATGGATCGTATGAATGAATTAGAATGGATCGTACGAATGAATTAGAATGGATCGTACGAAGGAATTAGAATGGATACATTCGTGCGAATAAATTAGAATGGATTGTATGAATGAATTAGAATGGATCGTACGAATGAATTAGAATGGATCGTACGTATGAATTTGAATAGATTGCGCGAATGAATTAGAATGGATCGTACGAATGAATTAGAATGGATCGTATGAAGGAATTAGAATGGATCGTACGAATGAATTAGAATGGATCGTACGATTGAATTAGAATGGATCATACGAATGAGTAAGAATGGATCGTACGAATGAATTAGAATGAATTAGAATGGATCGTACGAATGAATTAGAATAGATCATAGGAATGAATTAGAATGGATCGTGCAAATGAATTAGAATGGATACATTCGTGCGAATGAATTAGAATGGATCATGCGAATGAATTAGAATGGATCGTACGAATGAATTAGAATGGAAATATTTGAACGAATAAATTAGAAAGGATCATACGAATGAATTAGAATGGATCGTACGAATGAATTAGAATGGATAGTGCGAAAGAATTAGAATCGATCGTATGAATGAATTAGAATGGATCGTACGAATGAATTAGAATGAATCATACGAATGAGTAAGAATGGATCGTACGAATGAATTAGAATGGATCGCACGAATGAATTAGAATGGATCGTACGAATAAATTAGAATGGATCATGTGAAAGAACTAGAATGGATTGTATGAATGAATTAGAATGGATTGTATGAATGAATTAGAATGGATCGTGCGAATGAATTCGAATGGATCGTATGTACGAATGAATTAGAATGGATACATTCGTGCGAATGAATTAGAATGGATCGTACGAATGAATTAGAATGGATCGTGCGAATGAATTAGAATGGATCGTACGAACGAATTAGAATGGATCGTACGAATGAACTAGAATGGATACATTCGTGCGAATGAATTAGAATGTATCGTACGAATGAATTAGAATGGATCATGTGAAAGAATTAGAATGGATTGTATGAATGAATTAGAATGGATCCTACGAATGAATTAGAATGGATCATGTGAAAGAATTAGAATGGATTGTATGAATGAATTAGAATGGATTGTATGAATGAATTAGAATGGATCGTGCGAATGAATTCGAATGGATCGTATGTACGAATGAATTAGAATGGATACATTCGTGCGAATGAATTAGAATGGATCGTACGAATGAATTAGAATGGATCGTGCGAATGAATTAGAATGGATCGTACGAATGAATTAGAATGGATCGTACGAATGAACTAGAATGGATACATTCGTGCGAATGAATTAGAATGTATCGTACGAATGAATTAGAATGGATCGTACGAATGAATTAGAATGGATCTTACGAATGAATTAGAATGGATCGTACGAATAAATTAGAATGGATCGTATGAATGGTTTAGAATGGATACATTCGTGCGAATGAATTCATTTGTATCCATTCTATTTCATTTGCACGATCCATTCTAATTCATTTGTATCCATTCTATTTCATTTGCACGATCCATTCTAATTCATTCGCGCAATCTATTCTAATTCATTCGTACGATCCATTCTAATTCATTCGCACAATCTATTCTAATTCATTCATAAGATCCATTCTAATTCATTCGCACGAATGTATCCATCCTAATTCATTCATACGATCCATTCTACTTCATTCGTACGATCCGTTCTAATTCACTCATAAGATCCATTCTAATTCATTCATTCGATCCATTCTAATTCATTTGCACGAATATATCCATTCTAATTCATTCGTACGATCCTGAATTAGAATGGATCGTACGAATGAATTAGAATGGATACCTTTGTGCATATGAATTAGAATGGATCGTACGAATGAATTAGAATGGATCATATTAATGAATTAGAATGGATCGTACGAATGAATTAGAATGGATACATTCGTGCGAATGAATTAGAATGGATCGTATGAATGAATTCGAATAGATTTTGTGAATGAAATAGAAATGATCGTACGAATGAATTAGAATGGATACATTAGTGCGAATGAATTAGAATGGATTGTTTGAATGAATTAGAATGGATCCTATGAATGAATTAGAATGGATCGTACGAATGAGTAAGAATGGATTGTACGAATGAATTAGAATAGATTGCGCGAATGAATTAGAATGGATCGTACGAATGAAATATAATGGATACAAATGAATTAGAATGGATCATACGAATGAATTAGAATGACGATCCATTCTTACTCATTCGTATGATCCATTCTAATTTATTCGCACGAATGTATCCATTCTAATTCATTCGTACGTCTAATTCATTCGTACGGTCTATTCTAATTCATTCGCACAATCCATTCTATTTCATTCGTACGATCCATTCTTACTCATTCGTATGATCCATTATGGATACATTCGTGCGAATGAATTAGAATGGATCATACAAATGAGTAAGATTGGATCGTACGAATGAAATAGAATGGATTGTGCGAATGAATTAGAATGGATCGTACGAATGAATTAGAATGGATCGTGTGAAAGAATTAGAATGGATTGTATGAATGAATTAGAATAGATCGTATGAATGAATTAGAATGGATCGTACGAATGAATTATAATGGATCGTACGAATGAATTAGAATGGATACATTCGCGAATGAATTAGAATGGATCGTACGAATGAATTAGAATGGATCGTACGAATGAATTAGAATGGATCTTACGAATGAATTAGAATGGATCGTACGAATGAATAAGAATGGATCGTACGAATGAATTAGAATAGATACATTTGTGCGAATGAATTAGAATGGATCGTACGAATGAATTAGAATGGATCGTATGAATGAATTAGAATGGATCGTACGAATGAATTAGAATGGATCGTACGAAGGAATTAGAATGGATCGTACGAATGAATTAGAATGGATATATTTGTGCAAATGAATTAGAATGGATCGTATGAATGTATTAGATTGGATCGTATGAGTGAATTAGAATGGATCGTGCGAATAAATTAGAATGGATTGTATGAATGAATTAGAATGGATCGTACGAATGAATTAGAATGGATCATACGAATTAATTAGAATGGATCATACGAATGAATTAGAATGGATCGTACGAATGAATTAGAATTAGAATGGATATATTCGTGCGAATGAATTAGAACGGATACATTCGTGCGAAAGAATAAGAATAGATCGTATGAATGAATTTGAATGGATCCTATGAATGAATTAGAATGGATCGTGCGAATGAATTAGAATGGATCGTACGAATGAATTAGAATGGATACATTCGTGCGAATGAATTAGAATGGATCGGACAAATGAATTAGAATGGATCGTACGAATGAATTAGAATGGATCAAATGAATGAATTAGAATGGTTACATTCATGCGAATGAATTAGAATGGATCGTACGAATGGATTAGAATGGATACATTCGAGCGAATGAATTAGAATGGATCGTACGAATGAATTAGAATGGACCGTACGAATGAATTAGAATGGATCGTGTGAAAGAATTAGAATGGATTGTATGAATGAATTAGAATAGATCGTATGAATGAATTAGAATGGATCGTACGAATGAATTAGAATGCATCGTACGAATGAATTAGAATGGATCGTACGAATGAATTAGAATGCATACATTCGTGCGAATAAATTAGAATGGATACATTCGTGCGAAAGAATTAGAATAGATCATATGAATGAATTAGAATGGATCCTATGAATGAATTAGAATGGATCGTGCGAATGAATTAGAATGGATCGTACGAATGAATTAGAATGGATCGTGTGAAAGAATTAGAATAGATCGTACGAATGAATTAGAATGGATCGTGCGAATGAATTAGAATGGATCGTACGAATGAATTAGAATGGATACATTTGTGCGATTGAATTTGAATGGATCGTACAAATGAATTAGAATGGATCGTGCTAATGAATTAGAATTGATCGAACGAATGAATTAGCATGGGTCGTGCTAATGAATTAGAATGGATCGTACGAATGAATTAGAATGGATCGTGCGAATGAATTAGAATGGATCGTACGAATGAATTAGAATGGATCGTGCTAATGAATTAGAATTGATCGAACGTATGAATTAGCATGGATCGTGCTAATGAATTAGAATGGATCGTTCGAATGAATTAGAATGGATCAAATGAATGAATTAGAATGGTTACATTCATGCGAATGAATTAGAATGGATCGTACGAATGGATTAGAATGGATCGTACGAATGGATTAGAATGGATACATTCGAGCGAATGAATTAGAATGGATCGTAATAATGAATTAGAATGGATCGTACGAATAAATTAGAATGGATACATTTGTCCGAATGAATTAGAATGGATCATACGAATGAGTTAGAATGGATCGTACGAATGAAATAGAATAGATTGTACGAATGAATTAGAATGGATTCGTACGAATGAATTAGAATGGATTAGAATAGATCATGTGAAAGAATTAGAATGGATCGTACGAATGAATTAGAATGGATCGTGCGAATGAAATTGAATGGATCGTACGAATGAATTAGAATGGATACATTTGTGCGAATGAATTAGAATGGATCGTACGAATGAATTAGAATGGATACATTCGTGCGAATGAATTAGAATGGATACATTCGTGCGAAAGAATTAGAATAGGTCGTATGAATGAATTAGAATGGATCCTATTAATGAATTAGAATGGATCGTGCGAATGAATTAGAATGGATCGTACGAATGAATTAGAATGGATCGTGCTAATGAATTAGAATTGATCGAACGAATGAATTAGCATGGATCGTGCTAATGAATTAGAAAGGAACGTACGAATGAATTAGAATGGATCGTGTGAAAGAATTAGAATGGATTGTATGAATGAATTAGAATGAATTCGTACGATCCATTCGAATTCATTCGCACGATCCTTTCTAATTCATTCATACAATCCATTCTAATTCATTCATACAATCCATTCTAATTCTTTCACACGATCCATTCTAATTCATTCGTAGGATCCATTCTAATTCATTCGTACAATCTATTCTATTTCATTCCTACGATCCATTCTTACTCATTCGTATGATCCATTCTAATTCTTTCGGACGAATGTATCCATTCTAATTTATTCGTACGATCCATTCTAATTCATTCGCTCGAATGTATCCATTCTAATCCATTCGTACGATCCATTCTAATCCATTCGTACGATCCATTCGTACGATCCATTCTAATTCATTCGTACGATCTATTCTAATTCATTCGTATGATCCATTCTAATTCATTCGCACGATCCATTCTAATTCATTCATAGGATCCATTCTAATTCATTCATACGATCTATTCTAATTCTTTCGCACGAATGTATCCATTCTAATTCATTCGCACGAATGTATCCATTCTAATTCATTTGTATGATCCATTCTAATTCATTCGTACGATCCATTCTAATTCATTCGTACGATCCATTCTAATTCATTCATACGATCTATTCTAATTCATTCATACAATCCATTCTAATTCTTTCACACGATCCATTCTAATTCATTCATATGATCCATTCTAATTCATTCGTACGATCCATTCTAATTCATATGCACAAAGGTATCCATTCTAATCCATTCGTAGGATCCATTCTAATCCATTCGTACGATCCATTCTAATTCATTCGTATGATCCATTCTAATTCATTCGCTCGAATGTATCCATTCTAATCCATTCGTACGATCCATTCTAATCCATTCGTACGATCCATTCTAATTCATTCGCATGAATGTAACCATTCTAATTCATTCGTACGATCCATTCTAATTCATTCGTACGATCCATTCTAATTCATTCGCACTAACGTATCCATTCTAGTTCATTTGTACGATCTATTCTAATTCTTTCGTACGATCCATTCTAATTCATTCATACAATCCATTTTAATTCTTTCACACGATCCATTCTAATTCATTCGTAGGATCCATTCTAATTCATTCGTATGAATGTAACCATTCTAATTCATTCGTACGATCCATTCTAATTCATTCGTACGATCCATTCTAATTCATTCGCACGAATGTATCCATTCTAGTTCATTCGTACGATCCATTCTAATTCATTCGTACGATCCATTCTAATTCATTCATACAATCCATTCTAATTCTTTCACACGATCCATTCTAATCCATTCGTATGATCCATTCTAATTCATTCGGACGAATGTATCCATTCTAATTTATTCGTACGATCCATTCTAATTCATTCGTACGATCCATTCTAATTCATTCGTACGATCCATTCTTACTCATTCGTATGATCCATTCTAATTCATTCGTACGATCCATTCTAATTCATTCGTACAATCGATTCTAATTCATTCGCACTATCCATTCTAATTCATTCGTACGATCCATTCTAATTCATTCGTATGATCCATTCTAATTTATTCGTTCAAATATATCCATTCTAATTCATTCCGTACGATCCATTATAATTCATTCGTACGATCCATTATAATTCATTCGTACGAATGTATCCATTCTAATTCATTCGGACGATCCAATCTAATTCATTCGTACGATCCATTCTAATTCATTCGTACGATCCATTCTAATTCATTCGGACAAATGTATCCATTCTAATTTATTCGTACGATCCATTCTAATTCATTCACTTGATCCATTCTAATTCATTCGTACGATCCATTCTAAGTCATTCGTCCGATCCATTCTAATTTATTCGCACGAATGTATCCATTCTAATTCATTCGTATGATCCATTCTAATTCATTCGTACGATCCATTCTAATTCATTCGTAAGATCCATTCTTATTCATTCGTACGATCCATTCTAATTCATTCGTATGATCCATTCTAATTCATTCGCACGAATGTATCCATTCTAGTTCATTCGCACGATCTATTCTAATTCATTCATACAATCCATTCTAATTCTTTCACACGATCCATTCTAATTCATTCGTACGATCCATTCTAATTCATTCGCACAATCCATTCTATTTCATTCGTTCGATCCATTCTTACTCATTCGTATGATCCATTCTAATTCATTCGCACGATACAAATGAATTAGAATGGATCGTGCGAATGAATTAGAATGGATCGTACGAATGAATTAGAATGGATCGTACGAATGAACTAGAATGGATACATTCGTGCGAATGAATTAGAATGGATCGTACGAATGAATTAGAATGGATCGTACGAATGAATTAGAATGGATCTTAGGAATGAATTAGAATGGATCGTATGAATGAATTAGAATGAATCATAGGAATGAATTAGAATGGATACATTCGTGCGAATGAATTAGAATGGATCGGACGAATGAATAAGAATGGATCGTACGAACGAATTAGAATGGATCGTACGAATGAATTCGAATGGATCGTACGAATAAATTAGAATGGATACATTCGTCCGAATGAATTAGAATGGATCATACGAATGAGTAAGAATGGATCGTACGAATGAAATAGAATGGATCGTACGAATGAACTAGAATGGATACATTCGTGCGAATGAATTAGAATGGATCGTACGAATGAATTAGAATGGATCTTACGAATGAATTAGAATGGATCATACGAATGAATTAGAATGGATCGTACGAATGAATTAGAATGGATACATTCGTGCGAATGAATTAGAATGGATCGGACGATTGAATTAGAATGGATCGTACGAATGAATTAGAATGGATCGTATGAATAAATTAGAATGGATACATTCGTCCGAATGAATTAGAATGGATCATACGAATGAATTAGAATGGATCGTACGAAAGAATTAGAATGGATCATATTAATGAATTAGAATGGATCGTACGAATGAATTAGAATGGATACATTCGTGCGAATGAATTAGAATGGATCGTGCACGAATGTATCCATTCTAATTCATTCGTACGATCCATTCTGCACAAAGGTATCCATTCTAATCCATTCGTAGGATCCATTCTAATCCATTCATACGATCCATTCTAATTCATTCGTACGATCCATTCTAATTCATTCGCTCGAATGTATCCATTCTAATCCATTCGTACGATCCATTCTAATCCATTCGTACGATCCATTCTAATTCATTCGCATGAATGTAACCATTCTAATTCATTCATTTGATCCATTCTAATTCATTCGTACGATCCATTCTAATTCATTCGTCCGATCCATTCTAATTCATTCGCACGAATGTATCCATTCTAATTCATTCGTACGATCCATTCTAATTCATTCGTACGATCCATTCTAATTCATTCGTAAGATCCATTATAACTCATTCGTACGACCCATTCTAATTCATTCGTACGATCCATTCTAATTCATTCGCACGAATGTATCCATTCTAGTTCATTCGTACGATCCATTCTAATCCATTCGTACGATCCATTCTAATTCATTCGCATGAATGTAACCTTTCTAATTCATTCATTTGATCCATTCTAATTCATTCGTACGATCCATTCTAATTCATTCGTACGATCCATTCTAATTCATTCGCACGAATGTATCCATTCTAATCCATTCGTACGATCCATTCTAATTCATTCGCACAAATGTATACATTCTAATTCATTCGTACGATCCATTCTAATTCATTCGTACGATCCATTCTACGATCCATTCTAATTCATTCGTATATTCCATTCTAATTCATTAGCACGATCCATGCTAATGAATTAGAATGGATCGTGCGAATGAATTAGAATGGATCGTGCGAATCAATTAGACTGGATCGTGCGAATGAATAAGAATAGATCATACGAATGAATTAGAATGGATCGTACGAATGAATTAGAATGAATTAGAATGGATCGTACGAATGAATTAGAATGGATCGTACTAATGAATTAGAATGGATCGTACGAATGAATTAGAATGGATACATTCGTGCGAATGAATTAGAATGGATCGTGCGAATCAATTAGATTGGATCGTGCGAATGAATAAGAATAGATCATACGAATGAATTAGAATGGAGCTTACGAATTAATTAGAATGGATACATTCGTGCGAATGATTTAGAATGGATTGTATGAATGAATTAGAATGGATCGTACGAATGAATTAGAATGGATCATACGAATTAATTAGAATGGATCGTACGAATGAATTAGAATGGATCGTACGAATGAATTAGAATGGATCGTGCGAATGAATTAGAATGGATCGTACGAATGAATTAGAATGGATACATTTGTGCGAATGAATTAGAATGGATCGTACGAATGAATTAGAATGGATTGTATGAATGAATTAGAATGGATCGTACAAATGAATTAGATTGGATCGTGCGAATGAATTAGAATGGATCATACGAATGAATTAGAATGGATCGTGTGAAAGAATTAGAATGGATCGTACGAATGAATTAGAATGGATCGTGAGAATGAATTAGAATGGATCGTATGAATGAATTAGAATAGATTTTGTGAATGAATTAGAACTGATTGTACGAATGAATTAGAATGGATCGTACGAATGAATTAGAATGGATACATTTGTGCGAATGAATTAGAATGGATCGGACGAATGAATTAGAATGGATCGTATGAATGAATTAGAATGGATACATTCGTGCGAATGAATTAGAATAGATCGTGCGAATCCATTAGACTGGATCGTGCGAATGAATAAGAATGGATCATACGAATGAATTAGAATGGATCATACGAATTAATTAGAATGAATACATTCGTACGAATGAATTAGAATGGATTGTATGAATGAATTAGAATGGATCGTACGAATGAATTAGAATGGATCATACGAATTAATTAGAATGGATCATACGAATGAATTAGAATGGATCGTACGAATGAATTAGAATGGATCGTACGAATGAACTAGAATGGATCGTACGAATGAAATAGAATAGATTGTACGAATGAATTAGAATGGATTCGTACGAATGAATTAGAATGGATACATTCGTGCGAATGAATTAGAATGGATACATTCGTGCGAAAGAATTAGAATAGATCGTATGAATGAATTAGAATGGATCCTATGAATGAATTAGAATGGATCGTACGAATGAATTAGAATGGATCATGTTAATGAATTAGAATTGATCGAACGAATGAATTAGAATGCATCGTATGAAAGAATTAGAATGGATATATTCGTGCGAATGAATTAGAATGAATCGCACGATCCATTCTAATTCATTCATACGATCCATTCTAATTCATTCATACAATGCATTCTAATTCTTTCACACGATCCATTCTAATTCATTCGTACGATCCATTCTAATTCATTAATATGATCCATTCTAATTCATTCGTACGATCCATTCTAATTCATTTGCACAAAGGTATCCATTCTAATCCATTCGTAGGGTCCATTCTAATCCACTCGTACGATCCATTCTAATTCATTCGTACGATCCATTCTAATTCATTCGCTCGAATGTATCTATTCTAATCCATTCGTACAATCCATTCTAATCCATTCGTACGATCCATTCTAATTCATTCGCATGAATGTAACCATTCTAATTCATTCATTTGATCCATTCTAATTCATTCGTACGATCCATTCTAATTCATTCGCACGATCCATTCTAATTCTTTCATAGGATCCATTCTAATTCATTCGTACAATCCATTCTAATTCTTTCACACGATCCATTCTAATTCATTCGTACGATCCATTCTAATTCATTCATACAATCCATTCTAATTCATTCGCACGATCCATTCTAATTCACTCATACGATCCATTCTAATACAATCATACGATCCATTCTAATTCATTTGCACGAATAGATCGTATGAATGTATTACAATGGATCGTACGAATGAATTAGAATGGATCGTACGAATGAATTAGAATGGTTACATTCATGCGAATGAATTAGAATGGATCGTACGAATGGATTAGAATGGATACATTCGAGCGAATGAATTAGAATGGATCATACGAATGAATTAGAATGGATCGTACGAATGGATTAGAATGGATCCTACGAATGGATTAGAATGGATCGTACGAATGGATTAGAATGGATCATACGAATGAATTAGAATGGATCGTACGAATGAATTAGAATGGATCATACGAATGAATTAGAATGGATCATACGAATGAGTAAGAATGGATAGTACGAATGAAATAGAATGGATTGTACGAATGAATTAGAATGGATACATTCGTGCGAATGAATTAGAATGGATCGTACGAATGAATTAGAATGCATCTTATGAAAGAATTAGAATGGATATATTCGTGCGAATGAATTAGAATGGATCGTACGAATAAATTAGACTGGATCGTACGAATGAATTTGAATGGATACATTTGTGCGAATGAATCTGAATGGATTGTATGAATGAATTACAATGGATCGTACGAATGAATTAGAATGGATCGTACGAATGAATTAGAATAGCTCATACGAATGAATTAGAATGAATCGTATGAATGAATTAGAATGGTTACATTCGTGCGAATGAATTAGAATAGATCGTACGAATGAATTAGAATGGCTCGTACGAATGAATTAGAATGGATCTTACGAATGAATTAGAATGGATCATACGAATGAATTAGAATGGATCGTACGAAGGAATTAGAATGGATCGTACGAATGAATTAGAATGGATCGTATGAATGAATTAGAATGGATCGTGCGAATGAATTAGAATGGATCGTGCGAATGAATTAGAATGGATCGTACGAATGAATTAGAATGGATCCTACGAATGAATTAGAATGGATCGTACGAATGAATTAGAATGGATCGTACGAATAAATTAGAATGGATACATTCGTCCGAATGAATTAGGATGGATCATACGAATGAGTAAGAATGGAACATACGAATGAAATATAATAGATTGTACGAATGAATTAGAATGGATCCTACGAATGAATTAGAATAGATCGTGTGAAAGAATGTATCGTACGAATGAATTAGAATGGATCGTACGATTGAGTAAGAATGGATCGTACGAATGAATTAGAATGGAATAGAATAGATTGTACGAATGAATTAGAATGGATCGTACAAATTAATTAGAATGGATCGTACGAATGAATTAGAATGGATCGTACGAATGAATTAGAATGGATACATTTGTGCGAATGAATTAGAATGGATCGTACGAATGGATTAGAATGGATCGTACGAATGGATACATTCATGCGAATGAATTAGAATGGATTGTATGAATGAATTAGAATGGATCGTACGATCCATTCGAATTCATTCGCACGATCCTTTCTAATTCATTCGTACGAACCATTCTAATTCATTCATACGATCCATTCTAATTCATTCGTACGATCCATTCTAATTCATTCGTATATTCCATTCTAAGATCCTACGAATGAATTAGAATGGATCGTACGAATGAATTAGAATGGATTGTGCGAATGAATTAGAATGGATACATTCGTGCGAATGAATTAGAATGGATCGGACGAATGAATTAGAATGGATCGTATGAATGAATTAGAATGGATCAAATGAATGAATTAGAATGGTTACATTCATGCGAATGAATTAGAATGGATCGTACGAATGGATTAGAATGGATCGTACAAATGAACTAGAATGGATACATTCGTGAGAATGAATTAGAATGGATCGTACGAATGAATTAGAATGGATCGTACGAATGAATTAGAATGGATCTTACGAATGAATTAGAATGGATCGTACGAATGAATTAGAATGGATCGTACGAATGAATTAGAATCGATACATTCGTGCGAATGTATTAGAATGGATCGGACGAATGAATTAGAATGGATCGTACGAATGAATTAGAATGGATCAAATGAATGAATTAGAATGGTTACATTCATGCGAATGAATTAGAATTGATCGTACGAATGGATTTGAATGGATTATACGAATGGATTAGAATGGATACATTCGAGCGAATGAATTAGAACGGATCGTACGAATGAATTAGAATGGATCGTACGAATGGATTAGAAAGGATCCTACGAATGGATACCTTTGTGCAGAATGGATCGTACGAATGAATTAGAATGGATACATTAGTGCACGATCCATTCTAATTCATTCGCACGAATGTATCCATTCTAATTCATTCGTACGATCCATTCTAATTCATTAATATGATCCATTCTAATTCATTCATACGATCCATTCTAATTCATTCGTATGATCCATTTTATTCGGACGAATGTATCTATTCTAATTTATTCGTACGATCCATTCTAATTCATTCGTACGATCCATTCTAATTCATTCGTACAATCCATTCTAATTCATTCGTCCGATCCATTCTAATTCATTCGCACGAATGTATCCATTTTAATTCATTTGTACGATCCATTCTAATTCATTCGTAAGATCCATTCTAATTCATTTGTACGATCCATTCTAATTCATTCGTACGATCCATTCTAATTCATTCGCACGAATGTATCCATTCTAGTTCATTCGTACGATCCATTCTTACTCATTCGTATGATCCATTCTAATTCATTCGGACGAATGTATCCATTCTAATTTATTTGTACGATCCATTCTAATTCATTCGTACGATCCATTCTAATTCATTCATACGATCCATTCTAATTCATTCGTCCGATCCATTCTAATTCATTCACATGAATGTATCCATTCTAATTCATTCGTACGATCCATTCTAATTCATTCGTACGATCCATTCTAATTAATTCGTAAGATCCATTCTAATTCATTCGTACGACCCAATCTAATTCATTCGTACGATCCATTCTAATTCATTCGCACGAATGTATCCATTCCAGTTCATTCGTACGATCCATTCTAATTCATTCGTACGATCCATTCTAATTCATTCGCACGATCCATTCTAATTCATTCGTACGATCAATTCTAATTCATTCGCACGAATGTATCCATTCTAATTCATTCGTACGATCCATTCTAATTCATTCGTACGATCCATTCTAATTCATTCATACAATCCATTCTAATTCTTTCACACGATCCATTCTAATTCATTCGTAGGATCCATTCTAATTCATTCGTACAATCTATTCTATTTCATTCGTATGATCCATTCTTACTCATTCGTATGATCCATTCTAATTCATTCGGACGAATGTATCCATTCTAATTTATTCGTACGATCCATTCTAATTCATTCGTATGATCCATTCTAATTCATTAATATGATCCATTCTAATTCATTCGTACGATCCATTCTATTTCATTCATACGATCTATTCTAATTCATTCGCACGATCCATTCTAATTCATTCGTACGATCCATTCTAATTCATTCATACGATCTGTAAAAGAATTAGAATGGATTGTATGAATGAATTAGAATGGATCGTACGAATGAATTAGAATGGATCGTACGAAGGAATTCTAATTCATTCGGACGAATGTATCCATTCTAATTCATTCGTACGATCCATTCTAATTCATTCGTACGATCTATTATAATTCATTCATAGGATCCATTCTAATTCATTCATACGATCTATTCTAATTCTTTCGCACGAATGTATCCATTCTAATTCATTCGCACGAATGTATCCATTCTAATTCATTCGTACGATCCATTCTATTTCATTCGTATGATCCATTCTAATTTATTCGTACGATCCATTCTAATTCAATCATACGATCTATTCTAATTCATTCATACAATCCATTCTAATTCTTTCACACGATCCATTCTAATTCATTCGTACGACCTATTCTAATTCATTCGCACAATCCATTCTATTTCATTCGTACGATCCATTCTTACTCATTCGTATGATCCATTCTAATTCATTCGCACGAATGTATCCATAATGGATCATACGAATTAGTAATAATGGATCGTACGAATGAAATAGAATGGATTGTGCGAATGAATTAGAATGGACCGTACGAATGAATTAGACGTACGAATGAATTAGAATGGATACATTCGTGCGAATAAATTAGATTGGATTATACGAATGAGAAAAAATGGATCGTCATTCTAATTCATTCGTATGATCCATTCTAATTCATTCGCGCAATCTATTCTAATTCATTCATACAATCCATTCTAATTCATTCGTACGATCCATTGTAATTCATTCATACATTCCATTCTAATTTATTCGCACGAATGTATCCATTCTAATTCATTCGTACGATCCATTCTAATTCATTCGCACAATCCATTCTATTTAATTCGTACGAATGAAATAGAATAGATTGTACGAATGAATTAGAATGGATTCGTACGAATGAATTAGAATGGATACATTCGTGCGAATGAATTAGAATGGATACATTCGTGCGAAAGATTTAGAATAGATCGTACGAATGAATTAGAATGGATCCTATGAATGAATTAGAATGGATCGTGCGAATGAATTAGAATGGATCGTACGAATGAATTAGAATGGATCGTGCTAATGAATTAGAATTGATCGAACGAATGAATTAGCATGGATCGTGCTAATGAATTAGAATGGATCGTACGAATGAATTAGAATGGATCAAATGAATGAATTAGAATGGTTACATTCATGCGAATGAATTAGAATGGATCGTACGAATGGACTAGAATGGATTGTACGAATGGATTAGAATGGATACATTCGAGCGAATGAATTAGACTGGATCGTACGGAATGAATTAGAATGGATTGTATAAATGCATTAGAATGGATACATTCGTGCAAATGAATTAGAATGGATCGTACGAATGAATTAGAATGGATTCGTACGAATGAATTAGAATGGATACATTCATGCGAATGAATTAGAATGGATCGTACCAATGAGTAAGAATGGATCGTACGAATGAAATAGAATGGATCGTACGAATGAATTAGAATGGATCCTACGGAATGAATTAGAATGGATTATATGAATGAATTAGAATGGATCGTACGAATGAATTAGAATGGATCATACGAATTAATTAGAATGGATCGTACGAATGAATTAGAATGGATCGTACGAATGAATTAGAATGGATCGTACGAATGAATTAGAATGGATCGTACGAATGAATTAGAATGGATCGGACGAATGAATTAGAATGGATCGTACGAATGAATTAGAATGGATCAAATGAATGAATTAGAATGGATCGTACGAATGAATTAGAATGCATCGTATGAAAGAATTAGAATGGATATATTCGTGCGAATGAATTAGAATGGATCGTACGAATGAATTAGACTGCATCGTACGAATTAATTTGAATGGATACGTACATTTGTGCGAATGAATCTAAATGGATTGTATGAATGAATTAGAATGGATCGTACGAATGAATTAGAATGGATCATACGAATTAATTAGAATGGATCGTACGAATGAATTAGAATGGTTACATTCGTGCAAATGAATTAGAATGAATCGTACGACTGAATTTGAATGGATATATTCGTGCAAATGAAATAGAATGGATCGTACGAATGAATTAGAATGGATCATACGAATGAATTAGAATGGATCGTACGAATGAATTAGAATGGATCGTGCGAATGAATTAGAATGGATCGTACGAATGAATTAGAATGGATACATTTGTGCGAATGAATTAGAATGGAACGTACGAATGAATTAGAATGGATCGTACGAATGAATTAGAATGGATCGTACGAATGAATTAGAATGGATCGTGCGAATGAATTAGATTGGATCGTACGAATGAATTAGAATGGATACATTTGTGCGAATGAATTAGAATGGAACATACGAATGAATTAGAATGGATCGTATGAATGAATTAGAATGGATCGTACGAATGAATTAGAATGGATTGTGCGAATGAATTAGAATGGATCGTACGAATGAATTAGAATGGATCGTGTGAAAGAATTAGAATAGATCGTACGAATGAATTAGAATGGATCGTGCGAATGAATTAGAATGGATCGTATGAATGAATTAGAATAGATTTTGTGAATGAATTAGAACTGATCGTACGAATGAATTAGAATGGATCGTACGAATGAATTAGAATGGATACATTTGTGCGAATGAATTAGAATGGATCGTACGAATGAATTAGAATGGATCATATGAATGAATTAGAATGGATACATTTGTGCGAATGAATTAGAATGGATCGTGCGAATCCATTAGTCTGGATCGTGCGAATGAATAAGAATGGATCATACGAATGAATTAGAATGGATCGTACGAATTAATTAGAATGGATACATTCGTGCGAATGAATTAGAATGGATTGTATGAATGAATTAGAATGGATCGTACGAATGAATTAGAATGGATCATACGAATTAATTAGAATGGATCATACGAATGAATTAGAATAGATCGTACGAATGAATTAGAATGGATCGTACGAATGAACTAGAATGGACTGTACAAATGAAATAGAATAGATTGTACGAATTAATTAGAATGGATTCGTACGAATGAATTAGAATGGATACATTCGTGCGAATGAATTAGAATGGATACATTCGTGCGAAAGAATTAGAATAGATCGTATGAATGAATTGGAATGGATCCTATGAATGAATTAGAATGGATCGTGCGAATGAATTAGAATGGATCGTTCAAATGAATTAGAATGGATCGTGCTAATGAATTAGAATTGATCGAACGAATGAATTAGCATGGATCGTGCTAATGAATTAGAATGGATCGTACGAATGAATTAGAATGGATCAAATGAATGAATTAGAATGGTTACATTCATGCGAATGAATTAGAATGGATCGTATGAATGGATTAGAATGGATCGTACGAATAGATTAGAATGGATAGATTCGAGCGAATGAATTAGAATGGATCGTACGGAATGAATTAGAATGGATTGTATGAATGAATTAGAATGGATACATTCGTGCGAATGAATTAGAATGGATCGTGCGAATGAATTAGAATGGATTCGTACGAATGAATTAGAATGGATATATTCGTGCGAATGAATTAGAATGGATCGTACCAATGAGTAAGAATGGATCGTACGAATGAAATAGAATGGATCGTACGAATGAATTAGAATGGATCGTACTAATGAATTAGAATGGATCGTACGAAGGAATTAGAATGGATCGTACGAATGAATTAGAATGGATCGTACGAATAAATTAGAATGGATACATTCGTCCGAATGAATTAGAATGGATCATACGAATGAGTAAGAATGGATCGTACGAATGAAATAGAATAGATTGTACGAATGAATTAGAATGGATCCTATGAATGAATTAGAATGGATCGTGTGAAAGAATTAGAATGGATTGTATGAATAATTAGAATGGATCGTATGAATGAATTAGAATGGATCGTGCGAATGAATTCGAATGGATCGTACGAATTAATTCTAATTCATTCATACAATCCATTCTAATTCTTTCACACGATCCATTCTAATTCATTCGTACGTTCCATTATAATTCATTAGCACGATCCATGCTATTTCATTTGTTCCATCAATTCTAATTCATTAGCACGATCCATTCTAATTTATTCGTACGATCCATTCTAATTCATTCGCACGATCCATTCTAATTCATTCATAGGATCCATTCTAATTCATTCAAATGATCTATTCTAATTCTTTCGCACGAATGTATCCATTCTTATTCATTCGCACGAATGTATCCATTCTAATTCATTCGTACGATCCATTCTAATTCATTCGTACGATCCATTCTAATTCATTCGTACGATCTATTCTAATTCATTCATACGATCTATTCTAATTCATTCATACAATCCATTCTAATTCTTTCACACGATCCATTCCAATTCATTCGTACGGAATAGATTGTATGAATGAATTAGAATGGATCCTATGAATGAATTAGAATGGATCGTGCGAATGAATTAGAATGGATCGTACGAATGAATTAGAATGGATCTTACGAATGAATTAGAATGGATCGTACGAATGAATTAGAATGGATCGTACGAATGAACTAGAATGGATACATTCGTGCGAATGAATTAGAATGAATCGTACGAATGAATTAGAATGGATCGTACGAATGAATTAGAATGGATCTTACGAATGAATTAGAATGGATCGTAGGAATGAATTAGAATGGATACATTCGTGTGAATGAATTAGAATGGATCTGACAAATGAATTAGAATGGATCGTACGAATGAATTAGAATGGATCGTACGAAGGAATTAGAATGGATCGTACGAAGGAATTAGAATGGATCGTACGAATGAGTAAGAATGGATCGTACGAATGAATTAGAATGGATCTTGCGAATGAATTAGAATGGATACATTCATGCGAATTAATTAGAATGGATCGTACGAATTAATTAGAATGGATACATTCGTGTGAATGAATTAGAATGGATTGTATGAATGAATTAGAATGGATCGTACGAATGAATTAGAATGGATCATACGAATTAATTAGAATGGATCATACGAATGAATTAGAATGGATCGTACGAATGAAGTAGAATGGATCGTACAAATGAATTAGAATGGATACATTCGTGCGAATGAATTAGAATGGATTGTGCGAATGAATAAGAACAGATCGTGCGAATGAATTAGAATGGATCGTACGAATAAATTAGAATGGATCGTGCGAATGAATTAGAATGGATCGTACGAATTTATTAGAATGGATAAATTTGTGCGAATGAATTAGAATGGATCGTACGAATGAATTAGAATGGATCGTTTGAATGAATTAGAATGGATCGTACGAATGAATTAGAATGGATCGTGCGAATGAATTAGAATGGATCGTACGAATGAATTAGAATGGATCGTACGAATGAACTAGAATGGATACATTTGTGCGAATGAATTAGAATGGATCGTACGAATGAATTAGAATGGATCGTACGAATGAATTAGAATGGATCTTATGAATGAATTAGAATGGATCGAACGAATAAATTAGAATGGATCGTACGAATGAATTAGAATGGATACATTCGTGCGAATGAATTAGAATGGATCGGACGAATTAATTAGAATGGATCGTACGAATGAATTAGAATGGATCGTACGAATGAATTAGAATGGATCGTACGAATAAATTAGAATGGATACATTCATCCGAATGAATTAGAATGGATCATACGAATGAGTAAGAATGGATCGTACGAATGAAATATAATAGATTGTAGGAATGAATTAGAATGGATCCTACGAATGAATTAGAATGGATCGTGTGAAAGAATTAGAATGGATTGTATGAATGAAAATGAATTAGAATGAATCGTATGAATGAATTAGAATGGATCGTACGAATAAATTAGAATGGATCGTACGAAGGAATTAGAATGGATACATTCGTGCGAATAAATTAGAATGGATTGTATGAATGAATTAGAATGGATCGTACGAATGAATTAGAATGAATCGCACGAATGAATTAGAATAGATTGTGCGAATGAATTAGAATGGATCGTACGAATGAATTAGAATGGATCGTACGAAGGAATTAGAATGGATCGTACTATTGAATTAGAATGGATCATACGAATGAGTAAGAATGGATCGTATGCATGAATTACATTGGATCGTACGATCCATTCTAATTCATTAGCATGGATCATGCTAATGAATTAGAATGGAATATACGAATGAATTAGAATGGATCGTACGAATGAATTAGAATGAATTAGAATGGATCGTACGAATGAATTAGAATAGATCATAGGAATGAATTAGAATGGATCGTGCAAATGAATTAGAATGGATACATTCGTGCGAATGAATTAGAATGGATCGTGCGAATGAATTAGAATGGATCGTACGAATGAATTAGAATAGAAATATTTGAACGAATAAATTAGAATGGATCATACGAATGAATTAGAATGGATCGTACGAATGAATTAGAATGGATAGTGCGAAAGAATTAGAATCGATCGTATGAATGAATTAGAATGGATTGTACGAATGAATTAGAATGAATCATACGAATGAGTAAGAATGGATTGTACGAATGAATTAGAATGGATCGCACGAATGAATTAGAATGGATCGTACGAATAAATTAGAATGGATACATTCGTCCGAATGAATTAGAATGGATCATACGAATGAGTAAGAATGGATCGTACGAATGAAATAGAATAGATTGTATGAATGAATTAGAATGGATCCTACGAATGAATTAGAATGGATCATGTGAAAGAATTAGAATGGATTGTATGAATGAATCAGAATGGATCGTATGAATGAATTAGAATGGATCCTGCGAATGATTTCGAATGGATCGTATGTACGAATGAATTAGAATGGATATATTCGTGCGAATGAATTAGAATAGATCGTACGAATGAATTAGAATGGATCGTGCGAATGAATTAGAATGTATCGTACGAATGAATTAGAATGGATCGTACGAATGAATTAGAATGGATCTTACGAATGAATTAGAATGAATCGTACGAATAAATTAGAATAGATCGTATGAATGGTTTAGAATGGATACATTCATGCAAATGAATTATAATGGATCGGACGAATGAATTAGAATGGATCATATTAATGAATTAGAATGGATCGTATGAATGAATTAGAATGGATACATTCGTGCGAATGAATTAGAATGGATCGCGCACGAATGTATCCATTCTAATTCATTCGTACGATCCATTCTGCACAATGGTATCCATTCTAATCCATTCGTAGGATCCATTCTAATCCATTTGTACGATCCATTCTAATTCATTCGTACGATCCATTCTAATTTATTCGCTCGAATGTATCCATTCTAATCCATTCGTACGATCCATTCTAATCTATTCGTACGATCCATTCTAATTCATTCGCATGAATGTAACCATTCTAATTCATTCATTTGATCCATTCTAATTCATTCGTACGATCCATTCTAATTCATTCGTCCGATCCAATGAATGAATTAGAATGGATCAAATGAATGAATTAGAATGGTTACATTCATGCGAATGAATTAGAATGGATAGTACGAATGGATTAGAATGGATCGTACGAATAGATTAGAATGGATACATTCGTGCGAATGAATTAGAATGGATCATACGAATGAGTAAGAATGGATTGTACGAATGAAATAGAATGGATTGTACGAATGAATTAGAATGGATCGTGCGAATGAATTTGAATGGATCGTACGAATGAATTAGAATGGATCGTGCTAATGAATTTGAATTGATCGTACGAATGAAATAGAATGGATTGTACGAATGAATTAGAATGGATCGTACGAATGAATAAGAATGGATCGTACGAATGAACTAGAATGGATACATTCGTGCGAATGAATTAGAATGGATCGTACGAATGAATTAGAATGGATCGGACGAATGAATTAGAATAGATCGTACAAATGAATTAGAATGGATCAAATGAATGAATTAGAATGGATCGTACGAATGAATTAGAATGCATCATACGAAAGAATTAGAATGGATATATTCGTGCGAAATCGTACGAATGAATTAGACTGGATCGTACGAATGAATTTGAATGGATCGTACGAATGAATTAGAATGGATACATTCGTGCGAATAAATTAGAATGGATACATTCGTGCGAAAGAATTAGAATTGATCGTATGAATGAATTAGAATGGATCCTATGAATGAATTAGAATGGATCGTGCGAATGAATTAGAATGGATCGTACGAATGAATTAGAATGGATCGTGTGAAAGAATTAGAATGGATCGTACGAATGAATTAGAATGGATCGTGCGAATGAATTAGAATGGATCGTACGAATGAATTAGAATGGATACATTTGTGCGATTGAATTTGAATGGATCGTACAAATAAATTAGAATGGATCGTGCTAATGAATTAGAATTGATCGAACGAATGAATTAGCATGGGTCGTGCTAATGAATTAGAATGGATCGTAGGAATGAATTAGAATGGATCGTGCGAATGAATTAGAATGGATCGTAAGAATGAATTAGAATGGATCGTGCTAATGAATTAGAATTGATCGAACGAATGAATTAGCATGGATCGTGCTAATGAATTAGAATGGATCGTTCGAATGAATTAGAATAGATCAAATGAATGAATTAGAATGGTTACATTCATGCGAATGAATTAGAATGGATCGTACGAATGGATTAGAATGGATCGTACGAATGGATTAGATTGGATACATTCGAGCGAATGAATTAGAATGGATCGTAATAATGAATTAGAATGGATCGTACGAATAAATTAGAATGGATACATTCGTCCGAATGAATTAGAATGGATCATACGAATGAGTAAGAATGGATCGTACGAATGAAATAGAATAGATTGTACGAATGAATTAGAATGGATTCGTACGAATGAATTAGAATGGATTAGAATAGATCATGTGAAAGAATTAGAATGGATCGTACGAATGAATTAGAATGGATCGTGCGAATGAAATTGAATGGATCGTACGAATGAATTAGAATGGATACATTTGTGCGAATGAATTAGAATGGATCGTACGAATGAATTAGAATGGATACATTCGTGCGAATGAATTAGAATGGATACATTCGTGCGAAAGAATTAGAATAGGTCGTATGAATGAATTAGAATGGATCCTATGAATGAATTAGAATGGATCGTGCGAATGAATTAGAATGGATCGTATGAATGAATTAGAATGGATCGTGCTAATGAATTAGAATTGATCGAACGAATGAATTAGCATGGATCGTGCTAATGAATTAGAAAGGAACGTACGAATGAATTAGAATGGATCGTGTGAAAGAATTAGAATGGATTGTATGAATGAATTAGAATGAATTCGTACGATCCATTCGAATTCATTCGCACAATCCTTTCTAATTCATTCATACGATCCATTCTAATTCATTCATACAATCCATTCTAATTCTTTCACACGATCCATTCTAATTCATTCGTAGGATCCATTCTAATTCATTCGTACAATCTATTCTATTTCATTCCTACGATCCATTCTTACTCATTCGTATGATCCATTCTAATTCTTTCGGACGAATGTATCCATTCTAATGTATTCGTACGATCCATTATAATTCATTCGCTCAAATGTATCCATTCTAATCCATTCGTACGATCCATTCTAATCCATTCGTACGGTCCATTCTAATTCATTCGTACGATCTATTCTAATTCATTCGTACGATCCATTCTAATTCATTCGCACGATCCATTCTAATTCATTCATAGGATCCATTCTAATTCATTCATACGATCTAATCTAATTCTTTCGCACGAATGTATCCATTCTAATTCATTCGCACGAATGTATCCATTCTAATTCATTTGTACGATCCATTCTAATTCATTCGTACGATCCATTCTAATTCATTCGTACGATCCATTCTGATTCATTCATACGATCTATTCTAATTCATTCATACAATCCATTCTAATTCTTTCACACGATCCATTCTAATTCATTCATATGATCCATTCTAATTCATTCGTACGATCCATTCTAATTCATATGCACAAAGGTATCCATTCTAATCCATTCGTAGGATCCATTCTAATCCATTCGTACGATCCATTCTAATTCATTCGTATGATCCATTCTAATTCATTCGCTCGAATGTATCCATTCTAATCCATTCGTACGATCCATTCTAATTCATTCGTACGATCCATTCTAATTCATTCGCATGAATGTAACCATTCTAATTCATTCGTACGATCCATTCTAATTCATTCGTACGATCCATTCTAATTTATTCGTACGATCCATTCTAATTCATTCGCACTAACGTATCCATTCTAGTTCATTTATACGATCCATTCTAATTCTTTCGTACGATCCATTCTAATTCATTCATACAATCCATTCTAATTCTTTCACACGATCCATTCTAATTCATTCGTAGGATCCATTCTAATTCATTCGTATGAATGTAACCATTCTAATTCATTCGTACGATCCATTCTAATTCATTCGTACGATCCATTCTAATTCATTCGTACGATCCATTCTAATTCATTCGTACGATCCATTCTAATTCATTCGCACGAATGTATCCATTCTAGTTCATTCGTACGATCCATTCTAATTCATTCATACAATCCATTCTAATTCTTTCACACGATCCATTCTAATCCATTCGTATGATCCATTCTAATTCATTCGGACGAATGTATCCATTCTAATTTATTCGTACGATCCATTCTAATTCATTCGTACGATCCATTCTAATTCATTCGTACGATCCATTCTTACTCATTCGTATGATCCATTCTAATTCATTCGTACGATACATTCTAATTCATTCGTACAATCGATTCTAATTCATTCGCACTATCCATTCTAATTCATTCGTACGATCCATTCTAATTCATTCGTATGATCCATTCTAATTTATTCGTTCAAATATATCCATTCTAATTCATTCCGTACGATCCATTATAATTCATTCGTACGATCCATTATAATTTATTCGAACGAATGTATCCATTCTAATTCATTCGGACGATCCAATCTAATTCATTCGTACGATCCATTCTAATTCATTCGTACGATCCATTCTAATTCATTCGGACGAATGTATCCATTCTAATTTATTCGTACGATCCATTCTAATTCATTCATTTGATCCATTCTAATTCATTCGTACGATCCATTCTAAGTCATTCGTCCGATCCATTCTAATTCATTCGCACGAATGTATCCATTCTAATTCATTCGTATGATCCATTCTAATTCATTCGTACGATCCATTCTAATTCATTCGTAAGATCCATTCTTATTCATTCGTACGATCCATTCTAATTCATTCGTATGATCCATTCTAATTCATTCGCACGAATGTATCCATTCTAGTTCATTCGCACGATCTATTCTAATTCATTCATACAATCCATTCTAATTCTTTCACACGATCCATTCTAATTCATTCGTACGATCCATTCTAATTCATTCGCACAATCCATTCTATTTCATTCGTTCGATCCATTCTTACTCATTCGTATGATCCATTCTAATTCATTCGCACGATACGAATGAATTAGAATGGATCGTGCGAATGAATTAGAATGGATCGTACGAATGAATTAGAATGGATCGTACGAATGAACTAGAATGGATACATTCGTGCGAATGAATTAGAATGGATCGTACGAATGAATTAGAATGGATCGTACGAATGAATTAGAATGGATCTTAGGAATGAATTAGAATGGATCGTATGAATGAATTAGAATGAATCATAGGAATGAATTAGAATGGATACATTCGTGCGAATGAATTAGAATGGATCGGACGAATGAATAAGAATGGATCGTACGAACGAATTAGAATGGATCGTACGAATGAATTCGAATATATCGTACGAATAAATTAGAATGGATACATTCGTCCGAATGAATTAGAATGGATCATACGAATGAGTAAGAATGGATCGTACGAATGAAATAGAATGGATCGTACGAATGAACTAGAATGGATACATTCGTGCGAATGAATTAGAATGGATCGTACGAATGAATTAGAATGGATCTTACGAATGAATTAGAATGGATCATACGAATGAATTAGAATGGATCGTACGAATGAATTAGAATGGATACATTCGTGCGAATGAAATAGAATGGATACATTCGTGCGAATGAATTAGAATGGATCGGACGAATGAATTAGAATGGATCTTACGAATGAATTAGAATGGATCATACGAATGAATTAGAATGGATCGTACGAATGAATTAGAATGGATACATTCGTGCGAATGAATTAGAATGGATCGGACGAATGAATTAGAATGGATCGTACGAATGAATTAGAATTGATCGTACGAATAAATTAGAATGGATACATTCGTCCGAATGAATTAGAATGGATCATACGAATGAATTAGAATGGATCGTACGAAAGAATTAGAATGGATCATATTAATGAATTAGAATGGATCGTACGAATGAATTAGAATGGATACATTCGTGCGAATGAATTAGAATGGATCGTGCACGAATGTATCCATTCTAATTCATTCGTACGATCCATTCTGCACAAAGGTATCCATTCTAATCCATTCGTAGGATCCATTCTAATCCATTCGTACGATCCATTCTAATTCATTCGTACGATCCATTCTAATTCATTCGCTCGAATGTATCCATTCTAATCCATTCGTACGATCCATTCTAATCCATTCGTACGATCCATTCTAATTCCTTCGCATGAATGTAACCATTCTAATTCATTCATTTGATCCATTCTAATTAATTCGTACGATCCATTCTAATTCATTCGTCCGATCCATTCTAATTCATTCGCACGAATGTACCCATTCTAATTCATTCGTACGATCCATTCTAATTCATTCGTACGATCCATTCTAATTCATTCGTAAGATCCATTATAACTCATTCGTACGACCCATTCTAATTCATTCGTACGATCCATTCTAATTCATTCGCACGAATGTATCCATTCTAGTTCATTCGTACGATCCATTCTAATCCATTCGTACGATCCATTCTAATTCATTCGCATGAATGTAACCTTTCTAATTCATTCATTTGATCCATTCTAATTCATTCGTACGATCCATTCTAATTCATTCGTACGATCCATTCTAATTCATTCGCACGAATGTATCCATTCTAATCCATTCGTACGATCCATTCTAATTCATTCGCACAAATGTATACATTCTAATTCATTCGTACGATCCATTCTAATTCATTCGTACGATCCATTCTACGATCCATTCAAATTCATTCGTATATTCCATTCTAATTCATTAGCACGATCCATGCTAATGAATTAGAATGGATCGTGCGAATGAATTAGAATGGATCGTGGGAATCAATTAGACTGGATCGTGCGAATGAATAAGAATAGATCATACGAATGAATTAGAATGGATCGTACGAATGAATTAGAATGAATTAGAATGGATCGTACGAATGAATTAGAATGGATCGTACTAATGAATTAGAATGGATCGTACGAATGAATTAGAATGGATACATTCGTGCGAATGAATTAGAATGGATCGTGCAAATCAATTAGATTGGATCGTGCGAATGAATAAGAATAGATCATACGAATGAATTAGAATGGATCTTACGAATTAATTAGAATGGATACATTCGTGCGAATGATTTAGAATGGATTGTATGAATGAATTAGAATGGATCGTACGAATGAATTAGAATGGATCATACGAATTAATTAGAATGGATCGTACGAATGAATTAGAATGGATCGTACGAATGAATTAGAATGGATCGTGCGAATGAATTAGAATGGATTGTACGAATGAATTAGAATGGATACATTTGTGCGAATGAATTAGAATGTATCGTACGAATGAATTAGAATGGATTGTAATAATGAATTAGAATGGATCGTACAAATGAATTAGATTGGATCGTGCGAATGAATTAGAATGGATCATACGAATGAATTAGAATGGATCGTGTGAAAGAATTAGAATGGATTGTACGAATGAATTAGAATGGATCGTGAGAATGAATTAGAATGGATCGTATGAATGAATTAGAATAGATTTTGTGAATGAATTAGAACTGATTGTACGAATGAATTAGAATGGATCGTACGAATGAATTAGAATGGATACATTTGTGCGAATGAATTAGAATGGATCGTACGAATGAATTAGAATGGATCGTATGAATGAATTAGAATGGATACATTCGTGCGAATGAATTAGAATAGATCGTGCGAATCCATTAGACTGGATCGTGCGAATGAATAAGAATGGATCATACGAATGAATTAGAATGGATCGTACGAATTAATTAGAATGAATACATTCGTACGAATGAATTAGAATGGATTGTATGAATGAATTTGAATGGATCGTACGAATGAATTAGAATGGATCATACGAATTAATTAGAATGGATCATACGAATGAATTAGAATGGATCGTACGAATGAATTAGAATGGATCGTACGAATGAACTAGAATGGATCGTACGAATGAAATAGAATAGATTGTAGGAATGAATTAGAATGGATTCGTACGAATGAGTTAGAATGGATACATTCGTGCGAATGAATTAGAATGGATACATTCGTGCGAAAGAATTAGAATAGATCGTATGAATGAATTAGAATGGATCCTATGAATGAATTAGAATGGATCGTGCGAATGAATTAGAATGGATTGTACGAATGAATTAGAATGGATCGTGTTAATGAATTAGAATTGATCGAACGAATAAATTAGAATGCATCGTATGAAAGAATTAGAATGGATATATTCGTGCGAATGAATTAGAATGAATCGCACGATCCATTCTAATTCATTCATACGATCCATTCTAATTCATTCATACAATGCATTCTAATTCTTTCACACGATCCATTCTAATTCATTCGTACGATCCATTCTAATTCATTAATATGATCCATTCTAATTCATTCGTACGAGCCATTCTAATTCATTTGCACAAAGGTATCCATTCTAATCCATTCGTAGGGTCCATTCTAATCCACTCGTACGATCCATTCTAATTCATTCGTACGATCCATTCTAATTCATTCGCTCGAATGTATCCATTCTAATCCATTCGTACGATCCATTCTAATCCATTCGTACGATCCATTCTAATTCATTCGCATGAATGTAACCATTCTAATTCATTCATTTGATCCATTCTAATTCATTCGTACGATCCATTCTAATTCATTCGCACGATCCATTCTAATTCTTTCATAGGATCCATTCTAATTCATTCGTACAATCCATTCTAATTCTTTCACATGATCCATTCTAATTTATTCGTACGATCCATTCTAATTCATTCATACAATCCATTCTAATTCATTCGTACGATCCATTCTAATTCACTCATACGATCCATTCTAATACAATCATACGATCCATTCTAATTCATTTGCACGAATAGATCGTATGAATGTATTACAATGGATCGTACGAATGAATTAGAATGGATCGTACGAATGAATTAGAATGGATATATTCGTGCGAATGAATTAGAATGGATCGGACGAATGAATTAGAATGGATCATACGAATGAATTAGAATGGATCGTACGAATGAATTAGAATGGATCATACGAATGAATTAGAATGGATCATACGAATGAGTAAGAATGGATAGTACGAATGAAATAGAATGGATTGTACGAATGAATTAGAATGGATACATTCGTGCGAATGAATTAGAATGGATCGTACGAATGAATTAGAATGGATCGTACGAATGAATTAGAATGCATCTTACGAAAGAATTAGAATGGATATATTCGTGCGAATGAATTAGAATGGATCGTACGAATAAATTAGGCTGGATCGTACGAATGAATTTGAATGGATACATTTGTGCGAATGAATCTTAATGGATTGTATGAATGAATTACAATGGATCGTACGAATGAATTAGAATGGATCGTACGAATGAATTAGAATAGCTCATACGAATGAATTAGAATGAATCGTATGAATGAATTAGAATGGTTACATTCGTGCGAATGAATTAGAATAGATCGTACGAATGAATTAGAATGGATCGTACGAATGAATTAGAATGGATCTTACGAATGAATTAGAATGGATCGTACGAATGAATTAGAATGGATCGTACGAAGGAATTAGAATGGATCGTACGAATGAATTAGAATGGATCGTATGAATGAATTAGAATGGATCGTGCGAATGAATTAGAATGGATCGTGCGAATGAATTAGAATGGATCGTACGAATGAATTAGAATGGATCCTACGAATGAATTAGAATGGATCGTACGAATGAATTAGAATGGATCGTACGAACAAATTAGAATGGATACATTCGTCCGAATGAATTAGGATGGATCATACGAATGAGTAAGAATGGAACGTACGAATGAAATATAATAGATTGTACGAATGAATTAGAATGGATCCTACGAATGAATTAGAATAGATCGTGTGAAAGAATGTATCGTACGAATGAATTAGAATGGATCGTACGATTGAGTAAGAATGGATCGTACGAATGAATTAGAATGGAATAGAATAGATTGTACGAATGAATTAGAATGGATCGTACAAATTAATTAGAATGGATCGTACGAATGAATTAGAATGGATCGTACGAATGAATTAGAATGGATACATTTGTGCGAATGAATTAGAATGGATCGTACGAATGGATTAGAATGGATCGTACGAATGGATACATTCATGCGAATGAATTAGAATGGATTGTATGAATGAATTAGAATGGATCGTACGATCCATTCGAATTCATTCGCACGATCCATTCTAATTCATTCGTACGATCCATTCTAATTCATTCATACGATCCATTCTAATTCATTCGCACGATCCATTCTAATTCATTCGTATATTCCATTCTAAGATCCTACGAATGAATTAGAATGGATCGTACGAATGAATTAGAATGGATCGTGCGAATGAATTAGAATGGATACATTCGTGCGAATGAATTAGAATGGATCGGACGAATGAATTAGAATGGATCGTATGAATGAATTAGAATGGATCAAATGAATGAATTAGAATGGTTACATTCATGCGAATGAATTAGAATGGATCGTACGAATGGATTAGAATGGATCGTACGAATGAACTAGAATGGATACATTCGTGAGAATGAATTAGAATGGATCGTACGAATGAATTAGAATGGATCGTACGAATGAATTAGAATGGATCTTACGAATGAATTAGAATGGATCGTACGAATGAAATAGAATGGATCGTACGAATGAATTAGAATCGATACATTCGTGCGAATGAATTAGAATGGATCGGACGAATGAATTAGAATGGATCGTACGAATGAATTAGAATGGATCAAATGAATGAATTAGAATGGTTACATTCATGCGAATGAATTAGAATTGATCGTACGAATGGATTAGAATGGATCATACGAATGGATTAGAATGGATACATTCGAGCGAATGAATTATAATGGATCGTACGAATGAATTAGAATGGATCGTACGAATGGATTAGAATGGATCCTACGAATGGATTAGAATGGATACCTTTGTGCAGAATGGATCGTACGAATGAATTAGAATGGATACATTAGTGCACGATCCATTCTAATTCATTCGCACGAATGTATCCATTCTAATTCATTCGTACGATCCATTCTAATTCATTAATATGATCCATTCTAATTCATTCATACGATCCCTTCTAATTCATTCGTATGATCCATTTTATTCGGACGAATGTATCTATTCTAATTTATTCGTATGATCCATTCTAATTCATTCGTACGATCCATTCTAATTCATTCGTACGATCCATTCTAATTCATTCGTCCGATCCATTCTAATTCATTCGCACGAATGTATCCATTTTAATTCATTTGTACGATCCATTCTAATTCATTCGTAAGATCCATTCTAATTCATTTGTACGATCCATTCTAATTCATTCGTACGATCCATTCTAATTCATTCGCACGAATGTATCCATTCTAGTTCATTCGTACGATCCATTCTTACTCATTCGTATGATCCATTCTAATTCATTCGGACGAATGTATCCATTCTAATTTATTTGTACGATCCATTCTAATTCATTCGTACGATCCATTCTAATTCATTCATACGATCCATTCTAATTCATTCGTCCAATCCATTCTAATTCATTCACATGAATGTATCCATTCTAATTCATTCGTACGATCCATTCTAATTCATTCGTACGATCCATTCTAATTCATTCGTAAGATCCATTCTAATTCATTCGTACGATCCATTCTAATTCATTGGTACGATCCATTCTATTTCATTCGCACGAATGTATCCATTCTAGTTCATTCGTACGATCCATTCTAATTCATTTGTACGATCCATTCTAATTCATTCGCACGATCCATTCTAATTCATTCGTACGATCAATTCTAATTCATTCGCACGAATGTATCCATTCTAATTCATTCGTACGATCCATTCTAATTCATTCACACGATCCATTCTAATTCATTCGTAGGATCCATTCTAATTCATTCGTACAATCTATTCTATTTCATTCGTATGATCCATTCTTACTCATTCGTATGATCCATTCTAATTCATTCGGACGAATGTATCCATTCTAATTTATTCGTACGATCCATTCTAATTCATTCGTATGATCCATTCTAATTCATTAATATGATCCATTCTAATTCATTCGTACGATCCATTCTATTTCATTCATACGATCCATTCTAATTCATTCGCACGATCCATTCTAATTCATTCGTACGATCCATTCTAATTCATTCATACGATCTGTGAAAGAATTAGAATGGATTGTATGAATGAATTAGAATGGATCGTACGAATGAATTAGAATGGATCGTACGAAGGAATTCTAATTCATTCGGACGAATGTATCCATTCTAATTCATTCGTACGATCCATTCTAATTCATTCGTACGATCTATTCTAATTCATTCATAGGATCCATTCTAATTCATTCATACGATCTATTCTAATTCTTTCGCACGAATGTATCCATTCTAATTCATTCGCACGAATGTATCCATTCTAATTCATTCGTACGATCAATTCTATTTCATTCGTACGATCCATTCTAATTTATTCGTACGATCCATTCTAATTCATTCATACGATCTATTCTAATTCATTCATACAATCCATTCTAATTCTTTCACACGATCCATTCTAATTCATTCGTATGACCTATTCTAATTCATTCGCACAATCCATTCTATTTCATTCGTACGATCCATTCTTACTCATTCGTATGATCCATTCTAATTCATTCGCACGAATGTATCCATAATGGATCATACGAATTAGTAATAATGGATCGTACGAATGAAATAGAATGGATTGTGCGAATGAATTAGAATGGACCGTACGAATGAATTAGACGTACGAATGAATTAGAATGGATACATTCGTGCGAATAAATTAGATTGGATTATACGAATGAGAAAAAATGGATCGTCATTCTAATTCATTCGTATGATCCATTCTAATTCATTCGCGCAATCTATTCTAATTCATTCATACAATCCATTCTAATTCATTCGTACGATCCATTGTAATTCATTCATACAATCCATTCTAATTTATTCGCACGAATGTATCCATTCTAATTCATTCGTACGATCCATTCTAATTCATTCGCACAATCCATTCTATTTAATTCGTACGAATGAAATAGAATAGATTGTACGAATGAATTAGAATGGATTCGTACGAATGAATTAGAATGGATACATTCGTGCGAATGAATTAGAATGGATACATTCGTGCGAAAGATTTAGAATAGATCGTACGAATGAATTAGAATGGATCCTATGAATGAATTAGAATGGATCGTGCGAATGAATTAGAATGGATCGTACGAATGAATTAGAATGGATCGTGCTAATGAATTAGAATTGATCGAACGAATGAATTAGCATGGATCGTGCTAATGAATTAGAATGGATCGTACGAATGAATTAGAATGGATCAAATGAATGAATTAGAATGGTTACATTCATGCGAATGAATTAGACTGGATCGTACGGAATGAATTAGAATGGATTGTATGAATGCATTAGAATGGATACATTCGTGCGAATGAATTAGAATGGATCGTACGAATGAATTAGAATGGATTCGTACGAATGAATAAGAATGGATACATTCATGCGAATGAATTAGAATGGATCGTACCAATGAGTAAGAATGGATCGTACGAATGAAATAGAATGGATCGTACGAATGAATTAGAATGGATCCTACGGAATGAATTAGAATGGATTATATGAATGAATTAGAATGGATCGTACGAATGAATTAGAATAGATCATACGAATTAATTAGAATGGATCATACAAATGAATTAGAATGGATCGTACGAATGAATTAGAATGGATCGTACGAATGAATTAGAATGGATCGTACGAATGAATTAGAATGGATCGGACGAATGAATTAGAATGGATCGTACGAATAAATTAGAATGGATCAAATGAATGAATTAGAATGGATCGTACGAATGAATTAGAATGCATATATTCGTGCGAATGAATTAGAATGGATCGTACGAATGAATTAGACTGGATCGTACGAATTAATTTGAATGGATACGTACATTTGTGCGAATGAATCTAAATGGATTGTATGAATGAATTAGAATGGATCGTACGAATGAATTAGAATGGATCATACGAATTAATTAGAATGGATCGTACGAATGAATTAGAATGGTTACATTCGTGCAAATGAATTAGAATGAATCGTACGACTGAATTAGAATGGATATATTCGTGCAAATGAAATAGAATGGATCGTACGAATGAATTAGAATGGATCATACGAATGAAATAGAATGGATCGTACGAATGAATTAGAATGGATCGTGCGAATGAATTAGAATGGATCGTACGAATGAATTAGAATGGATACATTTGTGCGAATGAATTAGAATGGAACGTACGAATGAATTAGAATGGATCGTACGAATGAATTAGAATGGATCGTACGAATGAATTAGAATGGATCGTACGAATGAATTAGAATGGATCGTGCGAATGAATTAGAATGGATCGTACGAATGAATTAGAATGGATACATTTGTGCGACTGAATTAGAATGGAACGTACGAATGAATTAGAATGGATCGTATGAATGAATTAGAATGGATCGTACGAATGAATTAGAATGGATTGTGCGAATGAATTAGAATGGATCGTACGAATGAATTAGAATGGATCGTGTGAAAGAATTAGAATAGATCGTACGAATGAATTAGAATGGATCGTGCGAATGAATTAGAATGGATCATATGAATGAATTAGAATAGATTTTGTGAATGAATTAGAACTGATCGTACGAATGAATTAGAATGGATCGTACGAATGAATTAGAATGGATACATTTGTGCGAATGAATTAGAATGGATCGTACGAATGAATTAGAATGGATCATATGAATGGATTAGAATGGATACATTTGTGCGAATGAATTAGAATGGATCGTGCGAATCCATTAGTCTGGATCGTGCGAATGAATAAGAATGGATCATACGAATGAATTAGAATGGATCGTACGAATTAATTAGAATGGATACATTCGTGCGAATGAATTAGAATGGATTGTATGAATGAATTAGAATGGATCGTACGAATGAATTAGAATGGATCATACGAATTAATTAGAATGGATCATACGAATGAATTAGAATGGATCGTACGAATGAATTAGAATGGATCGTACGAATGAACAAGAATGGATCGTACAAATGAAATAGAATAGATTGTACGAATTAATTAGAATGGATTCGTACGAATGAATTAGAATGGATACATTCGTGCGAATGAATTAGAATGGATACATTCGTGCGAAAGAATTAGAATAGATCGTATGAATGAATTAGAATGGATCCTATGAATGAATTAGAATGGATCGTGCGAATGAATTAGAATGGATCGTTCGAATGAATTAGAATGGATCGTGCTAATGAATTAGAATTGATCGAACGAATGAATTAGCATGGATCGTGCTAATGAATTAGAATGGATCGTACGAATGAATTAGAATGGATCAAATGAATGAATTAGAATGGTTACATTCATGCGAATGAATTAGAATGGATCGTATGAATGGATTAGAATGGATCGTACGAATAGATTAGAATGGATAGATTCGAGCGAATGAATTAGAATGGATCGTACGGAATGAATTAGAATGGATTGTATGAATGAATTAGAATGGATACATTCGTGCGAATGAATTAGAATGGATCGTACCAATGAGTAAGAATGGATCGTACGAATGAAATAGAATGGATCGTACGAATGAATTAGAATGGATCGTACTAATGAATTAGAATGGATCGTACGAAGGAATTAGAATGGATCGTACGAATGAATTAGAATGGATCGTACGAATAAATTAGAATGGATACATTCGTCCGAATGAATTAGAATGGATCATACGAATGAGTAAGAATGGATCGTACGAATGAAATAGAATAGATTGTACGAATGAATTAGAATGGATCCTACGAATGAATTAGAATGGATCGTGTGAAAGAATTAGAATGGATTGTATGAATGAATTAGAATGGATCGTATGAATGAATTAGAATGGATCGTGCGAATGAATTCGAATGGATCGTACGAATTCATTCTAATTCATTCATACAATCCATTCTAATTCTTTCACACGATCCATTCTAATTCATTCGTACGTTCCATTATAATTCATTAGCACGATCCATGCTATTTCATTCGTTCGATCAATTCTAATTCATTAGCACGATCCATTCTAATTTATTCGTACGATCCATTCTAATTCATTCGCACGATCCATTCTAATTCATTCATAGGATCCATTCTAATTCATTCATATGATCTATTCTAATTCTTTCGCACGAATGCATCCATTCTTATTCATTCGCACGAATGTATCCATTCTAATTCATTCGTACGATCCATTCTAATTCATTCGTACGATCCATTCTAATTCATTCGCACGATCCATTCTAATTCATTCATACGATCTATTCTAATTCATTCATACAATCCATTCTAATTCTTCCACACGATCCATTGTAATTCATTCGTACGGAATAGATTGTATGAATGAATTAGAATGGATCCTATGAATCAATTAGAATGGACCGTGCGAATGAATTAGAATGGATCGTACGAATGAATTAGAATGGATCTTACGAATGAATTAGAATGGATCGTACGAATGAATTAGAATGGATCGTACGAATGAACTAGAATGGATACATTCGTGCGAATGAATTAGAATGGATCGTACGAATGAATTAGAATGGATCGTACGAATGAATTAGAATGGATCTTACGAATGAATTAGAATGGATCGTAGGAATGAATTAGAATGGATACATTCGTGCGAATGAATTAGAATGGATCGGACAAATGAATTAGAATGGATCGTACGAATGAATTAGAATGGATCGTACGAAGGAATTAGAATGGATCGTACGAAGGAATTAGAATGGATCGTACGAATGAGTAAGAATGGATCGTACGAATGAATTAGAATGGATCTTGCGAATGAATTAGAATGGATACATTCATGCGAATTAATTAGAATGGATCGTACGAATTAATTAGAATGGATACATTCGTGTGAATGAATTAGAATGGATTGTATGAATGAATTAGAATGGATCGTACGAATGAATTAGAATGGATCATACGAATTAATTAGAATGGATCATACGAATGAATTAGAATGGATCGTACGAATGAATTAGAATGGATCGTGCGAATGAATAAGAACAGATCGTGCGAATGAATTAGAATGGATCGTACGAATAAATTAGAATGGATCGTGCGAATGAATTAGAATGGATCGTACGAATGAATTAGAATGGATAAATTTGTGCGAATGAATTAGAATGGATCGTACGAATGAATTAGAATGGATCGTTTGAATGAATTAGAATGGATCGTACGAATGAATTAGAATGGATCGTGCGAATGAATTAGAATGGATCGTACGAATGAATTAGAATGGATCGTACGAATGAACTAGAATGGATACATTTGTGCGAATGAATTAGAATGGATCGTACGAATGAATTAGAATGGATCGTACGAATGAATTAGAATGGATCTTATGAATGAATTAGAATGGATCGAACGAATGAATTAGAATGGATCGTACGAATGAATTAGAATGGATACATTCGTGCGAATGATTTAGAATGGATCGGACGAATTAATTAGAATGGATCGTACGAATGAATTAGAATGGATCGTACGAATGAATTAGAATGGATCGTACGAATAAATTAGAATGGATACATTCATCCGAATGAATTAGAATGGATCATACGAATGAGTAAGAATGGATCGTACGAATGAAATATAATGGATTGTAGGAATGAATTAGAATGGATCCTACGAATGAATTAGAATGGATCGTGTGAAAGAATTAGAATGGATTGTATGAATGAAAATGAATTAGAATGGATCGTATGAATGAATTAGAATGGATCGTACGAATGAATTAGAATGGATCATACGAAGGAATTAGAATGGATACATTCGTGCGAATAAATTAGAATGGATTGTATGAATGAATTAGAATGGATCGTACGAATGAATTAGAATGAATCGTACGAATGAATTAGAATAGATTGCGCGAATGAATTAGAATGGATCGTACGAATGAATTAGAATGGATCGTACGAAGGAATTAGAATGGATCGTACGAATGAATTAGAATGGATCGTACTATTGAATTAGAATGGATCATACGAATGAGTAAGAATGGATCGTATGCATGAATTACATTGGATCGTACGATCCATTCTAATTCATTAGCATGGATCATGCTAATGAATTAGAATGGAATATACGAATGAATTAGAATGGATCGTACGAATGAATTAGAATGAATTAGAATGGATCGTACGAATGAATTAGAATAGATCATAGGAATGAATTAGAATGGATCGTGCAAATGAATTAGAATGGATACATTCGTGCGAATGAATTAGAATGGATCGTGCGAATGAATTAGAATGGATCGTACGAATGAATTCGAATGGAAATATTTGAACGAATAAATTAGAATGGATCATACGAATGAATTAGAATGGATCGTACGAATGAATTAGAATGGATAGTGCGAAAGAATTAGAATCGATCGTATGAATGAATTAGAATGGATTGTACGAATGAATTAGAATGAATCATACGAATGAGTAAGAATGGATTGTACGAATGAATTAGAATGGATCGCACGAATGAATTAGAATGGATCGTACGAATAAATTAGAATGGATACATTCGTCCGAATGAATTAGAATGGATCATACGAATGAGTAAGAATAGATCGTACGAATGAAATAGAATAGATTGTATGAATGAATTAGAATGGATCCTACGAATGAATTAGAATGGATCATGTGAAAGAATTAGAATGGATTGTATGAATGAATTAGAATGGATCGTATGAATGAATTAGAATGGATCGTGCGAATGAATTCGAATGGATCGTATGTACGAATGAATTAGAATGGATATATTCGTGCGAATGAATTAGAATGGATCGTACGAATGAATTAGAATGGATCGTGCGAATGAATTAGAATGGATCGTACGAATGAATTAGAATGGATCGTACGAATGAACTAGAATGGATGCATTCGTGCGAATGAATTAGAATGTATCGTACGAATGAATTAGAATGGATCGTACGAATGAATTAGAATGGATCTTACGAATGAATTAGAATGGATCGTATGAATAAATTAGAATGGATCGTATGAATGGTTTAGAATGGATACATTCGTGGAAATGAATTAGAATGGATCGGACGAATGAATTAGAATGGATCATATTAATGAATTAGAATGGATCGTATGAATGAATTAGAATGGATACATTCGTGCGAATGAATTAGAATGGATCGTGCACGAATGTATCCATTCTAATTCATTCATACGATCCATTCTGCACAATGGTATCCATTCTAATCCATTCGTAGGATCCATTCTAATCCATTTGTACGATCCATTCTAATTCATTTGTACGATCCATTCTAATTTATTCGCTCGAATGTATCCATTCTAATCCATTCGTACGATCCATTCTAATCTATTCGTACGATCCATTCTAATTCATTCGCATGAATGTAACCATTCTAATTCATTCATTTGATCCATTCTAATTCATTCGTACGATCCATTCTAATTCATTCGTCCGATCCAATGAATGAATTAGAATGGATCAAATGAATGAATTAGAATGGTTACATTCATGCGAATGAATTAGAATGGATAGTACGAATGGATTAGAATGGATCGTACGAATGGATTAGAATGGATACATTCGTGCGAATGAATTAGAATGGATCATACGAATGAGTAAGAATGGATCGTACGAATGAAATAGAATGGATTGTACGAATGAATTAGAATGGATCGTGCGAATGAATTTGAATGGATCGTACGAATGAATTAGAATGGATCGTGCTAATGAATTTGAATTGATCGTACGAATGAAATAGAATGGATTGTACGAATGAATTAGAATGGATCGTACGAATGAATAAGAATGGATCGTACGAATGAACTAGAATGGATACATTCGTGCGAATGAATTAGAATGGATCGTACGAATGAATTAGAATGGATCGGACGAATGAATTAGAATAGATCTTACAAATGAATTAGAATGGATCAAATGAATGAATTAGAATGGATCGTACGAATGAATTAGAATGCATCGTACGAAAGAATTAGAATGGATATATTCGTGCGAAATCGTACGAATGAATTAGACTGGATCGTACGAATGAATTTGAATGGATACATTTGTGCGAATGAATCTAAGTGGATTGTATGAATGAATTAGAATGGATCGTACGAATGAATTAGAATGGATCATACGAATTAATTAGAATGGATCGTACCAATGAGTAAGAATGGATCGTACGAATGAAATAGAATGGATCATACGAATGAATTAGAATGGATCGTACGAAATGAATTAGAATGGATTGTATGAATGAATTAGAATGGATACATTCGTGCGAATGAATTAGAATGGATCATACGAATGAGTAAGCATGGATCGTACGAATGAAATAGAATGGATTGTACGAATGAATTAGAATGGATCGTACAAATGAATTAGAATGGATCGTACGAATGAATTAGAATGGATCATACGAATGAATTAGAATGGATCGTGTGAAAGAATTAGAATGGATCGTATGAATGAATTAGAATGGATCGTACGAATGAACTAGAATGGATCGTATGAATGAACTAGAATGGATACATTCGTGCGAATGAATTAGAATGGATCGTACGAATGAATTAGAATGGATCGTACGAATGAATTAGAATGGATCTTACGAATGAATTAGAATGGATCGTACGAATGCACGATCCATGCTAATTCATTCGTTCGATCAATTCTAATTCATTAGCACGATCCATTCTAATTCATTCGTACGATCCGTTCTAATTCATTCGCACGATCCATTCTAATTCATTCGTACGATCCATTCTAATTCTTTCACACGATCCATTCTAATTCATTCGTACGATCCATTCTAATTCATTCGTACGATCTATTCTGATTCATTCGTACGATCCATTCTAATTCCTTCGTACGATCCATTCAAATTCATTCATACAATCTATTCTAATTCATTCATACAATCCATTCTAATTCTTTCACACGATCCATTCTAATTCATTCGTACGATCCATTCTAATTCATTCATACAATCCATTCTAATTCTTTCACACGATCCATTCTAATTCATTCGTACGTTCCATTCTAATTCATTAGCACGATCCATGCTAATTCATTCGTTCGATCAATTCTAATTCATTCGTACGATCCATTCTAATTCATTCGCACGATCTATTCTAATTCATTCATAGGATCCATTCTAATTCATTCATACGATCTATTCTAATTCTTTCGCACGAATGTATCAATTCTAATTCATTCGCACGAATGTATCCATTCTAATTCATTCGTACGATCCATTCTAATTCATTCGTACGATCCATTCTAATTCATTCATACGATCTATTCTAATTCATTCATACAATCCATTCTAATTCTTTCACACGATCTATTCTAATTCATTCGTACGATCCATTCTAATTCATTTGCGCAATCCATTCTATTTCATTCATACGATCCATTCTTACTCAATGGTACGATCCATTCTAATTCATTCGCACGAATGTATCCATTCTAATTCATTCGTACGAATTCATTCTAATTCATTCGTACAATCCATTCTATTTCATTCGTACGATCCATTCTTACTCAGTCGTATGATCCATTCTAATTCATTCGCACGAATGTATCCATTCTAAATCATTCGTACGATCCATTCTAATTCATTCGTACGATCCATTCTAAATCATTCGTACAATCCATTCTATTTCATTCGTACGATCAATTCTAATTCATTAGCACGATCCATTCTAATTCATTCGTACGATCCATTCAAATTCATTCGCACGATCCATTCTAATTCATTCGTACAAGCCATTCTATTTCATTCGTACGATCCATTCTTACTCATTAGTATGATCCATTCTAATTCATTCGCACGAATGTATCCATTCTAATCCATTCGTACGATCCATTCTAATTCATTCGTACGATCCATTCTAATTCATTCGCATGAATGTAACCATTCTAATTCATTCATTTGATCCATTCTAATTCATTCGTACGATCCATTCTAATTCATTCGTCCGATCCATTCTAATTCATTCGCACGAATGTATCCATTCTAAACCATTCATACGATCCATTCTAATTTTTTCGTACGATCAATTCTAATTCATTCGTAAGATCTATTCTAATTCATTCGTACGATCCATTCTAATTCATTCGTACGATCCATTCTAATTCATTCGCATGAATGTATCCATTCTAGTTCATTCGTACGATCCATTCTAATTCATTCGTACGATCCATTCTAATTCATTCGTACGATCCATTCTAATTCATTCGCACAATCCATTCTAATTCATTCGCACGAATGTATCCATTCTAATTCATTCGTACGATCCATTCTAATTCATTCGTACGATCCATTCTAATTCATTCGTATGATCCATTCTAATTAATTCGTATGATCCATTCTAATTCATTCGTATGATCCATTCTAATTTATTCATACAATCCATTCTAATTTATTCGTACGATCCATTCTAATTCACTCATACAATCCATTCTAATACATTCATACGATCCATTCTAATTCATTTGCACGAATATATCCATTCTAATTCATTCGTATGATCCATTCTAATTCCTTCGTACGATCTGTTGGGGGTAGCTGAAATCCGCCCTTGAGTTCCCACCCCCCCCCCCCCCCCCGTTCTCACCAAATCACCTTGACAGGGAGCGAGATCCACATAGGGCTGAAGGGGCCTAGGCCAAGAGCACTCTTAGGAGCTCGCCTAAGCTCGCTGGAGCTCGCCTGAGCTCGCCCAGGAGCTCGCCTAAGCTCGCCCAGGAGCTCAGGAGCTCGCCTAAGCTCACCCAGGAGCTCGCCAAGCCCGCGCGAGAACTCGCTTGCAGTGGTAGCGGGAGTTAGACCGTCATGCATAACGAAGACACCGGCATCACAAACGCCCCTAGCTCGCGCAGGAGCTCGCCCCTAGCTCGCGCCGGAGCTCGCCCCTAGCTCGCGCAGGAGCTCGCCCAAGCTCGCGAAGGAGCTCGTCCAAGCTCGCTCAGGAGCTCGCCCAAGCTCGCCAGAACTCCCCAGTTTATCGAAGAGGTTGCTCCCGCGAGGTCCGACTCTTGATAGATGTGGAAGAGAAGGCGGAGCAATGGAGGGAGAGCTCGCCTTAGCTCCCCATCGGAGGTCGCCCACAATGTATGAAAGGATGCCAGGTGTCGAAACCCCACAGAAGCTACGTGGACAAACGTGGTCCACGGAAGCTCGCTCGAACCGCCTGGCAGTGACAAGAAAGATGCTCTTCCCCACTCAAACCGCCTGGCAGGCTCGGCGATAAAGAATGTCAGGGCGTGAGTACCAAGGACTGACAGAGACCCACGCGAGCCAGATCGTGGGGGTCTAGAAGGCCCTGGAAGAATCTCCACGTGTCGGGCCACGGTAGGCCGCCGATTGCTATAAATGCTCACCCCCAGGCTCCATAGTACAGGTTTGAAACCCTATTCCCTTCCACTTTTGTCCACTAAAGCTCACCGTTGTGCAATCGAGACTGACTTGAGCGTCGGAGGGTCTGCGCTCCGAAGGGAGCCAGCCGTTCTAACGCTTTCTCTTTGTCTTGCAGGCAGCCCGCTCGGACCAGCGAAAAAAATCCCCCGAACATTTTGGCGCCGTCTGTGGGATCTTCGACTGGTTCCTGCGAGAACGCCCCCGACCACACGGTTGAACGCCGTCGGCTCTCGTAACCCCAAAGATGGCTCCGACGACAAGGGAACACAGGCGACCAGGGACCCGTACGAGATCTGCGCGCAGCGAACCTCCTGTTGAGACCCCTCAGCCCCAGGTCCCGCTCAGTGACCAGCTCTTGTTGGAGATGTTGGCCACCCAGCGGGCCATGATGGAGGAACTGACGTGATTGCGTCAGGCTCTGGCAGCCAGTCGACGGTCTGGGCCGGCGAAGACGGCGTCTCCGGTGCGACCACCGGCGTCAACATCGCATCTGCCCATGACCGTTCCGGCGCGGCAGGTTTCCCGCCAGGAACCCCCGGTCACGAGAGCGGCCATGCGCGGGGTGCCAGAAACCCCGCTTACGAGGCTGCAGAAGCTGGTAACCCAACGGTCTAGCACCAGGCGACCTCGCGGGCGACCATCCCTCGCCGCCGTAGCCGGAGCGCCGATTCTAACGAGTCGGAGGCAAGATCTCTAGAGCGGGATCGTGACCCGTGCCATCGGCGACGTGGGAAAGAGCCCGCGGTGGCTACGCCTTCCGAAGCTCGAGAGGCAACGGCCTCCCACAGACCAACCGCCACGCTAAAGAAATCCGCGGGCGAATAGCGAGAAGGCCGCCGAGCGGTGGCCCCCGAGGGTCATCGTGGGGTGGACCCGAACCTCCCTCGAGGGAGCGTGCTTGGCCGCCTAGGACCTACGCAGCAGCCTCTGGGAGTTTTCCCCGGGCACTGGCAGCGACCTAGCGCGACGGTAGACTTACTGGAGGACCTCGCCGCCCATGGGGGTAGCTCGCCCTTCACGAGCGAGGTGCATCAAGGAGGTTTCCCTCACTATTGGACACCGCCTAAGTTTGTACTGTTCGATGGATCGCAAGATCCAGTCGACCATCTATTGGCTTACCGGAAGCTGTTATTCTTTCGGGACCAAGACCATGTCTTGTGCCGAGCTTTCCCGAGCAGTTTGACGGGCTCGGCGTTAAATTGGTTCCACAAGTTGTCGTCGGGCACCATTCCAGAATTCCTAACTCTCTCCAGGTTGTTTCTGGAGCAGTACCGGTGCAACAGACAGCCCCCTAAGAGGATCGAGTCCCTCTTCACTTTGTCCATGGGAGCCAGCGAAACTCTTCGAAGCTTCGCGACGCGCTTCCGAAGCACCTACCTCGCTCTAGAGAATGCTGTCGGCCAAGATCTCACGACGGTGAGCGCATTCCGGAACGCCCTCCCCGAGGGAAGCAAGCTTCATGACGCCCTGGTAATCAAGGATCCCCGCACGATCGTCGAGCTATTCGCCCTTGTCCAGCAGCACATCAGGCTCGAGGATGCGGTGTTAGACCGGAAGGGAAAGGCAGTCGAGCAGCGACCTCCTCCGGCTCTGCGACCTCTTGTCGTTAAGGCCGTGGAGAGGCGGGAGGTGCCACAGGTGGCACCTTCGCCCGGACCGCCCGCAGCTCCTACCGTATAGCCCGCGGAATCCCCCCCGGTGGTCGTTGGAAGGCCGGCGAATTAGCGCCTGCCTCCGGGACCCGGGGAGCAGGATTTTACCGAACGACGGAGGTTTCAACAAAGAAGTTAGCTCGGAAGCTCGGCGCAGCAAGAGCCCACATGATCTATAAAGTGTAGTCTGCCGTTGTGCGGACTTAAGGCAGACCGGGATCCTCAGAGGCAGCCAGTGGGCGACCTTGAGCTTCCCGGGGCAGTCCGCCGTTGTGCGGACTTAAAGCAAGACCGGGATCCTCAGAGGCAGCCAGTGGGCGACCTTGAGCTTCCCGGGGCAGTCCACCGTTGTGCGGACTTAAAGCAAGACCGGGATCCTCAGAGGCAGCCAGTGGGCGACCTTGAGCTTCCCGGGGCAGTCCGCCGTTGTGTGGACTTAAAGCAAGACCGGGATCCTCAGAGGCAGCCAGTGGGCGACCTTGGGCTTCCCGGGGCAGTCCGCCGTTGAGCGGACTTAAAGCAAGACCGGGATCCTCAGAGGCAGCCAGTGGGCGACCTTGAGCTTCCCGGGGCAGTCCGCCGTTGTGCGGACTTAAAGCAAGACCGGGATCCTCAGAGGCAGCCAGTGGGCGACCTTGGGCTTCCCGGGGCAGTCCGCCATTGAGCGGACTTAAAGCAAGACCGGGATCCTCAGAGGTAGCCAGTGGGCGACCTTGAGCTTCCTGGGGCAGTCCGCCGTTGTGCGGACTTAAAGCAAGACCGGGATCCTCAGAGGCAGCCAGTGGGCGACCTTGGGCTTCCCGGGGCAGTCCGCCGTTGAGCGGACTTAAAGCAAGACCGGGATTCTCAGAGGCAGCCAGTGGGCGACCTTGGGCTTCCCGGGGCAGTCCGCCGTTGTGCAGACTTAAAGCAAGACCGGGATCCTCAGAGGCAGCCAGTGGGCGACCTTGAGATTCCTGGGGAAGTCCTAGTGTGGGCGTACCCCTCAAAGGGCAAGTCCGCTGAACAGGATCATCGAGGGAAATTAACCGGGCAGGGGGGCAGCTAGCACTTATTAGTTTGCTTTAAAAATAAAAATGGTTTAAGTCTCTGAGTGTAGGGAAGTTTTTGAAGTCATTTGGTTCGCTTATCATTTTCCGGGCTCAGATACTATATTGAGTTTTAGCGAGCATGCCGAGTTTTCCGTTTGCATATACTTTAAAATAAAAAAGGTTGAATCGAATTAGCTGCCTCGCCCGGGGTATCACTCTCGAGATCACTGCGAAACTCCTAAAGCGGACTCATGAGCGACATAGAGAAAGAAAGAAACGCAGAGGCGAGCTCAAAAAGATGAAGCGACCGTTGGAGATTTGGTGCGATACCCAAGTCACCAGACCGCTCGCGGCAGGTGCCCGCAGCTCGCCCGAGGCAGACCCTGACCGCGTGTGACAAGCTCGCACCGGAAGGAGATCGCTCGTGGCTGACGCTCCCGGCCCGCCCGGTATTTGTGAAATACTGGGAGTCAAAACTCTCGACGCGGACCGCACACGGCAGATGCCCGCAGCTCGCCCGAGGCAGACCCTGAGCGCGTGTGCCAAGCTCGCACCGGAAGGAGATCGCTCGTGGCTGACGCTCCTGGCCTGCCCAGCGTTTGTGAAATACTGGGAGTCAAAACTCTCGACGTAGACCGCTCGCGGCAGGTGCCCGCAGCTCGCCCGAGGCAGACCCTGACCGCGTGTGACAAGCTCGTACCGGAAGAAGATCGCTCGTGGCTGACGCTCCCGGCCCGCCCGGCGTTTGTGAAATACTGGGAGTCAAAACTCTCGACGCAGACCGCTCGCGGCAGGTGCCCGCAGCTCGCCCGAGGCAGACCCTGACCGCGTGTGACAAGCTCGCACCGGAAGGAGATCGCTCATGGTTGACGCTCCCGGCCCGCCCGGTGTTTGTGGAATACTGGCAGTCAAAGCTCTCGGCGCGGACCGCACATGGCAGATGCCCGCAGTTCGCCCGAGGCAGACCCTGACCGTGTGTGCCAAGCTCGCACCGGAAGGAGATCGCTCGTGGCTGACGCTCCCGGCCTGCCCAGTGTTTGTGAAATACTGACAGTCAAAACTCTCGGCGCAGACCGCCCACGGTGACAAGCTCGCACCGAAAGGAGATCGCTCGTGGCTGACGCTCCCGGCCCGCCCGACGTTTGTGAAATACTGGGAGTCAAAACTCTCGGCACGGACCGCACACGGCAGATGCCCGTAGCTCGCCCGAGGCAGACCCTGGCCGCGTGTGCCAAGCTCGCACCGGAAGGAGATCGCTCGTGGCTGACGCTCCCGGCCTGCCCAGCGTTTGTGAAATACTGGGAGTCAAAACTCTCGACGCAGACCGCTTACGGCAGGTGCCCGCAGCTCGCCCGAGGCAGACCCTGACCGCGTGTGACAAGCTCGCACTGGAAGGAGATCGCTCGTGGCTGATGCTCCCGACCCGCCCGGCGTTTGTGAAATACTGGGAGTCAAAACTCTCGACGCAGACCGCTCGCGGCAGGTGCCCGCAGCTTGCCCGAGGCAGACCCTGACCGCGTGTGACAAGCTCGCACCGGAAGGAGATCACTCGTGGCTGACGCTCCTGGCCCGCCCGGCGTTTGTGGAATACTGGCAGTCAAAGCTCTCGGCGTGGACCACACACGGCAGATGCCCGCAGCTCGCCTGAGGCAGACCCTGACCGCGTGTGCCAAGCTCGCACCGGAAGGAGATCGCTCGTGGCTGACGCTCCCGGCCTGCCCAGCATTTGTGAAATACTGACAGTCAAAGCTCTCGGTGCAGACCGCCCACGGTTGGTGCCCGCATCTCCCCAGGTGGAGGTCGCAAATGACTAGAACTCCCAATTCGACCGTCGTGTGCAATAAGACTCCATAGCAAGCGCCAAAGTCTCCTTGGTCTCTCCCTCAGGAGGGGGTAATGTTGGGGGTAGCTGAAATCCACCCTTGAGTTCGCACCCCCCCCCCTGTGCTCACCAAATCACCTTGACAGGGAGCGAGATCCACATTGGGCTGAAGGGGCCTAGGCCAAGAGCACTCTTAGGAGCTCGCCTAAGCTCGCTGGAGCTCGCCTGAGCTCGCCCAGGAGCTCGCCTAAGCTCGCCTAAGAGCTCGCCTAAGCTCGCCCAGGAGCTTGCCTAAGCTCGCCCAGGAGCTCAGGAGCTCGCCTAAGCTCACCTAGGAGCTCGCCAAGCCTGCGCGAGAACTCGCTTGCAGTGGTAGCGGGAGTTAGACCGTCATGCATAACGAAGACACCGGCATCGTAAACGCCCCTAGCTCGTGCAGGAGCTCGCCCAAGCTCGCGAAGGAGCTCGTCCAAGCTCGCTCAGGAGCTCGCCCAAGCTCGCCAGAACTCCCCAGTTTATCGAAGAGGTTGCTCCCGCGAGGTCTGACTCTTGATAGATGTGGAAGAGAAGGCGGAGCAATAGAGGGCGAGCTCGCCTTAGCTCCCCATCGGAGGTCGCCCACAATGTATGAAAGGATGCCAGGTGTCGAAACCCCACGGAAGCTACGTGGACAAACGTGGTCCACGGAAGCTCGCTCGAACCGCCTGGCAGTGACAAGAAAGATGCTCTTCCCCACTCAAATCGCCTGGTAGGCTCGGCGACAAAGAATGTCAGGGCGTGAGTACCAAGGACTGACTGAGACCCACGCGAGCCGGATCGTGGGGGTCTAGAAGGCCCTGGAAGAATCTCCACGTGTCGGGCCACGGTAGGCCGCCGATAGCTATAAATGCTCACCCCCAGGCTCCATAGTACAGGTTCGAAACCCTATTCCCTTCCACTTTCGTCCACTAAAGCTCGCCGTTGTGCAATCGAGACTGACTTGAGCGTCGGAGGGTCTGCGCTCCGAAGAGAGCCAGTCGTTCTAACGCTTTCTCTTTGTCTTGCAGGCAGCCCGCCCGGACCAGCGAAAAAAATCCCCCGAACATAATCCATTCTAATTCATTCGTACGATCTATTCTAATTCATTCGTACGATCCATTCTAATTCATTTGTACGATCCATTCTAATTCCTTCGTACGATCCATTCTAATTCATTCGTACGATCCATTCTAATTCATTCGTACAATCTATTCTAATTCATTCGTAAGAATGGATACATTCGTGTGAATGAATTAGAATGGATCGTTCGAATGAGTAAGAATGGATCGTACGAATGAAATAGAATGGATTGCACGAATGAATTAGAATGGATCGTACGAATGAATTAGAATGGATCGTGTGAAAGAATTATAATGGATCGTACGAATGAATTAGAATGGATCGTGCGAATGAATTAGAATAGATCGTACGAATGAATTAGAATGGATCGTACTAAGGAATTAGAATGGATCGTACGAATGAATTAGAATGGATATATTCGTGCAAATGAATTAGAATGGATCGTATGAATATATTAGAATGGATCGTATGAGTGAATTAGAATGGCTCGTACAAATGAATTAGAATGGATTGTATGAATGAATTAGAATGGATCGTACGAATGAATTAGAATGGATCATACGAATGAATTAGAATGGATCATACGAATGAATTAGAATGGATCGTACGAATGAATTAGAATGGATACATTCGTGCGAATGAATTAGAATGGATTATGCGAATGAATTAGAATGGATCGTACGAATGAATTAGAATGGATATATTCGTGCAAATGAATTAGAATGGATCGTATGAATGTATTAGAATGGATCATATGAGTGAATTAGAATGGATCATACGAATGAATTAGAATGGATTGTATTAATGAATTAGAATGGATCGTACGAATGAATTAGAATGGATCATACGAATTAATTAGAATGGATCATACGAATGAATTAGAATGGATCGTACGAATGAATTAGAATGGATCGTACGAATGAATTAGAATGGATACATTCGTGCGAATGAATTAGAATGGATTGTGCGAATGAATAAGAACAGATCGTGCGAATGAATTAGAATGGATCGTACGAATGAATTAGAATGGATCGTGCGAATGAATTAGAATGGATCATACGAATGAATTAGAATGGATACATTTGTGCGAATAAATTAGAATGGATCGTACAAATGAATTAGAATGGATCGTATGAATGAATTAGAATAGATCGTACGAATGAATTAGAATGGATCGTGCGAATGAATTAGATTGGATCGTACGAATAAATTAGAATAGATCATGGGAAAGAATTAGAATGGATCGTACGAATGAATTAGAATGGATCGTGCGAATGAATTAGAATGGATCGTACGAATGAATTAGAATGGATACATTTGTGCGAATGAATTAGAATGGATCGTACGAATGAATTAGAAGGGATCGTATGAATGTATTAGAATGGATCGTACGAATGAATTAGATTGGATCGTGCTAATGAATTAGAATGGATCGTACGAATGAATTAGAATGGATCGTACGAATGAACTAGAATGGATACATTCGTGCGAATGAATTAGAATGGATCGTACGAATGAATTAGAATGGATCTTACGAATGAATTAGAATGGATCGTACGAATAAATTAGAATGGATACATTCGTCCGAAGGAATTGGAATGGATCATACGAATGAGTAAGAATGGATCGTACGAATGAAATAGAATAGATTGCATGAATGAATTAGAATGGATCCTACGAATGAATTAGAATGGATCGTGTGAAAGAATTAGAATGGATTGTATGAATGAATTAGAATGGATCGTATGAAAGAATTAGAATGGATCGTACGAATGAATTAGAATGGATCGTACGAATAAATTAGAATGGATACATTCGTCCGAATGAATTAGAATGGATCATACGAATGAGTAAGAATGGATCGTACGAATGAAATAGAATAGATTGTACGAATGAATTTGAATGGATCATATGAATGAGTAAGAATAGATCATACGAATGAAATAGAATAGATTGTACGAATGAATTAGAATGGATCCTACGAATGAATTAGAATAGATCGTGTGAAAGAATTAGAATGGATTGTATGAATGAATTAGAATGAATTCGTACGATCCATTCGAATTCATTCGCACGATCCATTCTAATTCATTCATACGATCCATTCTAAATCATTCATACAATCCATTCTAATTCTTTCACACGATCCATTCTAATTCATTCGAAGGATCCATTCTAATTCATTCATACAATCTATTCTATTTCATTCGTACGATCCATTCTTACTCATTCGTATGATCCATTCTAATTCATTCGGACGAATGTATCCATTCTAATTTATTCGTACGATCCATTCTAATTCATTCGTACGATCCATTCTAATTCATTCGTACGATCCATTCTAATTCATTCGTGCGATCCATTCTAATTCATTCGCACGAATGTATCCATTCTAATTCATTCATACGATCCATTCTAATTCATTCGTACGATCCATTCTAATTCATTCGTAAGATCCATTCTAATTCATTCGTACGATCCATTCTAATTCATTCGTACGATCCATTCTAATTCATTCGCACGAATGTATCCATTCTAGTTCATTCGTACGATCCATTCTAATTCATTCGTACGATCCATTTTAATTCATTCGCATGATCCATTCTAATTCATTCGTACGATCCATTCTAATTCATTTATACGATCCATTCTAATTCATTCGTACGATCCATTTTAATTCATTCGCACAAATGTATCCATTCTAATTCATTCGTACGATTCATTCTAATTTATTCGCACGATCCATTCTAATTCATTCGTACGATCCATTCTAATTCTTTCACACGATCCATTCTAATTCATTCGTACGATCCATTCTAATTCATTCGTACGATCCATTCTAATTCATTCGTACGATCCATTCTAATTCATTCGTACGATCCATTCTAATTCATTCGTGCGATCCATTCTAATTCATTCGCACGAATGTATCCATTCTAATTCATTCATACGATCCATTCTAATTCATTTGTACGATCCATTCTAATTCATTCGCACAAATGTATCCATTCTAATTCATTCGTACGATCCATTCTAATTCATTCGCACGATCCATTCTAATTCATTCGTACGATCCATTCTAATTCATTCGCACGATCTGTTCTTATTCATTCGCACAATCCATTCTAATTCATTCGCACGAATGTATCCATTCTAATTCATTCGTACGATCCATTCTAATTCATTCGTATGATCCATTCTAATTAATTCGTATGATCCATTCTAATTCATTCGTACGATCCATTCTAATTCATTCGTCCGATCCATTCTAATTCATTCGCATGAATGTATCCATTCTAATTCATTCGTACGATCCATTCTAATTCATTCGTACGATCCATTCTAATTCATTCGTATGATCCATTCTAATTAATTCGTATGATCCATTCTAATTCATTCGTACGATCCATTCTAATTCATTCATACAATCCATTCTAATTCATTCGCACGAATGTATCCATTCTAATTAATTTGTACGATCCATTCTAATTCATTCGTATGATCTATTCTTATTCATTCGCACGATCCAGTCTAATTGATTCGCACGATCCATTCTAATTCATTCGCACGAATGTATCCATTCTAATTCATTCGTACGATCCATTCTAATTCATTAATATGATCCATTCTAATTCATTCGTACGATCCATTCTAATTCATATGCACAAAGGTATCCACTCTAATCCATTCGTAGGATCCATTCTAATCCATTCGTACGATCCATTCTAATTCATTCGTACGATCTATTCTAATTCATTCGCTCGAATGTATCCATTCTAATCCATTTGTACGATCCATTCTAATCCATTCGTACGATCCATTCTAATTCATTTGCATGAATGTAACGATTCTAATTCATTCATTTGATCCATTCTAATTCATTCGTACAATCCATTCTAATTCATTCGTACGATCCATTCTATTTCATTCGCACGAATGTATCCATTCTAATTCATTCGTACGATCCTTTCTAATTCATTCGTACGATCCATTCTAATTCATTCGTAAGATCCATTCTAATTCATTCGTACGATCCATTCTAATTCATTCACACGAATATCCATTCTAGTTCATTCGTACGATCCATTCTAATTCATTCGTACGATCCATTCTAATTCATTCGCACGATCCATTCTAATTCATTCGTACGATCAATTCTAATTCATTCGCACGAATGTATCCATTCTAATTCATTCATACGATCCATTCTAATTCATTCGTACGATCCATTCTAATTCACTCATACGATCCATTCTAATACATTCATACGATCCATTCTAATTCATTTGCACGAATATATCCATTCTAATTCATTCGTACGATCCATTCTAATTCCTTCGTACGATCCATTCTAATTCATTCGTGCGATCTATTCTAATTCATTTGTATGATCCATTCTAATTCATTCGTACGATCCATTCTAATTCCTTCGTACGATCCATTCTAATTTATTCGTACGATCCATTCTAATTCATTCATACAATCTATTCTAATTCATTCGTACGAATGGATACATCTGTGTGAATGAATTAGAATGGATCGTACGAATGAGTAAGTACGGATCGTACGAATGAAATAGAATGGATTGCACGAATGAATTAGAATGCATCGTACGAATGAATTAGAATGGATCGTGTGAAAGAATTAGAATGGATTGTATGAATGAATTAGAATGGATCATACGAATGAATTAGAATGGATCGTACGAAAGAATTAGAATGGATCGTACGAATGAATTAGAATGGATCGTACGAATGAATTAGAATAGATCGTACGAATGAATTAGAATGGATCGTACGAAGGAATTAGAATGGATCGTACGAATGAATTAGAATGGATATATTCGTGCAAATGAATTAGAATGGATCGTATGAATGTATTAGAATGGATCGTATGAGTGAATTAGAATGGATCGTACGAATGAATTAAAATGGATCGTATGAATGAATTAGAATGGATACATTCGTGTGAATGAATTAGAATGGATCGTATGAATGAATTAGAATAGATTTTATGAATGAATTAGAACTGATCGTACGAATGAATTAGAATGGATACATTCGTGCGAATGAATTAGAATGGATTGTATGAATGAATTAGAATGGATTATACGAATGAATTAGAATGGATCGTATGAGTGAATTAGAATGGATACGAAGGAATTAGAATGGATCGTACGAATGAATTAGAATGGATCGTACGAAGGAATTAGAATGGATCGTATGAATGAATTAGAATAGATCGTACGAATGAATTAGAATAGATCGTACGAATGAATTAGAATGGATCGTACGAAGGAATTAGAATGGATCGTACGAATGAACTAGAATGGATACATTCGTGCGAATGAATTAGAATGGATCGTACGAATGAATTAGAATGGATCGTACGAATGAATTAGAATGGATCTTACGAATGAATTAGAATGGATCGTATGAATGAATTAGAATGGATCGTACGAATGAATTAGAATGGATACATTCGTGCGAATGAATTAGAATGGATCGGACGAATGAATTAGAATGGGTCGTACGAATGAATTAGAATGGATCGTACGAATAAATTAGAATGGATACATTCGTCCGAACGAATTAGAATGGAACATACGAATGAGTAAGAATGGATCGTATGAATGTATTAGAATAGATTGTACGAATGAATTAGAATGGATCCTACGAATGAATTAGAATGGATCGTGTGAAACAATTAGAATGGATTGTATGAATGAATTAGAGTGGATCGTATGAATGAATTAGAATGGATCGTGCGAATGAATTCGAATGGATCGTACGAATTCATTCTAATTCATTCATACAATCCATTCTAATTCTTTCACACGATCTATTCTAATTCATTCGTAGGATCCATTCTTATTCATTCGTACAATCTATTCTATTTCATTCGTACGATCCATTCTTACTCATTCGTATGATCCATTCTAATTCATTCGGACGAATGTATCCATTCTAATTTATTCGTACGATCCATTCTAATTCATTCGTATGATCCATTCTAATTCATTCGTAAGATCCATTCTAATTCATTCGTACGATGCATTCTAATTCATTCGTACGATCCATTCTAATTCATTCGTACGATCCAGTCTAATTCATTCGTACGATCCATTCTAATTCATTCATACGATCTATTCTAATTCATTCATACAATCCATTTTAATTCTTTCACACGATCCATTCTAATTCATTCGCACAATCCATTCTATTTCATTCGTACGATCCATTCTTACTCATTCTTATGATCCATTCTAATTCATTCGCACGAATGTATCCATAATGAATCATACGAATGATTAAGAATGGATTGTACGAATGAAATAGAATGGATTGTGCGAATGAATTAGAATGGACCGTACGAATGAATTAGAATGGATACATTCGTGCAAATGAATTAGAATGGATCGGACGAATGAATTAGAATGGATCGTACGAATGAATTAGAATGGATCATACGAATGAATTAGAATGGATCGTACGAATAAATTAGAATGGATACATTCGTCCGAATGAATTAGAATGGATCACACGAATGAGTAAGAATGGATCGTACGAATGAAATAGAATAGATTGTACGAATGAATTAGAATGGATCCTACGAATGAATTAGAATAGATCGTGTGAAAGAATTAGAATGGATTGTATGAATGAATTAGAATGAATTCGTACGATCCATTCGAATTCATTCGCACGATCCATTCTAATTCATTCATACGATCCATTCTAATTCATTCATACAATCCATTCTAATTCTTTCACACGATCCATTCTAATTCATTCGTAGGATCCATTCTAATTCATTCGTACAATCTATTCTATTTCATTCGTACGATCCATTCTTACTCATTTGTATGATCCATTCTAATTCATTCGGACGAATATATCCATTCTAATTTATTCGTACGATCCATTCTAATTCATTTGTACGATCCATTCTAATTCATTCGTACGATCCATTCTAATTCATTCGTCCGATCCATTCTAATTCATTCGCACGAATGTATCTTTTCTAATTCATTCGTACGATCCATTCTAATTCATTCGTACAATCCATTCTAATTCATTCGTAAGATCCATTCTAATTTATTCGTACGATCCATTCTAATTAATTCGTACGATCCATTCTAATTCATTCGCACAAATATATCCATTCTAGTTCATTCGTACGATCCATTCTAATTCATTCGTACGATCCATTCTAATTCATTCGCATGATCCATTCTAATTCATTCGTACGATCCATTCTAATTCATTCGTACGATCCATTCTAATTCATTCGCACAAATGTATCCATTATAATTCATTCATACGATCAATTCTAATTCATTCGTACGATCCATTCTAATTCATTCGCACGAATGTATCCATTCTAATTCATTCGTACGATCCATTCTAATTCATTCGTACGATCCATTCTAATTCATTCGTACGATCCATTCTAATTCATTCGTATGATCCATTCTAATTCATTCGTACGATCCATTCTTACTCATTCGTACGATCCATTCTAATTCCTTCGTACGATCTATTCTAATTCCTTCGTACGATCCATTCTAGTTCATTCGCACGATCCAATCTAATTCTTTCATACAATCCATTCTAATTCTTTCGTGCGAATGAATTAGAATGGATACCTTTGTGCATATGAATTGGAATGGATCGTACGAATGAATTAGAATGGATCATATTAATGAATTAGAATGGATCGTACGAATGAATTAGAATGGATACATTCGTGTGAATGAATTAGAATGGATCGTGCGAATCAATTAGACTGGATTGTGCGAATGAATAAGAATAGATCATACGAATGAATTAGAATGGATCGTACGACTTAATTAGAATGGATACATTCGTGCGAATGAATTAGAATGGATTGTACGAATGAATTAGAATGGATCATACGAATTAATTAGAATGGATCATACGAATGAATTAGAATGGATTGTACGAATGAATTAGAATGGATCGTACGAATGAATTAGAATGGATCGTGCGAATGAATTAGAATTGATCATACGAATGAATTAGAATGGATACATTTGTGTGAATGAATTAGAATGGATCGTAAGAATGAATTAGAATGGATCGTACGAATGAATTAGAATGGATCGTGCGAATGAATTAGAATGGATCGTACGAATGAATTAGAATAGATCGTGTGAAAGAATTAGAATGGATCGTACGAATGAATTAGAATGGATCGTGCGAATGAATTAGAATGGATCGTACGAATGAATTAGAATGGATACATTTGTGCGAATGAATTAGAATGGATCGTACGAATGAATTAGAATGTATCGTATGAATGAATTAGAATGGATCATACCAAAGAATTAGAATGGATCGTGCGAATGAATTAGAATGGATCGTACGAATGAATTAGAATGGATCGTACGAATGAACTAGAATGGATACATTCGTGCGAATGAATTAGAATGGATCGTACGAATGAATTAGAATGGATCGTACGAATGAATTAGAATAGATCTTACGAATGAATTAGAATGGATCGTACGAATGAATTAGAATGGATCGTACGAATGAATTAGAATGGATACATTCGTGCGAATGAATTAGAATGGATCGGACGAATGAATTAGAATAGATCATACGAATGAATTAGAATGGATCGTACGAATGAAATAGAATGGATCGTACGAATAAATTAGAATGGATACATTTGTCCGAATGAATTAGAATGGATCATACGAATGAGTAAGAATGGATCGTACGAATGAAATAGAATAGATTGTACGAATAAATTAGAATGGATTTGTAAGAATGAATTAGAATGGATACATTCGTACGAATGAATTAGAATGGATCGTACCAATGAGTAAGAATGGATCGTACGAATGAAATAGAATGGATTGTGCAAATAAATTAGAATAGATCGTACGAATGAATTAGAATGGATCGTGTGAAAGAATTAGAATGGATTGTATGAATGAATTAGAATAGATCGTATGAATGAATTAGAATGGATCGTACGAATGAATTAGAATGGATCGTATGAATGAATTAGAATGGATCGTACGAATGAATTAGAATGGATACATTCGTGCGAATGAATTAGAATAGATACATTCGTGCGAAAGAATTAGAATAGATCGTATGAATGAATTAGAATGGATCCTATGAATGAATTAGAATGGATCGTGTGAATGAATTAGAATGGATCGTACAAATGAATTAGAATGGATCGTGCTAATGAATTATAATTGATCAAACGAATGAATTAGCATGGATCGTGCTAATGAATTAGAATGGAACGTACGAATGAATTAGAATGGATCGTGTGAAAGAATTAGAATGGATTGTATGAATGAATTAGAATGAATTCGTACGATCCATTCGAATTCATTCGCACGATCCATTCTAATTCATTCTTATGATCCATTCTAATTCATTCGTACGATCCATTCTAATTCATTCGCATAAATGTATCCATTCTAATTCATTCGTACGATCCATTCGAATTCATTCGCACGATCCATTCTAATTCATTCGTACGATCCATTCTAATTCATTAGCACGATCCATGCTAATTCATTCGTTCGATCAATTCTAATTCATTAGCACGATCCATTCTAATTCATTCGTATGATCCATTCTAATTCATTCGCACAATCCATTCTAATTCATTCGTACGATCCATTCTAATTCTTTCACACGATCCATTCTAATTCATTCGCACGATCCATTCTAATTCATTCGCACGATCCATTCTAATTCATTCGTACGATCCATTCTAATTCATTCATACGATCCATTCTAATTCATTCGTACGATCCATTCTAATTCATTCGCACAAATGTATCCATTCTAATTCATTCGTACGATCCAATCTAATTCATTCGCACGATGCATTCTAATTCATTCGTACGATCTATTCTAATTCATTCGCACGATCTGTTCTTATTCATTCGCACAATCTATTCTAATTCATTCGTACGATCCATTCTAATTCATTCGTACGATCCATTCTAAATCATTCGTATGATCCATTCTAATTAATTCGTATGATCCATTCTAATTCATTCGTACGATCCATTCTAATTCATTCATACAATCCATTCTAATTCATTCGTACGATCTATTCTAATTCACACATACGATCCATTCTAATACATTCGTATGATCCATTCTAATTCATTTGCACGAATATATCCATTCTAATTCATTCGTACGATCCATTCTAATTCCTTCATACGATCCATTCTAATTCATTCGTACGATCTATTCTAATTCATTCGTACGATCCATTCTAATTCATTCCAGTGATCCATTCTAATTCATTCATAGGATCCATTCTAATTCATTCATACGATCTATTCTAATTCTTTCGCACGAATGTATCCATTCTAATTCGTTCGCACGAATGTATCCATTCTAATTCATTCGTACGATCCATTCTAATTCATTTGTACGATCCATTCTAATTCATTCGTACGATCCATTCTAATTCATTCATACGATCTATTCTAATTCATTCATACAATCCATTCTAATTCTTTCACACGATTCATTCTAATTAATTCGTACGATCCATTCTAATTCATTCGCACGAATGTATCCATTCTAATTCATTCGTACGAATCCATTCTAATTCATTCATACAATCTATTCTATTTCATTCGTACGATCCATTCTTACTCATTTGTATGATCCATTCTAATTCATTCGGACGAATGTATCCATTCTAATTTATTCGTACGATCCATTCTAATTCATTCGTATGATCCATTCTAATTCATTCGTACGATCCATTCTAATTCATTCGTCCGATCCATTCTAATTCATTCGCACGAATGTATCCATTCTAATTCATTCGTACGACCCATTCTAAGTCATTCGTACGATCCATTCTAATTCATTCGTAAGATCCATTCTAATTCATTCGTACGATCCATTCTAATTCATTCGTATGATCCATTCTAATTCATTCGCACGAATGTATCCATTCTAGTTCATTCGTACGATCCATTCTAATTCATTCGTACGATCCATTCTAATTCATTCGCACGATCCATTCTAATTCATAAGTACGATCCATTCTAATTCATTCATACGATCCATTCTAATTCATTCGTATGATCCATTCTAATTCATTCGCACAAATGTATCCATTCTAATTAATTCGTACGATCCATTCTAATTCATTCGCACGATCCATTCTAATTCATTCGTACGATCCATTCTAATTCTTTCACACGATCCATTCTAATTCATTCGTCATACAATCCATTCTAATTCTTTCACACGATCCATTCTAATTCATTCGTACGTTCCATTATAATTCATTAGCATGATCCATGCTAATTCATTCGTTCGATCAATTCTAATTCATTAGCACGATCCATTCTAATTCATTCGTACGATCCATTCTAATTCATTCACACGACCCATTCTAATTCATTCGCACGATCTATTCAAATTCTTTCGCACGAATGTATCCATTCTAATTCATTCGCACGAATGTATCCATTCTAATTCATTCGTACGATCCATTCTATATCATTCGTACGATCCATTCTAATTCATTTGTACGATCCATTCTAATTCATTCATACGATCTATTCTAATTCATTCATACAATCCATTCTAATTCTTTTACACGATCCATTCTAATTCATTCGTACGATCCATTCTAATTCATTCGCACAATCCATTCTATTTCATTCGTACGATCCATTCTTACTCATTCGTATGATCCATTCTAATTCATTCGCACGAATGTATCCATAATGGATCATACGAATGAGTAAGAATGGATCGTACGAATGAAATAGAATGGATTGTGAAAATGAATTAGAATGGACCGTACGAATGAATTAGACGTACGAATGAATTAGAATGGATACATTCGTGCGAATAAATTAGAATGGATCATACGAATGAGTAAGAATGGATTGTTATTCTAATTCATTCGTATGGTCCATTCTAATTATTTGTATCCATTCTATTTCATTCGCACGATCCATTCTAATTCATTCGCGCAATCAATTCTAATTCATTCGTACGATCCATTCTAATTCATTCGTACGATCCATTCTAATTCATTCGCACGAATGTATCCATTCTAATTCATTCGTACGATCCATTCTAATTCATTCGCACAATCTATTCTAATTCATTCATACGATCCATTCTAATTCATTCGCACGAATGTATCCATTCTAATTCATTCATACGATCCATTCTACTTCATTCGTACTATCCGTTCTAATTCACTCATACGATCCATTCTAATTTATTCATACGATCCATTCTAATTCATTTGCACGAATATATCCATTCTAATTTATTCGTACGATCCATTCTAATTCCTTCGTACGATCCATTCTAATTCCTTTGTACGATCCATTCTAATTCCTTCGTAAGATCCATTCTATTTCATTCATATGATCCATTCTAATTCCTTCGTACGATCCATTCTAATTCCTTCGTATCCATTCTAATTCACTCATACGATCCATTCTAATTCATTCGTACGATTCATTCTAATTTATTCATACAATCCATTCTAATTCATTCGCACGAATGTATCCATTCTAATCCATTCTTACGATCCATTCTAATTCATTCATTTGATCCATTCTAATTCATTCGTACGATCCATTCTAATTCATTCGTCCGATCCATTCTAATTCATTCGCACGAATGTATCCATTCTAATTCATTCGTAAGATCCATCCTAATTCATTCGTACGATCCATTCTAATTCATTCGTACGATCCATTCTAATTCATTCGCACGAATGTATCATTTCTAGTTCATTCGTACGATCCATTCTAGTTCATTCGTATGATCCATTCTAGTTCATTCGTACGATCCATTCTAATTCATTCGTACGATCCATTCTAATTCATTCGTATGATCCATTCTAAGTAATTCGTATGATCCATTCTAATTCATTCGTACGATCCATTCTAATTCATTCGTAAGATCCATTCTAATTTATTTGCACAAATGTATCCATTCTAATTCATTCGTACGATCCATTCTAATTCAGGATCGTACGAATGAATTAGAATGGATACATTCGTGCGAATGAATTAGAATTGATCGTACGAATGAATTAGAATGGATCGTGCGAATGAATTAGAATGGATCGTACGAATGAATTAGAATGGATACATTCGTGCGAATGAATTAGAATGGATACATTCGTGCGAAAGAATTAGAATAGATCGTATGAATGAATTAGAATGGATCCTATGAATGAATTAGAATGGATCGTGCGAATGAATTAGAATGGATCGTACGAATGAATTAGAATGGATACATTCGTGCGAATGAATTAGAATGGATCGGACGAATGAATTAGAATGGATTGTACGAATGAATTAGAATGGATCAAATGAATGAATTAGAATGGTTACATTCATGCGAATGAATTAGAATGGATCGTACGAATGGATTAGAATGGATCGTACGAATGGATTAGAATGGATACATTCGAGCGAATGAATTAGAATGGATCGTACGAATGAATTAGAATGGATCGTACGAATGGATTAGAATGGATCCTACGAATGGATTAGAATATATACCTTTGTGCATATGAATTAGAATGGATCGTACGAATGAATTAGAATGGATCATATGAATGAATTAGAATGGATCGTGCGAATGAATTCGAATGGATCGTACGAATTCATTCTAATTCATTCATACAATCCATTCTAATTCTTTCACACGATCCATTCTAATTCATTCGTAAGTTCCATTCTAATTCATTAGCACGATCCATGCTAATTCATTTGTTCGATCAATTCTAACTCATTAGCACGATCCATTCTAATTCATTCGTACGATCCATTCTAATTCATTCCCATGATCCATTCTAATTCATTCATAGGATCCATTCTAATTCATTCATACGATCTATTCTAATTCTTTCGCACGAATGTATCCATTCTAATTCATTCGCACGAATGTATCCATTATAATTCATTCGTACGATCCATTCTAATTCATTCGTACGATCCATTCTAATTCATTCTTACGATCCATTCTAATTCATTCATACGATCTATTCTAATTCATTCATACTATCCATTCTAATTCTTTCACACGATCTATTCTAATTCATTCATACGATCCATTCTAATTCATTCCTACGATCCATTCTAATTCATATGCACAAAGGTATCCATTTTAATCCATTCGTAGGATCCATTCTAATCCATTCGTACGATCCAATCTAATTCATTCGTACGATCCATTCTAATTCATTCGCTCGAATGTATCTATTCTAATCCATTCGTACGATCCATTCTAATCCATTCGTACGATCCATTCTAATTCATTCACATGAATGTAACCATTCTAATTCATTCGTACGATCCATTCTAATTCATTCGTACGATCCATTCTAATTCATTCGCACGAATGTATCCATTCTAATTCATTCATATGATCCATTCTAATTCATTCATACAATCCATTCTAATTCTTTCACACGATCCATTATAATTCATTCGTATGATCCATTCTAATTCATTCGTATAATCCATTCTAATTCATTCGCACGAATGTATCCATTCTAATTCATTCATACGATCCATTCTAATTCATTCGTACGATCCATTCTAATTCCTACGTACGATCCATTCTAATTCATTCGTACGATCAATTCTAATTCATTCGTACGATCCATTCTAATTCATTCGTACGATCCATTCTAATTCATTCGTACGATCCATTCTAATTCATTCGTAAGATCCATTCTAATTCATTCGTACGATCCATTCTAATTCATTCGTACGATCCATTCTAATTCATTCGCACAAATATATCCATTCTAGTTCATTCGTACGATCCATTCTAATTCATTCGTACGATCCATTCTAATCCATTCGTACGATCCATTCTAATTCATTCATACGATCCATTCTAATTCATTCATACAATCCATTCTAATTCTTTCACACGATCCATTCTAATTCAATCGTAGGATCCAGTCTAATTCATTCGTACAATCTATTCTATTTCATTCGTACGATCCATTCTTACTTATTCGTATGATCTATTCTAATTCATTCGGACGAATGTTTGCATTCTAATTTATTCGTACGATCCATTCTAATTAATTCGTACGATCCATTCTAATTCATTCGCACGATCCATTCTTACTCATTCGTATGATCTATTCTAATTCATTCGTACGATCCATTCTAATTCATTCGTATGATCGATTCTAATTCATTCGCACTATCCATTCTAATTCATTCGTACGATCCATTCTAATTCATTCGTATGATCCATTCTAATTTATTCGTTCAAATATATCCATTCTAATTCATTCCGTACGATCCATTCTAATTCATTCGTACGATCCATTCTAATTCATTCGTACGATCCATTCTAATTCATTCGGACGAATGTATCCATTCTAATTTATTCGTACGATCCATTCTAATTCATTCATTTGATCCATTCTTATTCATTCGTACGATCTATTCTAATTCATTCGTCTGATCCATTCTAATTCATTCGCACGAATGTATCCATTCTAATTCATTCGTACGATCCATTCTAATTCATTCGTACGATCCATTCTAATTCATTCGTACGATCCATTCTAATTCATTCGCATGAATGTATCCATTCTAGTTCATTCGTACGATCCATTCTAATTCATTCGTACGATCCATTCTAATTCATTCGCACAATCCATTCTAATACATTCATACGATCCATTCTAATTCATTTGCACGAATATATCCATTCTAATTCATTCGTACGATCCATTCTAATTCCTTCGTACCATCCATTCTAATTCATTCGTACGATCCATTCTAATTCATTCGTACGATCCATCCTAATTCCTTCGCACGATCCATTCTAATTCATTCATACGATCCATTCTAATTCATTCGTACAATCTATTCTAATTCATTCGTACGAATGGATAAATTCGTGTGAATGAATTAGAATGGATCGTACGAATGAGTATGAATGGATCGTATGAATGAAATAGAATGGATTGCACGAATGAATTAGAATGGATCGTACGAATAAATTAGAATGGATCGTGTGAAAGAATTAGAATGGATTGTATGAATGAATTAGAATGGATCGTACGAATGAATTAGAATGGATCGTACGAATGAATTAGATTCTAATTCATTCGTACAATCTATTCTATTTCATTTGTACGATTCATTCTTACTCATTCGTATGATCCATTCTAATTCATTCGGACAAATGTATCCATTATAATTTATTCGTACGATCCATTCTAATTCATTCGTACGATCCATTCTAATTCATTCGTACGATCCATTCTTACTCATTCATATGATCCATTCTAATTCATTCGTATGAATGAATTAGAATGGATCAGGCGAATGAATTAGAATGGATTGTAGGAATGAATTAGAATGGATCGTACGAATGAATTAGAATCGATCGTACGAATGAATTAGAATGGATACATTCGTACGAATGAAATAGAATGGATCGTGCGAATGAATTAGCATGAATCGTATGAATGTATTAGAATGGATCGTACGAATGAATTAGAATTAATCGTACGATCCATTCTAATTCATTCGCATGAATGTATCCATTCTAATTCATTCGTACAATCCATTCTATTTCACTCGTACGATCCATTCTTACTCATTCGTATGATCCATTCTAATTCATTCGTATGATCCATTCTAATTCATTCGTACGATCCATTCTAATCCATTCGCACGATCCATTCTAATTCATTCATACGATCCATTCTAATTCATTCATACGATCCATTCTAATTCATTCCTACAATCCATTCTAATTCATTCGCCCGATCCATTCTAATTCATTCATACGATCCATTCTATTCGAATGGATCATGCGATCCATTCGAATTCATTCGCACGATCCATTCTAATTCATTCATACGATCCATTCTAATTCATTCATACAATGCATTCTAATTCTTTCACACGATCCATTCTAATTCATTCGTACGATCCATTCTAATTCATTCGTACAATCCATTCTATTTCATTTGTACGATCCATTCTTACTCATTCGTATGATCCATTCTAATTCATTCGTACGATCCATTCTAATTCATTCGTACGATCCATTCTAATTCATTTGTACGATCCATTCTAATTCATTCGTACAATCCATTCTATTTCATTCGTACGATCCATTCTTACTCATTCGTATGATCCATTCTAATTCATTCGCACGAATGTATCCATTCTAATTCATTCATACAATCCATTCTAATTCATTCCGTACGATCCATTCTAATTCATTCGTACGATCGTACGAATGAATTAGAATGGATCGTACGAATGAATTAGAATAGATTGTGCGAATGAATTAGAATGGATCGTACGAATGAATTAGAATGGATCGTACGAATGAATTAGAATGGATCATACGAATGAGTAAGAATGGATCGTACGAATGAATTTGAATGGATCGTACGAATGAATTAGAATGGATCGTACGAATAAATTAGAATGGATACATTCGTCCGAATGAATTAGAATGAATCATACGAATGAGTAAGAATGGATCGTACGAATGAAATAGAATAGATTGTACGAATGAATTAGAATGGATCCTACGAATGAATTAGAATGGATCGTGTGAAAGAATTAGAATGGATTGTATGAATGAATTAGAATGGATCGTATGAATGAATTAGAATGGATCGTGCGAATGAATTCGAATGGATCGTACGAATTCATTCTAATTCATTCATACAATCCATTCTAATTCTTTCACACAATCCATTCTAATTCATTCGTACGATCCATTCTAATTCATTAGCACGATCCATGCTAATTCATTCGTTCGATCAATTCTAATTCATTAGCACGATCCATTCTAATTCATTCGTACGATCCATTCTAATTCATTCGCACGATCCATTCTAATTCATTCATAGGATCCATTCTAATTCATTCATACGATCTATTCTAATTCTTTCGCACGAATGTATCCATTCTAATTCATTCGCGCGAATGTATCTATTCTAATTCATTCGTACGATCCATTCTAATTCATTCGTACGATCCATTCAAATTCATTCGCACGATCCATTCAAATTCATTCATACAATCCATTCTAATTCATTCATACAATCCATTCTAATTCTTTCACACGATCCATTATAATTCATTCGTACGATCCATTCTAATTCATTCGTACAATCCATTCTATTTCATTCGTACGATCCATTCTTACTAATTCGTATGATCCATTCTAATTCATTCGTATGATCCATTCTAATTCATTCGTACGATCCATTCTAATTCATTCGTCCGATCCATTCTAATTCATTCGTACGATCCATTCTAATTCATTCGCACAAATGTATCCATTTTAGTTCATTCGTACGATCCATTCTAATTCATTCGTACGATCCATTCTAATTCATTCGCACGATCTATTCTAATTCATTCGTACGATCCATTCTAATTCATTCATACGATCCATTCTAATTCATTCGTATGATCCATTCTAATTCATTCGTAGAATCTATTCTAATTCATTCGTAAGAATGGATACATTACTGTGAATGAATTAGAATGGATCGTACGAATGAGTAAGAATGGATCGTACGAATGAAATAGAATGGATTGCACGAATGAATTAGAATGGATCGTACGAATGAATTAGAATGGATCATGTGAAAGAATTAGAATGGATTGTATGAATGAATTAGAATGGATCGTACGAAGAAATTAGAATGGATCGTACGAATGAATTAGAATGGATCGTACGAATGAATTAGAATAGATCGTATGAATGAATTAGAATGGATCGTACGAATGAATTAGAATGGATCATGTGAAAGAATTAGAATGGATCGTACGAATGAATTAGAATGGATCGTGCGAATGAATTAGAATGGATCGTACGAATGAATTAGAATGGATCGTGCTAATTAATTAGAATTGATCGAACGAATGAATTAGCATGGATCGTGCATTCGTACGATCCATTCTAATTCATTCGTAAGATCCATTCTAATTCATTCGTACGATCTATTCTAATTCATTCGTACGATCCATTCTAATTCCTTCGCACGAATGTATCCATTCTAGTTCTTTCTTACGATCCATTCTAATTCATTCGTACGATCCGTTCTAATTCATTCATACGATCTATTCTAATTCATTCATACAATCCATTCTAATTCTTTCACACGATCCATTCTAATTCATTCGTACGATCCATTCTAATTCATTCGCACAATCCATTCTATTTCATTCGTACGATCCATTCTTACTCATTCGTATGATCCATTCTAATTCGTTCGCACGAATCTATCCATAATGGATCATACGAATGAGTAAGAATGGATCGTACGAATGAAATAGAATGGATTGTGCGAATGAATTAGAATGGACCGTACTAATGAATTAGAATGGATACATTCGTGCGAATGAATTAGAATGGATCGGACGAATGAATTAGAATGGATCGTACGAATGAATTAGAATGGATTGTACGAATAAATTAGAATGGATACATTCGTCTGAATGAATTAGAATGGATCATACGAATGAGTAAGAATGGATCGTACGAATGAAATAGAATAGATTGTACAAATGAATTAGAATGGATCCTACGAATGAATTAGAATAGATCGTGTGAAAGAATTAGAATGGATTTTATGAATGAATTAGAATGAATTCGTACGATCCATTCGAATTCATTCGCACAATTCATTCTAATTCATTCATACGATCCATTCTAATTCATTCATACGATCCATTCTAATTCTTTCACACGATCCATTCTAATTCATTCGTAGGATCCATTCTAATTCATTCGTACAATCTATTCTATTTCATTCGTACGATCCATTCTTACTCATTCGTATGATCGATTCTAATTCATTCGGACGAATATATCCATTCTAATTTATTCGTACGATCCATTCTAATTCACTCGTACGATCCATTCTAATTCATTCGTATGATCCATTCTAATTCATTCGTCCGATCCATTCTTATTCATTCGCACGAATGTATCCATTCTAATTCATTCGTACGATCCATTCTAATTCATTCGTACGATCCATTCTTATTCATTCGTAAGATCCATTCTAATTCATTCATACGATCCATTCTAATTCATTCGTACGATCCATTCTAATTCATTCGCACGAATGTATCCATTCTAGTTCATTCGTACGATCCATTCTAATTCATTCGTACGATCCATTCTAATTCATTCGCACGATCCATTCTAATTCATTCGTACGATCCATTCTAATTCATTCATACGATTCCTTCTAATTCATTCGTACGATCCATTCTAATTCATTCGCACAAATGTATCCATTCTAATTCATTCGTACGATCCATTCTAATTCATTCGCACGATCCATTCAAATTCATTCGTACGATCCATTCTAATTCATTCGCACGATCTGTTCTTATTAAATCGCACAATCCATTCTAATTCATTCGCACGAATGTATCCATTCTAATTCATTCGTACGATCCATTCTAATTCATTCGTACGATCCATTCTAATTTATTCATATGATCTATTCTAATTAATTCGTATGATCCATTCTAATTCATTCGTACGATCCATTCTAATTCATTCATACAATCCATTCTAATTCATTCGCACGAATGTATCCATTCTAATTAATTCGTACGATCCCTTCTAATTCATTCGTATGATCTATTCTTATTCATTCGCACGATCCAGTCTAATTGATTCGCACGATACATTCTAATTCATTCGCACGAATGTATCCATTCTAATTCATTCGTACGATCCATTCTAATTCATTAATATGATCCATTCTAATTCATTCGTACGATCCATTCTAATTCATATGCACAAAGGTATCCATTCTAATCCATTCGTAGGATCCATTCTAATCCATTCGTACGATCCATTCTAATTCATTCGTACGATCCATTCTAATTCATTCGCTCGAATGTATCCATTCTAATCCATTCGTACGATCCATTCTAATTCATTCGCATGAATGTAACCATTCTAATTCATTCATTTGATCCATTCTAATTCATTCGTACGATCCATTCTAATTCATTCGTCCGATCCATTCTAATTCATTCGCACGAATGTATCTATTCTAATACATTCGTACGATCCATTCTAATTCATTCATACGATCCATTCTAATTCATTCGTACGATCCATTCTAATTCATTCGTACGATCCATTCTAATTCATTCGCACGAATGTATCCATTCTAGTTCATTCGTACGATCCATTCTAATTCATTCGTACGATCCATTCTAATTCATTCGCACGATCCATTCTAATTCATTCGTACGATTAATTCAAATTCATTCGCACGAATGTATCCATTCTAATTCATTCGTACAATCCTGAATTAGAATGGATCGTACGAATGAATTAGAATGGATACCTTTGTGTATATGAATTAGAATGGATCGTTCGAATGAATTAGAATGGATCATATTAATGAATTAGAATGGATCGTACGAATGAATTAGAATGGATACATTCGTGTGAATGAATTAGAATGGATCGTGCACGAATGTATCCATTCTAATTCATTCGTACGATCCATTGTAATTCATTAATATGATCTATTCTAAGTCATTCGTTCGATCCATTCGAATTAATATGCACAAAGGTATCCATTCTAATCCATTCATAGGATCCATTCTAATCCATTCGTACGATCCATTCTAATTCATTCGTACGATCCATTCTAATTCATTCGCTCGAATGTATCCATTCTAATCCATTCGTACGATCCATTCTAATCCATTCGTACGATCCATTCGAATTCATTCGCATGAATGTAACCATTCTAATTCATTCATTTGATCCATTCTAATTCATTCGTACGATCCATTCTAATTCATTCGTCCGATCCATTCTGATTCATTCGCACGAATGTATCCATTCTAATTCATTCGTACGATCCATTCTAATTCATTCATAAGATCCATTCTAATTCATTCGTACGATCCATTCTAATTCATTCGTACAATCCATTCTAATTCATTCGCACGAATGTATCCATTCTACTTCATTCGTACGATCCATTCTAATTCATTCGTATGATCCATTCTAATTCATTCGCACGATCCATTCTAATTCATTCGTACGATCAATTCTAATTCATTAACACGAATGTATCCATTCTAATTCATTCATACGATCCATTCTAATTCATTCGTACGATCCATTCTAATTCACTCATACAATCCATTCTAATACATTCATATGATCCATTCTAATTCATTTGCACGAATATATCCATTCTAATTCATTCGTACGATCCATTCTAATTCCTTCGTACGATCCATTCTAATTCATTCGTACGATCTATTCTAATTCATTCGTACGATCCATTCTAATTCATTCGTACGATCCATTCTAATTCCTTCGTACGATCCATTCTAATTCATTCGTACGATCCATTCTAATTCATTCGTACAATCTATTCTAATTCATTCGTACGAATGGATACATTCGTGTGAATGAATTAGAATGGATCGTACGAATGAGTAAGAATGGATCGTATGAATGAAATAGAATGGATTGCACGAATGAATTAGAATGGATCGTACGAATGAATTAGAATAGATCGTGTGAAAGAATTAGAATGGATTGTAGGAATGAATTAGAATGGATCGTACGAATGAATTAGAATGGATCGTAATAGGATCCACTCTAATTCATTCGTGCAATCTATTCTATTTCATTCGTACGATCCATTCTTACTCATTCGTATGATCCATTCTAATTCATTCGGACAAATGTATCCATTCTAATTTATTCGTATGATCCATTCTAATTTATTCGGACGAATGCATTGTATGAATGAATTAGAATGAATCGTATGAATAAATTAGAATGGATCGTGCGAATGAATTCGAATGGATCGCATGATCCATTCGAATAGAATGGATCGTATGAATGAATTAGAATGGATCGGGCGAATGAATTAGAATGGATTGTAGGAATGAATTAGAATGGATCGTACGAATGAATTAGAATGGATCGTACGAATGAATTAGAATGGATACAATCGTACGAATGAAATAGAATGGATCGTGCGAATGAATTAGCATGAATCGTACGAATGTATTATAATGGTTCGTACGAATGAATTAGAATGAATCGTACGATCCATTCTAATTCAATCGTCCGATCCATTCTAATTCATTCGCATGAATGTATCCATTCTAATTCATTCGTACAATCCATTCTATTTCATTCGTACGATCCATTCTTACTCATTCGTATGATCCATTCTAATTCATTCGTATGATCCATTCTAATTCATTCGTACGATCCATTCTAATTCATTCGCACGATCCATTCTAATTCATTCATACGATCCATTCTAATTCATTCATACGATCCATTCTAATTAATTCGCCCGATCCATTCTAATTCATTCATACGATCCATTCTATTCGAATGGATCATGCGATCCATTCGAATTCATTCGCACGATCCATTCTAATTCATTCATACGATCCATTCTAATTCATTCATACAATGCATTCTAATTCTTTCACACGATCCATTCTAATTCATTTGTACGATCCATTCTAATTTATTCGTACAATCCATTCTATTTCATTTGTACGATCCATTCTTACTCATTCGTATGATCCATTCTAATTCATTCGTACGATCCATTCTAATTCATTTGTATGATCCATTCTAATTTATTCGTACAATCCATTCTATTTCATTCGTACGATCCATTCTTACTCATTCGTATGATCTATTCTAAGTCATTCGCACGAATGTATCCATTCTAATTCATTCATACAATCAATTCTAATTCATTACGTACGATCCATTCTAATTCATTCGTACGATCGTACGAATGAATTAGAATGGATCGTACGAATGAATTAGAATAGATTGTGCGAATGAATTAGAATGGATCGTACGAATGAATTAGAATGGATCGTACAAATGAATTAGAATGGATCATACGAATGAGTAAGAATGGATCGTACGAATGAATTTGAATGGATCGTACGAATGAATTAGAATGGATCGTACGAATAAATTAGAATGGATACATTCGTCCGAATGAATTAGAATGAATCATACGAATGAGTAAGAATGGATCATACGAATGAAATAGAATAGATTGTACGAATGAAATAAAATGGATCCTACGAATGAATTAGAATGGATTGTATGAATGAATTAGAATGGATCGTATGAATAAATTAGAATGGATCGTGCGAATGAATTTGAATGGATCGTACGAATTCATTCTAATTCATTCATACAATCCATTCTAATTCTTTCACACAATCCATTCTAATTCATTCGTACGTTCCATTCTAATTCATTAGCACGATCCATGCTAATTCATTCGTTCGATCAATTCTAATTCATTAGCACGATCCATTCTAATTCATTCGTATGATCCATTCTAATTCATTCGCACTATCCATTCTACTTCATTCATAGGATCCATTCTAATTCATTCATACGATCTATTCTAATTCTTTCGCACGAATGTATCCATTCTAATTCATTCACACGAATGTATCCATTCTAATTCATTCGTACGATCCATTCTAATTCATTCGTACGATCTATTCGAATTCATTCGCACGATCCATTCAAATTCATTCATATGATCCATTCTAATTCATTTATATAATCCATTCAAATTCTTTCACACGATCCATTCTAATTCATTCATACGATCCATTCTAATTCATTCGTACAATCCATTCTATTTCATTTGTATGATCCATTCTTACTAATTCGTATGATCCATTCTAATTCATTCGTATGATCCATTCTAATTCATTCGTACAATCCATTCTAATTCATTCGTACGATCCATTCTAATTCATTCGTACGATCCATTCTAATTCATTCGCACAAATGTATCCATTCTAGTTCATTCGTACGATCCATTCTAATTCATTCGTACGATCCATTCTAATTCATTCACAAGATCCATTCTAATTCATTCGTACGATCCATTCTAATTCATTCATACGATCCATTCTAATTCATTCGTACGATCCATTCTAATTCATTCGTACAATCTATTCTAATTCATTAGTACGAATGGATACATTCGTGTGAATGAATTATAATGGATCGTACTAATGAGTAAAAATGGATCGTACGAAGGAATTAGAATGGATCGTACGAATGAATTAGAATGGATCGTACGAATGAATTAGAATAGATCATATGAATGAATTAGAATGGATCGTACGAATGAATTAGAATGGATCATGTGAAAGAATTAGAATGGATCGTACGAATGAATTAGAATGGATCGTGCGAATGAATTAGAATGGATCGTACGAATGAATTAGAATGGAACGTGCTAATTAATTAGAATTGATCGAACGAATGAATTAGCATGGATCGTGCATTCGTACGATCCATTCTAATTCATTCGTAAGATCCATTCTAATTCATTCGTACGATCCATTCTAATTCATTCGTACGATCCATTCTAATTCATTCACACGAATGTATCCATTCTAGTTTATTCGTACGATCCACTCTAATTCATTCGTACGATCCGTTCTAATTCATTCATACGATCTATTCTAATTCATTCATACAATCCATTCTAATTCTTTCACACGATCCATTCTAATTCATTCGTACGATCCATTCTAATTAATTCGCACAATCCATTCTATTTCATTCGTACGATCCATTCTTACTCATTCGTATGATCCATTCTAATTCATTCGCACGAATGTATCCATAATGGATCATACGAATGAGTAAGAATGGATCGTACGAATGAAATAGAATGGATTGTGCGAATGAATTAGAATGGACCGTACAAATGAATTAGAATGGATACATTCGTGTGAATGAATTAGAATAGATCGGACGAATGAATTAGAATGGATCGTACGAATGAATTAGAATGGATCGTACGAATAAATTAGAATGGATACATTCGTCCGAATGAATTAGAATGGATCATACGAATGAGTAAGAATGGATCATACGAATGAAATAGAATAGATTGTACAAATGAATTAGAATGGATCCTACGAATGAATTAGAATAGATCGTGTGAAAGAATTAGAATGGATTGTATGAATGAATTAGAATGAGTTCGTACGATCCATTCGAATTCATTCGCACGATCCATTCTAATTCATTCATACGATCCATTCTAATTTATTCATACAATCCATTCTAATTCTTTCACACGATCCATTCTAATTCATTTGTAGGATCCATTCTAATTCATTCGTACAATCTATTCTATTTCATTCGTACGATCCATTCTTACTCATTCGTATGATCCATTCTAATTCATTCGGACGAATATATCCATTCTAATTTATTCGTACGATCCATTCTAATTCACTCGTACGATCCATTCTAATTCATTCGTTCGATCCATTCTAATTCATTCGTCTGATCCATTCTTATTCATTCACACGAATGTATCCATTCTAATTCATTCGTACGATCCATTCTAATTCATTCGTACGATCCATTCTAATTCATTCGTAAGATCCATTCTAATTCATTCGTACGATCCATTCTAATTCATTCGTACGATCCATTCTAATTCATTCGCACGAATGTATCCATTCTAGTTCATTCGTACGATCCATTCTAATTCATTCGTACGATCCATTCTAATTCATTCGCACGATCCATTCTAATTCATTCGTACGATCCATTCTAATTCATTCATACGATTCCTTCTAATTCATTCGTACGATCCATTCTAATTCATTCGCACAAATGTATCCATTCTAATTCATTCGTACGATCCATTCTAATTCATTCGAACGATCCGTTCTAATTCATTCGTACGATCCATTCTAATTCATTCGCACGATCTGTTCTTATTCATTAGCACAATCCATTCTAATTCATTTGCACGAATGTATCCATTCTAATTCATTCGTAGATCCATTCTAATTCATTCGTACGATCCATTCTAATTCATTCATATGATCCATTCTAATTAATTCGTATGATCCATTCTAATTCATTCGTACGATCCATTCTAATTCATTCATACAATCCATTCTAATTCATTCGCACGAATGTATCCATTCTAATTAATTCGTACGATCCATTCTAATTCATTCGTATGATCTATTCTTATTCATTCGCACGATCCAGTCTAATTGATTCGCACGATACCTTCTAATTCATTCGCACGAATGTATCCATTCTAATTCATTCGTACGATCCATTCTAATTCATTAATATGATCCATTCTAATTCATTCATACGATCCATTCTAATTCATATTCACAAAGGTATCCATTCTAATCCATTCGTAGGATCCATTCTAATCCATTCGTACGATCCATTCTAATTCATTCGTACGATCCATTCTAATTCATTCGCTCGAATGTATCCATTCTAATCCATTCATACGATCCATTCTAATCCATTCGTACGATCCATTCTAATTCATTCGCATGAATGTAACCATTCTAACTCATTCATTTGATCCATTCTAATTCATTCGTACGATCCATTCTAATTCATTCGTCCGATCCATTCTAATTCATTCGCACGAATGTATCTATTCTAATTCATTCGTACGATCCATTCTAATTCATTCGTACGATCCATTCTAATTCATTCGTAAGATCCATTCTAATTCATTCGTACGATCCATTCTAATTCATTCGTATGATCCATTCTAATTCATTCGCACGAATGTATCCATTCTAGTTCATTCGTACGATCCATTCTAATTCATTCGTATGATCCATTCTAATTCATTCGCACGATCCATTCTAATTCATTCGTATGATCAATTCTAATTCATTCGCACGAATGTATCCATTCTAATTCATTCGTACGATCCTGAATTAGAATGGATCGTACGAATGAATTAGAATGGATACCTTTGTGCATATGAATTAGAATGGATCGTACGAATAAATTAGAATGGATCATATTAATGAATTAGAATGGATCGTACGAATGAATTAGAATGGATACATTCGTGCGAATGAATTAGAATGGATCGTGCACGAATGTATCCATTCTAATTCATTCGTACGATCCATTCTAATTCATTAATATGATCTATTCTAATTCATTCGTACGATCCATTCTAATTCATATGCACAAAGGTATCCATTCTAATCCATTCGTAGGATCCATTCTAATCCATTAGTACGAACCATTCTAATTCATTTGTACGATCCATTCTAATTCATTCGCTCGAATGTATCCATTCTAATCCATTCGTACGATCCATTCTAATCCAGTCGTACGATCCATTCTAATTCATTCGCATAAACGTAACCATTCTAATTCATTCATTTGATCCATTCTAATTCATTCGTACGATCCATTCTAATTCATTCATCCGATCCATTCTAATTCATTCGCACGAATGTATCCATTCTAATTCATTCGTACGATCCATTCTAATTCATTCGTACGATCCATTCTAATTCATTCGTAAGATCCATTCTAATTCATTCATACGATCCATTCTAATTCATTCGTACGATCCATTCTAATTCATTCGCACGAATGTATCCATTCTAGTTCATTCGTACGATCCATTCTAATTCATTCGTACGATCCATTCTAATTCATTGGCACGATCCATTCTAATTCATTCGTACGATTAATTCTAATTCATTCGCACGAATGTATCCATTCTAATTCATTCGTACGATCCTGAATTAGAATGGATCGTACGAATGAATTAGAATGGATACCTTTGTGCATATGAATTAGAATGGATCGTTCGAATGAATTAGAATGGATCATATTAATGAATTAGAATGGATCGTACGAATGAATTAGAATGGATACATTCGTGCGAATGAATTAGAATGGATCGTGCACGAATGTATCCATTCTAATTCATTCGTACGATCCATTCTAATTCATTAATATGATCCATTCTAAGTCATTCGTTCGATCCATTCGAATTAATATGCACAAAGGTATCCATTCTAATCCATTCATAGGATCCATTCTAATCCATTCGTACGATCCATTCTAATTCATTCGTACGATCCATTCTAATTCATTCGCTCGAATGTATCCATTCTAATCCATTCGTACGATCCATTCTAATCCATTCGTACGATCCATTCTAATTCATTCGCATGAATGTAACCATTCTAATTCATTCATTTGATCCATTCTAATTCATTCGTACGATCCATTCTAATTCATTCCTCCGATCCATTCTGATTCATTCGCACGAATGTATCCATTCTAATTCATTCGTATGATCCATTCTAATTCATTCGTACGATCCATTCTAATTCATTCGTAAGATCCATTCTAATTCATTCGTAAGATCCATTCTAATTCATTCGTACAATCCATTCTAATTCATTCGCACGAATGTATCCATTCTAGTTCATTCGTACGATCCATTCTAATTCATTCGCACGATCCATTCTAATTCATTCGTACGATCAATTCTAATTCATTCACACGAATGTATCCATTCTAATTCATTCATACGATCCATTCTAATTCATTCGTACGATCCATTCTAATTCACTCATACGATCCATTCTAATACATTCATACGATCCATTCTAATTCATTTGCACGAATATATCCATTCTAATTCATTCGTACGATCCATTCTAATTCCTTCGTACGATCCATTCTAATTCATTCGTACGATCTATTCTAATTCATTCGTACGATCCATTCTAATTACTTCGTACGATCCATTCTAATTCCTTCGTACGATCCATTCTAATTCATTCGTACGATCCATTCTAATTCATTCGTACAATCTATTCTAATTCATTCGTACGAATGGATACATTCGTGTGAATGAATTAGAATGGATCGTACGAATGAGTAAGAATGGATCGTACGAATGAAATAGAATGGATTGCACGAATGAATTAGAATGGATCGTACGAATGAATTAGAATGGATCGTGTGAAAGAATTAGAATGGATTGTAGGAATGAATTAGAATGGATCGTACGAATGAATTAGAATGGATCGTACTAGGATCCATTCTAATTCATTCGTACAATCTATTCTATTTCATTCGTACGATCCATTCTTACTCATTCATATGATCCATTCTAATTCATTCGGACGAATGTATCCATTCTAATTTATTCGTATGATCCATTTTAATTTATTCGGACGAATGCATTGTATGAATGAATTAGAATGGATCGTATGAATAAATTAGAATGGATCGTGCGAATGAATTCGAATGGATCGTATGATCCATTCGAATAGAATGGATCGTATGAATGAATTAGAATGGATCGGGCGAATGAATTAGAATGGATTGTAGGAATGAATTAGAATGGATCGTATGAATGAATTAGAATGGATCGTACGAATGAATTAGAATGGATATATTCGTACGATTGAAATAGAATGGATCGTGCGAATGAATTAGCATGAATCGTACGAATGTATTAGAATGGATCGTACGAATGAATTAGAATGAATCGTATGATCCATTCTAATTCAATCGTCCGATCCATTCTAATTCATTTGCATGAATGTATCCATTCTAATTCATTCATACAATCCATTCTATTTCATTCGTACGATCCATTCTTACTCATTCGTATTATCCATTCTAATTCATTCGTATGATCCATTCTAATTCATTCGTACGATCCATTCTAATTCATTCGCACGATCCATTCTAATTCATTCATACGATCCATTCTAATTCATTCATACGATCCATTCTAATTCATTCCTATAATCCATTCTAATTCATTCGCCCGATCCATTCTAATTCATTCATACGATCCATTCTATTCGAATGGATCATGCGATCCATTCGAATTCATTCGCACGATCCATTCTAATTCATTCATACGATCCATTCTAATTCATTCATACAATGCATTCTAATTCTTTCACACGATCCATTCTAATTCATTCGTACGATCCATTCTAATTCATTCGTACAATCCATTCTATTTCATTTGTACGATCTATTCTTACTCATTCGTATGATCCATTCTAATTCATTCGTACGATCCATTCTAATTCATTCGTACGATCCATTCTAATTCATTCGTACAATCCATTCTATTTCATTCGTACGATCCATTCTTACTCATTCGTATGATCCATTCTAATTCATTCGCACGAATGTATCCATTCTAATTCATTCATACAATCCATTCTAATTCATTCGCACGAATGTATCCATTCTAATTAATTCGTACGATCCATTCTAATTCATTCGTATGATCTATTCTTATTCATTCGCACGATCCAGTCTAATTGATTCGCACGATACATTCTAATTCATTAATATGATCCATTCTAATTCATTCGTACGATCCATTCTAATTCATTAATATGATCCATTCTAATTCATTCGTACGATCCATTCCAATTCATATGCACAAAGGTATCCATTCTAATCCATTCATAGGATCCATTCTAATCCATTCGTACGATCCATTCTAATTCATTCGTACGATCCATTCTAATTCATTCGCTCGAATGTATCCATTCTAATCCATTCGTACGATCCATTCTAATCCATTCGTACGATCCATTCTAATTCATTCGCGTGAATGTAACCATTCTAATTCATTCATTTGATCCATTCTAATTCATTCGTACGATCCATTCTAATTCATTCGTCCGATCCATTCTAATTCATTCGTACGATCCATTCTAATTCATTCGTAAGATCCAATCTAATTCATTCGTACGATCCATTCTAATTCATTCGTACGATCCATTCTAATTTATTCGCACGAATGTATCCATTCTAGTTCATTCGTACGATCCATTCTAATTCATTCGTACGATCCATTCTAATTCATTCACACGATCCATTCTAATTCATTCGTATGATCAATTCTAATTCATTCGCACGAATGTATCCATTCTAATTCATTCGTACGATCCTGAATTAGAATGGATCGTACGAATGAATTAGAATGGATACCTTTGTGCATATGAATTAGAATGGATCGTACGAATGAATTAGAATGGATCATATTAATGAATTAGAATGGATCGTACGAATGAATTAGAATGGATACATTCGTGCGAATGAATTAGAATGGATCGTGCACGAATGTATCCATTCTAATTCATTCGTACGATCCATTCTAATTCATTTTTATGATCCATTCTAATTCATTCGTACGATCCATTCTAATTCATATGCACAAAGGTATCCATTCTAATCCATTCGTAGGATCCATTCTACTCCATTAGTACGATCCATTCTAATTCATTCGTACGATCCATTCTAATTCATTCGCTCGAATGTATCCATTCTAATCCATTCGTACGATCCATTCTAATCCAGTCGTACGATCCATTCTAATTCATTCGCATGAATGTAACCATTCTAATTCATTCATTTGATCCATTCTAATTCATTCGTACGATCCATTCTAATTCATTCGTCCGATCCATTCTAATTCATTCGCACGAATGTAACCATTCTAATTCATTCGTACGATCCATTCTAATTCATTCGTACGATCCAGTACGATCCATTCTAATTCATTCGTAAGATCCATTCTAATTCATTCGTACGATCCATTCTAATTCATTCGTACGATCCATTCTAATTCATTCGCACGAATGTATCCATTCTAGTTTATTCGTACGATCCATTCTAATTCATTCGTACGATCCATTCTAATTCATTCGCACGATCCATTCTAATTCATTCGTACGATCCATTCAAATTCTTTCACACGATCCATTCTAATTCATTCGTACGATCCATTCTAATTCATTCGTACGATCCATTCTAATTGCTTCGTACGATCCATTCTAATTCATTCATACAGTCCATTCTAATTCTTTCACACGATTCATTCTAATTCATTCATACGATCCATTCTAATTCATTCGTGCAATCCATTCTATTTCATTCATACGATCCATTCTTACTCATTCGTACGATCCATTCTAATTCATTCACACGAATGTATCCATTCGTACGAATGAATTAGAATGGATCGTACGAATGAATAAGAATGGATCGTACGAATGAATTAGAATAGATCGTACGAATGAATTAGAATGGATCGTACGAAGGAATTAGAATGGATCGTATGAATGAATTAGAATGGATATATTCGTGCAAATGAATTAGAATGGATCGTATGAATGTATTAGAATGGATCGTATGAGTGAATTAGAATGGATCGTACGAATGAATTAGAATGGATTGTATGAATGAATTAGAATGAATCGTACGAATGAATTAGAATGGATCGTAGGAATGAATTAGAATGGATCTTACGAATGAATTAGAATGGATCGTGCGAATGAATTAGAATGGATCGGACGAATGAATTAGAATGGATCGTACGAATGAACTAGAATGGATACATTTGTATGAAAGAATTAGAATGGATCGTACGAATGAATTAGAATGGATCGTACGAATGAATTAGAATGGATCGTACGAATGGATTAGAATGGATTATACGAAAGAATTAGAATGGATCGTGCGAATGAATTAGAATGGATCGAACGAATGAATTAGAATGGATATATTCGAGCGAATGAATTAGAATAGATTGTAGGAATGAATTAGAATGGATCATACGAATGAATTAGAATGGATCGTACGAACGAATTAGAATGGATCGTATGAACGAATTTGAATGGATCATATGAACGAATTAGAATGGATCGTACGAATGAATTAGAATGGATACATTCGAGCGAATGAATTAGAATGGATCGTACGAATGAATTAGAATAGATCATAGGAATGAATTAGAATGGATCGTGCAAATGAATTAGAATGGATACATTCGTGCGAATGAATTAGAATAGATCATGCGAATGAATTAGAATGGATCGTACGAATCAATTAGAATGGATATATTTGAACGAATAAATTAGAATGGATCATACGAATGAATTAGAATGGATCGTACGAATGAATTAGAATGGATAGTGCGAATGAATTAGAATGGATCGTACGAATGAATTAGAATGGATACATTCATGTGAATGAATTAGAATGGATCATACGAATGAGTAAGAATGGATCGTACGAATGAAATAGAATGGATTATACAAATGAATTAGAATGGATACATTCGTGCGAATGAATTAGAATGGATCGTATGTACGAATGAATTAGAATGGATACATTCGTGCGAATGAATTAGAATGGATCGTACGAGTGAATTAGAATGGATCGTGCGAATGAATTAGAATGGATCGTACGAATGAATTAGAATGGATCGTACGAATGAACTAGAAAGGATACATTCGTGCGAATGAATTAGAATGGATCGTACGAATGAATTAGAATGGATCCGTACAAATAAATTAGAATGGATCTTACGAATGAATTAGAATGGATCGTACGAATAAATTAGAATGGATCGTATGAATGGTTTAGAATGGATACATTCGAGCGAATGAATTAGAATGGATCGGACGAATGAATTAGAATGGATCTTTCGAATGAATTAGAATGGATCAAATGAATGAATAAGAATGGTTACATTCATGCGAATGAATTAAAATGGATCGTACGAATGGATTAGAATGGATCGTACGAATGGATTAGAATGGATACATTCGTGCGAATGAATTAGAATGGATCATACGAATGAGTAAGAATGGATCGTACGAATGAAATAGAATAGATTGTACGAATGAATTAGAATGGATCGTGCGAATGAATTTGAATGGATCGTACGAATGAATTAGAATGGATCGTGCTAATGAATTTGAATTGATCGTACGAATGAAATAGAATGGATTGTACGAATGATTTAGAATGGATCGTACGAATGAATTAGAATGGATCGTACGAATGATTTAGAATGGATACATTCGTGCGAATGAATTAGAATGGATCATACGAATGAGTAAGAATGGATCGTACGAATGAAATAGAATGGATTGTATGTATGAATTAAAATGGATTCGTACGAATGAATTAGAATGGATACATTCGTGCGAATGAATTAGAATGGATCGTACCAATGAGTAAGAATGGATCGTACGAATGAAATATAATGGATTGTGCGAATGAATTAGAATGGATCGTACGAATAAATTAGAATGGATCGTGTGAAAGAATTAGAATGGATTGTATGAATGAATTAGAATAGATCGTATGAATGAATTAGAATGGATCGTACGAATGAATTAGAATGGATCGTACGAATGAATTATAATAGATACATTCGTGCGAATGAATTAGAATGGATCGTATGAATGAATTAGAATAGATTGTGGAAATGAATTAGAATGGATCGTACGAATGAATTAGAATGGATACATTCATGCGAATAAATTAGAATTGATTGTATGAATGAATTAGAATGGATTGTACGAATGAATTAGAATGGATCGTACGAATGAATTAGAATAGATTGCGTGAATGAATTAGAATGGATCGTGCGAATGAAATAGAATGGATAGAAATGAATTAGAATGGATCATACAAATGAATTAGAATGACGATCTATTCTTACTCATTCGTATGATCCATTCTAATTTATTCGCATGAATGTATCCATTCTAATTCATTCCTACGTCAAATTTATTCGTACGGTCCTTTCTAATTCATTCGCACAATCCATTCTATTTCATTCGTACGATCCATTCTTACTCATTCGTATGATCCATTGTGGATACATTCGTGCGAATGAATTAGAATGGATCATACGAATGAGTAAGAACGGATCGTACGAATGAAATAGAATGGACTGTGCGAATGAATTAGAAGGGATCGTACGAATCGATTAGAATGGATCGTGTGAAAGAATTAGAATGGATTGTATGAATGAATTAGAATAGATCGTATGAATAAATTAGAATGGATCGTACGAATGAATTAGAACGGATACATTCGCGAATGAATTAGAATGGATCGTACGAATGAATTAGAATGGATCTTACGAATGACTTAGAATGGATCGTACGAATGAATTAGAATGGATCATACGAATGAATTAGAATGGATACATTTGTGCGAATGAACTAGAATGGATCGTACGAATGAATTAGAATGGATCGTATGAATGAATTAGAATGGATCGTACGAATGAATTAGAATGGATCGTACGAAGGAATTAGAATAGATCGTACGAATGAATTAGAATGGATATATTCGTGCAAATGAATTAGAATGGATCGTATGAATGTATTAGAATGGATCGTATGAGTGAATTAGAATGGATCGTGCGAATGAATTAGAATGGATTGTATGAATGAATTAGAATGGATCGTACGAATGAATTAGAATGGATCATACGAATTAATTAGAATGGATCATACGAATGAATTAGAATGGATCGTACGAATGAATTAGAATTTGAATGGATACATTCGTGCGAAAGAATTAGAATAGATCGTATGAATGAATTAGAATGGATCCTATGAATGAATTAGAATGGATCGTGCGAATGAATTAGAATGGATCGTACGAATGAATTAGAATGGATCGTGTTAATGAATTAGAATTGATTGAACGAATGAATTAGCATGGATCGTGCTAATGAATTAGAATGGAACGTACGAATGAATTAGAATGGATCGTGTGAAAGAATTAGAATGGATTGTATGAATGAATTAGAATGAATTCGTACGATCCATTCGAATTCATTCGCATGATCCATTCTAATTCATTCATACGATCCATTCTAATTCTTTCACACGATCCATTCTAATTCATTCGTAGGATCCATTCTAATTCATTCGTACAATCTATTCTATTTCATTCGTACGATCCATTCTTACTCATTCGTATGATCCATTCTAATTCATTCGGACGAATGTATCCATTCTAATTTATTCATACGATCCATTCTAATTCATTCGTATGATCCATTCTAATTCATTCGTACGATCCATTCTTACTCATTCGTATGATCCATTCTAATTCATTCGTACGATCCATTCTAATTCATTCGTATGATCCATTCTAATTCACTCGCATAATCTATTCTAATTCATTCGTACGATTCATTCTAATTCATTCGTACGATCGTACGAATGAATTAGAATGGATCGTACGGAATGAATTAGAATGGATTGTATGAATGAATTAGAATGGATACATTCGTGCGAATGAATTAGAATGGATCATACGAATGAGTAAGAATGGATCGTACGAATGAAATAGAATGGATTGTACGAATGAATTAGAATGGATCGTACAAATGAATTAGAATGGATCGTACGAATGAATTAGAATGGATCATACGAATGAGTAAGAATGGATCGTACAAATGAAATAGAATGGATTGTACGAATGAATTAGAATGGATCGTACGAATGAATTAGAATGGATCGTGTGAAAGAATTAGAATGCATTGTATGAATGAATTAGAATGGATCGTATGAATGAATTAGAATGGATCGTGCGAATGAATTCGAATGGATCGCATGATCCATTCGAATAGAATGGATCGTATGAATAAATTAGAATGGATCGGGCGAATGAATTAGAATGGATCGTATGAATGAATTAGAATGGATCGTATGAATGAATTAGAATGGATCGTGCGAATGAATTAGAATGGATCGTACAAATGAATTAGAATGGATCGTACGAATGAATTAGAATGGATCATACGAATGAATTAGAAAGGATCATACGAATAAAATAGAATGGATTGTACGAATGAATTAGAATGGATACATTCGTGCGAATGAATTAGAATGGATCGTACGAATGAATTAGAATGAATCGTACGAATGAATTAGAATGGATCATACGAATGAATTTGAATATATCGTATGAAAGAATTATAATGGATATATTCGTGCGAATGAATTAGAATGGATCGTACGAATGAATTAGCCTGGATCGTACGAATGAATTTGAATGGATACATTTGTGCGAATGAATCTAAATGGATTAAATGAATGAATTACAATGGATCGTACGAATGAATTAGAATGGATCGTACGAATGAATTAGAATAGCTCATACGAATGAATTAGAATGAAACGTATGAATGAATTAGAATGGTTACATTCGTGCGAATGAATTAGAATAGATCGTACGAATGAATTAGAATGGATCATACGAATAAATTAGAATGGATCGTGGGAATGAATTAGAATGGATCGTACGAATGAATTAGAATGGATCCACCGAATGAGTTAGAATGGATCATACGAATGAATTAGAATGGATTGCACGAATGAATTAGAATGGATGGTGCGAATGAATTAGAATGGATCGTATGAATGAATACGAATGGATCGTACGAATGAATTAGAATGGATCGTGCGAATGAATTAGCATGAATCGTACAAATGTATTAGAATGGATCGTACGAATGAATTCGAATGAATCGTACGATCCATTCTAATTCATTCGTACGATCCATTATAATTCATTCGCACGAATGTATCCATTCTAGTTCATTCGTACGATCCATTCTAGTTCATTCGTACGATCCATTCTAATTCATTCGTACGATCCATTCTAATTCATTCGTATGATCCATTCTAATTAATTCGTATAATCCATTCTAATTCATTCGTACGATCGATTCTAATTCATTCATACAATCCATTCCAATATATTCGCACGAATGTATCCATTCTAATTAATTCGTACGATCCATTCTAATTCATTCGTATGATCCATTCTTATTTATTCGCACGATCCATTCTAATTCATTAATATGATCCATTCTAATTCATTCGTACGATCCATTCTAATTCATTAATATGATCCATTCTTATTCATTCGCACAATCCATTCTAATTCATTCGTACGATCCATTTTAATTCATTCGCACGATCCATTCTAATTCATTCGTACAATCTATTCTATTTCATTCGTACGATCCATTCTTACTCATTCGTATGATCCATTCTAATTTATTCGGACGAATGTATCCATTCTAATTTATTCGTACAATCCATTCTAATTCATTCGTACGATCCATTCTAATTCATTCGTACGATCCATTCTAATTCATTCGTCCGATCCATTCTAATTCATTCGCACGAATGTATCCATTCTAATTCATTCGTACGGTCCATTCTAATTCATTCGCACAATCCATTCTATTTCATTCGTACGATCCATTCTTACTCATTCGTATGATCCATTATGGATACATTCGTGCGAATGAATTAGAATGGATCATACAAATGAGTAGGAATGGATCGTACGAATGAAATAGAATGGATTGTGCGAATGAATTAGAATGGATCGTATGAATGAATTAGAATGGATCGTGTGAAAGAATTAGAATGGATTGTATAAATGAATTAGAATAGATCATATGAATGAATTAGAATGGATCGTACGAATGAATTAGAATGAATCGTACGAATGAACTAGAATGGATACATTCGTGCGAATGAATTAGAATGGATCGTACGAATGAATTAGAATGGATCGTACGAATGAATTAGAATGGATCTTACGAATGAATTAGAATGGATCGTACGAATGCACGATCCATGCTAATTCATTCGTTCGATCAATTCTAATTCATTAGCACGATCCATTCTAATTCATTCGTACGATCCATTCTAATTCATTCACACGATCCATTCTAATTCATTCGTACGATCCATTCTAATTCTTTCACACGATCCATTCTAATTCATTCGTACGATCCATTCTAATTCATTCATACGATCTATTCTAATTCATTCGTACGATCCATTCTAATTTCATTCGTACGATCCATTCTAATTCATTCGCTCGAATGTATCCATTCTAATCCATTCGTACGATCCATTCTAATCCATTCGTACGATCCATTCTAATTCATTCGCATGAATATAACCATTCTAATTCATTCATTTGATCCATTCTAATTCATTCGTACGATCCATTCTAATTCATTCATCCGATCAATTCTAATTCATTCACACGAATGTATCCATTCTAATCCATTCGTAAGATCCATTCTAATTCATTCGTACGATCCATTCTAATTCATTCGTACGATCCATTCTAATTCATTAATATGATCCATTCTAATTCATTCGTACGATCCATTCTAATTCATATGCACAAAGGTATCCATTCTAATTCATTCGTACGATCCATTCTAATTCAGGATCATACGAATGAATTAGAATGGATACATTCGTGCGAATGAATTAGAATTGATCGTACGAATGAATTAGAATGGATCGTGCGAATGAATTAGAATGGATCGTACGAATGAATTAGAATGGATCGTACGAATGAACTAGAATGGATACATTCGTGCGAATGAATTAGAATGGATCGTACGAATGAATTAGAATGAATCGTACGAATGAATTAGAATGGATCTTACGAATGAATTAGAATGGATCGTACGAATGAATTAGAATGGATACATTCGTGCGAATGAATTAGAATAGATCGGACGAATGAATTAGAATGGATCGTACGAATGAATTAGAATAGATCAAATGAATGAATTAGAATGGTTACATTCATGCGAGTGAATTAGAATGGATCGTACGAATGGATTAGAATGGATCATACGAATGTATTAGAATGGATACATTCGAGCTAATGAATTAGAATGGATCGTATGAATAAAATTAGAATGGATCGTACGAATGAATTAGAATAGATCGTACGAATGAATTAGAATGGATCGTACGAATGAATTAGAATGGATCGTACGAATAAATTAGAATGGATACATTCGTCCGAATGAATTAGAATGGATCATACGAATGAGTAAGAATGGATCGTACGAATAAAATAGAATAGATTGTACGAATGAATTAGAATGGATCCTATGAATGAATTAGAATGGATCGTGTGAAAGAATTAGAATAGATTGTATGAATGAATTAGAATGGATCGTATGAATGAATCAGAATGGATCGTGCGAATGAATTCGAATGGATCGTAAGAATTCATTCTAATTCATTCATACAATCCATTCTAATTCTTTCACACGATCCATTCTAATTCATTCGTACGTTCCATTCTAATTCATTAGCACGATCCATGCTAATTCATTCGTTCGATCAATTCTAATTCATTAGCACGATCCATTCTAATTCATTCGTACGATCCATTCTAATTCCTTCGTACGATCCATTCTAATTCAGTCATACGATCTATTCTAATTCATTCGTACGATCCATTCTAATTCATTCGTACGATCTCGTATGAATGAATTAGAATGGATCGTACGAATGAATTAGAATGGATACATTTGTGCGAATGAATTAGAATGGATCGTACGAATGAATTAGAATGGATCGTATGAATAAATTAGAATGGATACATTCGTGCGAATGAATTAGAATGGATCGTGCGAATGAATTAGAATGGATTGTACGAATGAATTAGAATGGATCAAGTGAAAGAATTAGAATGGATTGTATGAATGAATTAGAATGGATCGTGCGAATGAATTAGAATGGATCGTACGAATTCATTCTAATTCATTCATACAATCCATTCTAATTCTTTCACACGATCCATTCTAATTCATTCGTAGGTTCCATTCTAATTCATTAGCACGATCCATGCTAATTCATTCGTTCGATCAATTATAATTCATTAGCACGATCCATTCTAATTCATTCGTACGATCCCTTCTAATTCATTCGTATGATCCATTCTAATTCATATGCACAAAGGTATCCATTCTAATCCATTCGTAGGATCCATTCTAATCCATTCATGCGATCCATTCTAATTCATTCGTACGATCCATTCTAATTCATTCGCTAGAATGTATCCATTCTAATCCATTCATACGATCCATTCTAATCCATTCGTACGATCCATTCTAATTCATTCGCATGAATGTAACCATTCTAATTCATTCATTTGATCCATTCTAATTCATTTGTACGATCCATTCTAATTCATTCGTCCGATCCATTCTAATTCATTCGCACGAATGTATCCATTCTAATTCATTCGTACGATCCATTCTAATTCATTCGTACGATCCATTCTAATTTATTCGCACGAATGTATCCATTCTAATTCATTCATACGATCCATTCTATTTCATTCGTACTATCCGTTCTAATTCACTCATACGATCCATTCTAATTCATTCATACGATCCATTCTAATTTATTTGCCCGAATATATCCATTCTAATTCATTCGTACGATCCATTCTAATTCCTTCGTACGATCCATTCTAATTCCTTCGTAGGATCCATTCTAATTCTTTCGTACGATCCATTCTAATACATTCGTATGATTCATGCTAATTCATTCGCACGATCCATTCTAATTCATTCGCACAATCCATTCTATTTCATTCGTACGATCCATTCTAATTCATTCGTATGATCCATTCTAACTCATTCGGTGGATCCATTCTAATTCATTCGTACGATCCATTCTACTTCATTCCCACGATCCATTCTAATTTATTCGTACGATCCATTCTAATTCATTCGTACGATCTATTCTAATTCATTCGCACGAATGTAACCATTCTAATTCATTCATACGATTCATTCTAATTCATTCGTATGAGCTATTCTAATTCATTCGTACGATCCATTCTAATTCATTCATACAATCCATTGTAATTCATTCATACAATCCATTCTAATTCATTCGCACGAATGTATCCATTCTAATTAATTCGTACGATCCATTCTAATTCATTCGTATGATCCATTCTTATTCATTCGCACGATCCAGTCTAATGGATTCGCACGATCCATTCTAATTCATTCGCACGAATGTATCCATTCTAATTCATTCGTACGATCCATTCTAATTCATTAATATGATCCATTCTAATTCATTCGCACGATCCATTCTAATTCATTCGTACGATCCATTCTAATTCATTCGTACGATCCATTCTAATTCATTCGCACGATTCATTCTAATTCATTCGTACAATCTATTCTATTTCATTCGTACGATCCATTCTTACTCATTCGTATGATCCATTCTAATTCATTCGGACGAATGTATCCATTCTAATTTATTCGTACGATCCATTCTAATTCATTCGTACTATCCATTCTAATTCATTCGTACGATCCATTCTAATTCATTCGTACGATCCATTCTAATTCATTCGCACGAATGTATCCATTCTAATTCATTCGTACGGTCCATTCTAATTCATTCGCACAATCCATTCTGTTTCATTCGTACGATCCATTCTTAGTCATTCTTATGATCCATTATGGATACATTCGTGCGAATGAATTAGAATGGATCATACGAATGAGTAAGAATGGATCGTACGAATGAAATAGAATGGATTGTGCGAATGAATTAGAATGGATCGTACGAATGAATTTGAATGGATCGTGTGAAAGTATTAGAATGGATTGTATGAATGAATTAGAATAGATCGTATGAATGAATTAGAATGGATCGTACGAATGAATTAGAATGGATCGTACGAATGAACTAGAATGGATACATTCGTGCGAATGAATTAGAATGGATCGCTCGAATGTATCCATTCTAATCCATTTGTACGATCCATTCTAATCCATTCGTACGATCCATTCTAATTCATTCGCATGAATGTAACCATTATAATTCATTCATTTGATCCATTCTAATTCATTCGTACGATCCATTATAATTCATTCGTCCGATCCATTCTAATTCTTTTGCACGAATGTATCCATTCTAATCCATTCGTAAGATCCATTCTAATTCATTCGTACGATCCATTCTAATTCATTCGTACGATCCATTCTAATTCATTAATATGATCCATTCTAATTCATTCGTACGATCCATTCTAATGAATTAGAATTGATCGTACGAATGAAATAGAATGGATTGCACGAATGATTTAGAATGGATCGTACGAATGAATTAGAATGGATCGTTTGAAAGAATTAGAATGGATTGTATGAATGAATTAGAATGGATCGTACGAATGAATTAGAATGGATCGTGCAAATGAATCAGAATGGATACATTCGTGTGAATGAATTAGAATGGATCGTATGAATGAATTAGAATAGATTTTGTGAATGAATTAGAACTGATCGTGCGAATGAATTAGAATGGATACATTCGTGCGAATGAATTAGAATGGATTGGATGAATGAATTAGAATGGATCGTACGAATGAACTAGAATGGATACATTCGTGCGAATGAATTAGAATGGATCGTACTAATGAATTAGAATGGATCGTACGAATGAATTAGATTGGATCTTACGAATGAATTAGAATGGATCGTACGAATGAATTAGAATGGATCGTACGAATGAATTAGAATGGATACATTCTTGCGAATGAATTAGAATGGATCGGACGAATGAATTAGAATGGATCGTACGAATGAATTAGAATGGATACATTCGTTCGAATGAATTAGAATGGATCATACGAATGAGTAAGAATGGATTGTATGAATGAAATAGAATAGATTGTACGAATGAATTAGAATGGATGCTACGAATGAATTAGAATGGATCGTGTGAAAGAATTAGAATGGATTGTATGAATGAATTAGAATTGATCGTATGAATGAATTAGAATGGATCGTGCGAATGAATTCGAATGGATCGTACGAATTCATTCTAATTCATTCATACAATCCATTCTAATTCTTTCACACGATCCATTCTAATTCATTCGTACGTTCCATTCTAATTCATTAGCACGATCCATGCTAATTCATTCGTTCGATCAATTCTAATTCATTAGCACGATCCATTCTAATTCATTCGTACGATCCATTCTAATTCATTCATAGGATCCATTCTAATTCATTCATACAATCCATTCTAATTCATTCGCATGAATGTATCCATTCTAATTCATTCGTACGATCAGTTTAATTCATTCACAAAATCTATTCTAATTCATTCATGCGATCCATTCTAATTCATTCACACGAATGTATCCATTCTAATTCATTCATACGATCCATTCTAATTCATTCGTACGATCCAATCTTATTCACTCATACGATCCATTCTAATACATTCATACGATCCATTCTAATTCATTTGCACGAATATATCCATTCTAATTCATTCGTACGATCCATTCTAATTCCTTCGTACGATCCATTCTAATTCATTCGTACGATCTATTCTATTTCATTCGTACGATCCATTCTTACTCATTCGTACGATCCATTCTAATTCATTCGTCCGATCCATTCTAATTCATTCGCATGAATATATCCATTCTAATTCATTCGTTCGATCAATTCTAATTCATTAACACGATCCATTCTAATTCATTCGTACGATCCATTCTAATTCATTCAAACGATCCATTCTAATTCATTCATAGGATCCATTCTAATTCATTCGTACGATCCATTTTAATTCATTCATATGATCCATTCTAATTCATTCGCACAATCCATTCTATTTCATTCGTACGATCCATTTTTACTCATTGGTACGATCTATTCTAATTCATTCGCACGAATGTATCCATTCTAATTCATTCGTACGAATCCATTCTAATTCATTCGTACAATCTATTCTATTTCATTCGTACGATCCATTCTTACTCATTCGTATGATCCATTCTAATTCATTCGGACGAATGTATCCATTCTAATTCATTCGTACGATCCATTCTAATTCATTCGTACGAATGTATCCATTCTAATTCATTCGCACGAATGTATCAATTCTAATTCATTCATACAATCCACTCTATTTTATTCGTACGATCCATTCTTACTCATTCGTATGATCCATTCTAATTTATTCGTATGATCCATTCTAATTCATTCGTACGATCCATTCTAATTCATTCGTACGATCCATTCTAATTTGTTCGCACGATCCATTCTAATTCGTTCATACGATCCATTTAATTCATTCATACGATCCATTCTAATTCATTCCTACAATCCATTCTAATTCATTCGCCCGATCCATTCTAATTCATTCATACGATCCATTCTATTCGAATGGATCATGCGATCCATTCGAATTCATTCGCACGATCCATTCTAATTCATTCATACGATCCATTCTAATTCATTCATACAACGCATTCTAATTCTTTCACACGATCCATTCTAATTCCTTCGTACGATCCATTCTAATTCATTCGTACAATCCATTCTATTTCATTTGTACGATCCATTCTTACTCATTCGTATGACCCATTCTAATTCATTCGTACGATCCATTCTAATTCATTTGTACGATCCATTCTAATTCATTCGTACAATCCATTCTATTTTATTCGTACGATCCATTCTTACTCATTCGTATGATCCATTCTAATTCATTCGCACGAATGTATCCATTCTAATTTATTCATACAATCCATTCTAATTCATTCCGTACGATCCATTCTAATTCATTCGTACGATCGTACGAATGAATTAGAATGGATCGTACGAATAAATTAGAATAGATTGTGCGAATGAATTAGAATGGATCGTACGAATGAATTAGAATGGATCGTACGAATGAATTAGAATGGATCATACGAATGAGTAAGAATGGATCGTACGAATGAATTAGAATGGATCGTACGAATGAATTAGAATTGATCGTACGATTAAATTAGAATGGATACATTCGTCCGAATGAATTAGAATGGATCATACGAATGAGTAAGAATGGATCGTACGAATGAAATAGAATAGATTGTATGAATGAATTAGAATGAATCCTACGAATGAATTAGAATGGATCGTGTGAAAGAATTAGAATGGATCGTACAAATGAATTAGAATGGATCGTACGAATGAATTAGAATTGATCATACGAATGAGTAAGAATGGATCGTACAAATGAAATTGAATGGATTGTACGAATGAATTAGAATGGATCGTACGAAAGAATTAGAATGGATCGTCTGAAAGAATTAGAATGCATTGTATGAATGAATTAGAATGGATCGTATGAATGAATTAGAATGGATCGTGCGAATGAATTCGAATGGATCGCATGATCCATTCGAATAGAATGGATCGTATGAATGAATTAGAATGGATCGGGCGAATGAATTAGAATGGATTGTAGGAATGTATTATAATGGATCGTATGATTGAATTAGAATGGATCGTATGAATGAATTAGAATGGATCGTACAAATGAATTAGAATGGATCGTACGAATGAATTAGAATGGATCATACGAATGAATTAGAATGGATCATACGAATGAATTAGAATGGATACATTCGTGCGAATGAATTAGAATGGATCGTACGAATGAATTAGAATGGATCGTACGAATGAATTAGAATGGATCTTACGAATGAATTAGAATGGATCGTACGAATGAATTAGAATGGATCGTACAAATGAATTAGAATGGATCTTACGAATGAATTAGAATGGATCGTACGAATAAATTAGAATGGATCGTATGAATGGTTTAGAATGGATACATTCGTGCGAATGAATTAGAATGGATCGGATGAATGAATTAGAATGGATCGTACGAGTGAATTAGAATGGATCAAATGAATGAATTAGAATGGTTACATTCATACGAATGAATTAGAATGGATCGTACGAATGGATTAGAATGGATCGTACGAATGGATTAGAATGGATACATTCGTGCGAATGAATTAGAATGGATCATATGAATGAGTAAGAATGGATCGTACGAATGAAATAGAATGGATTGTACGAATGAATTAGAATGGATCGTGCGAATGAATTTGAATGGATCGTACGAATGAATTAGAATGGATCATGCTAATGAATTAGAATTGATCGTACGAATGAAATAGAATGGATTGTACGAATGATTTAGAATGGATCGTACGAATGAATTAGAATGGATCGTACGAATGATTTAGAATGGATACATTCGTGCGAATGAATTAGAATGGATCATACGAATGAGTAAGAATGGATCGTACGAATGAAATAGAATGGATTGTGCGAATGAATTAGAATGGATCGTACGAATGAATTAGAATGGATCGTACGAATGAATTAGAATGGATCATACGAATTAATTAGAATGGATCATAAGAATGAATTAGAATGGATCGTACGAATGAATTAGAATGGATCGTACGAATGAATTAGAATGGATCGTGCGAATGAATTAGAATGGATCGTACGAATGAATTAGAATGGATACATTTGTGCGAATGAATTAGAATGGATCGTACGAATGAATTAGAATGGATCGTACGAATGGATTAGAATGGATACATGAATGTATTAGAATGGATCGTATGAGTGAATTAGAATGGATCATACGAATTAATTAGAATGGATCGTACGAATGAATTAGAATGGATCGTACGAATGAATTTGAATGGATACATTCGTGCGAATGAATTAGAATGGATTGTGCGAATGAATAAGAACATATCGTGCGAATGAATTAGAATGGATCGTACTAATGAATTAGAATGGATCATGCGAATGAATTAGAATGGATCGAACAAATGAATTAGAATGGATCGTGTGAAAGAATTAGAATGGATTGTACGAATGAATTAGAATGGATCGTGCGAATGAATTAGAATGGATCGTACGAATGAATTAGAATGGATACATTTGTGCGAATGAATTAGAATGGATCGTACGAATGAATTAGAATGGATACATTCGTGCGAATGAATTAGAATGGATCGTACGAATGAATTAGAATAGATCGTACGAATAAATTAGAATGGATCGTACGAAGGAGTTAGAATGGATCGTACGAATGAATTAGAATGGATATATTCATGCAATTGAATTAGAATGGATCGTATGAATGTATTAGAATGGATCGTATGAGTGAATTAGAATGGATCGTACGAATGAATTAGAATGGATCGTATGAATGAATTAGAATGGATCGTACGAATGAATTAGAATGGATCATACGAATGTATTAGAATGGATACATTTGTGCGAATGAATTAGAATGGATCGTACGAATGAATTAGAATGGATCGTATGAATGAATTAGAATGGATACATTCGTGCGAATGAATTAGAATGGATCGTGCGAATCCATTAGACTGGATCATGCGAATGAATAAGAATGGATCATACGAAAGAATTAGATCGGATCGTACGAATTAATTAGAATGGATACATTCGTGCGAATGAATTAGAATGGATTGTATGAATGAATTAGAATGGATCGTACGAATGAATTAGAATGGATCATACAAATAAATTAGAATGGATCATACGAATGAATTAGAATGGATCGTAGGAATGAATTAGAATGGTTCGTACGAATGAACTAGAATGGATCGTACGAATGAACTAGAATGGATACATTTGTGCGAATGAATTAGAATGGATCGTATGAATGAATTAGAATGGATCATACGATTCATTCTAATTCATTCGAACGATCCATTCTAATACATTCGTACGATTCATGCTAATTCATTCGCACGATCCATTCTAATTCATTCGTACGATCCATTCTTATTCATTCATACGATCCATTCTAATTCATTCGTACAATCCATTCTAATTCATTCGTACCATCCATTCTAATTTATTCGTATGATCCATTCTAACTCATTCGATGGATCCATTCTAATTCATTCGTACGATCCATTCTAATTCATTCCCACGATCCATTCTAATTTATTCGTACGATCCATTCTAATTCATTCGTACGATCTATTATAATTCATTCGCACGAATGTAACCATTCTAATTCATTCATCCGATTCATTCTAATTCATTCGTATGAGCTATTCTAATTCATTCGTACGATCCATTCTAATTCATTAATGGAACGTACGAATGAATTAGAATGGATCGTGTGAAAGAATTAGAATGGATTGTATGAATGAATTAGAATGAATTCGTACGATCCATTCTAATTCATTAGCACGATCCATTCTAATTCATTCGTACGATCCATTCTAATTCATTCGCATGATCCATTCTAATTCATTCAAACAATCCATTCTAATTCTTTCACACGATCCATTCTAATTCATTCGTAGGATCCATTCTAATTTATTCGTACAATCTATTCTATTTCATTCGTACGATCCATTCTTACTCATTCGTATGATCCATTCTGATTCATTCGGACGAATGTATCCATTCTAATTTATTCGTACGATCCATTCTAATTCATTCGTACGATCCATTCTAATTCATTCGTACGATCCATTCTAATTCATTCGTCCGATCCATTCTAATTCATTCGCACGAATGTATCCATTCTAATTCATTCGTACGGTCCATTCTAATTCATTCGCACAATCCATTCTATTTTATTTGTACGATCCATTCTTACTCATTCGTATGATCCATTATGGATACATTCGTGCGAATGAATTAGAATGGATCATACGAATGAGTAAGAATAGATCGTACGAATGAAATAGAATGGATTGTGCGAATGAATTAGAATGGATCGTACGAATGAATTAGAATTGATCGTGTGAAAGAATTAGAATGGATTGTATGAATGAATTAGAATAGATCGTATGAATGAATTTGAATGGATCATATGAATGAATTAGAATGGATCGTACGAATGAATTAGAATGGATCGTACGAATGAATTAGAATGGATCGTACGAGTGAATTAGAATAGATCTTACGAATGAATTAGAATGGATCGTACGAATGAATTAGAATGGATCGTACAAATAAATTAGAATGGATACATTCGTCTGAATGAATTAGAATGGATCATACGAATGAGTAAGAATGGATCGTACGAATGAAATAGAATAGATTGTACAAATGAATTAGAATGGATCCTACGAATGAATTAGAATGGATCCTGTGAAAGAATTAGAATGGATTGTATGAATGAATTAGAATGGATCGTGCGAATTAATTAGAATGGATCGTACGAATGAATTAGAATGGATTGTGCTAATGAATTAGAATTGATCGAATGAATGAATTAGCATGGATCGTGCTAATGAATTAGAATGGAACGTACGAATGAATTAGAATGGATCGTGTGAAAGAATTAGAATGGATTGTATGAATGAATTAGAATGAATTCGTACGATCCATTCTAATTCATTAGCACGATCCATTCTAATTCATTCGTACGATCCATTCTAATTCATTCGCATGATCCATTCTAATTCATTCAAACAATCTATTCTAATTCTTTCACACGATCCATTCTAATTCATTCGTAGGATCCATTCTAATTCATTCGTACGATCCATTCTAATTCATTCGCATGATCCATTCTAATTCATTCAAACAATCCATTCTAATTCTTTCACACGATCCATTCTAATTCATTCGTACGATCCATTCTAATTCATTCATAGGATCCATTCTAATTTATTCATACAATCCATTCTAATTCATTCGCACGAATGTATCCATTCTAATTCATTCGTATGATCAGTTCTAATTCATTAACAAAATCTATTCTAATTCATTCATACGATCCATTCTAATTCATTCACACGAATGTATCCATTCTAATTCATTCATACGATCCATTCTAATTCTTTCATACGATCCATTCTAATTTATTCGTACGATCCATTCTAATTTATTCTAATTCATTCATACAATCCATTCTAATTCTTTCACACGATCCATTCTAATTCATTCGTACGTTCCATTCTAATTCATTAGCACGATCCATGCTAATTCATTCATTCGATCAATTCTAATTCATTAGCACGATCCATTCTAATTCATTCATACAATCCATTCTAATTCATTCGCACGAACGTATCCATTCTAATTAATTTGTACGATCAATTAGAATGGATCGTACAAATGGATTAGAATGGATCCTACGAATGGATTAGAATGGATACCTTTGTGCATATGAATTAGAATGTATCGTACGAATGAATTAGAATGGATCATATTAATGAATTAGAATGGATCGTACGAATGAATTAGAATGGATACATTCGTGCACGATCCATTCTAATTCATTCGCACGAATGTATCCATTCTAATTCATTCGTACGATCCATTCTAATTCATTAATATGATCCATTCTAATTCATTCGTACGATCCATTCTAATTCATATGCACAAAGGTATCCATTCTAATTCATTCGTACGATCCATTCTAATTCAGGATCGTACGAATGAATTAGAATGGATACATTCGTGCGAATGATTTAGAATTGATCGTACGAATGAATTACAATGGATCGTGCGAATGAATTAGAATGGATCGTACGAATGAATTAGAATGGATCGTACGAATGAACTAGAATGGATACATTCGTGCGAATGAATTAGAATGGATCGTACGAATAAATTAGAATGGATCGTACGAATGAATTAGAATGGATCTTACGAATGAATTAGAATGGATCGTACGAATGAATTAGAATGGATACATTCGTGCGAATGAATTAGAATGGATCGGACGAATGAATTAGAATGGATCGTACGAATGAATTAGAATGGATCGTATGAATGTATTAGAATGGATCATACGAATGAATTAGAATGGATCGTGCGAATGAATTAGAATGGATCGTACGAATGAACTAGAATGGATACATTCGTGCGAATGAATTAGAATGGATCGTACGAATGAATTAGAATGGATCGTACGAATGAATTAGAATGGATCTTACGAATGAATTAGAATGGCATTCGTACGATCCATTCTAATTCATTCACAGGAACGTATCCATTCGTACGAAGGAATTAGAATAGATTGTACGAATAAATTAGAATGGATCGTACGAATGAATTAGAATGGATCGTATGAATGAATTAGAATGGATCGTACGAATGAATTAGAATAGATCGTGCGAATGAATTAGAATGGATCGTATGAATGAATTAGAATGGATCGTACGAATGAACTAGAATGGATACATTCTTGCGAATGAATTAGAATGGATCGTACGAATGAATTAGAATGGATCGTACGAATGAATTAGAATGGATCATACGAATGAATTAGAGTGGATCATACGAATGAGTAAGAATGGATCGTACGAATGAAATAGAATGGATTGTACTAATGAATTAGAATGGATCGTACGAATGAATTAGAATGGATCGTGTGAAAGAATTAGAATGGATTGTATGAATGAATTAGAATGGATCATATGAATGAATTAGAATGGATCGTGCGAATGAATTCGAATGGATCGTATGAATGAATTAGAATGGATCGTATGAATGAATTAGAATGGATACATTCGTGCGAATGAATTAGAATGGATACATTCGTGCGAAAGAATTAGAATAGATAGAATGAATGAATTAGAATGGATCCTATGAATGAATTAGAATGGATCGTGCGAATGAATTAGAATGGATCGTACGAATGAATTAGAATGGATCGTGTTAATGAATTAGAATTGATCGAACGAATAAATTGGCATGGATCGTGCTAATGAATTAGAATGGAACGTACGAATGAATTAGAATGGATCGTGTGAAAGAATTAGAATGGATCGTGTGAAAGAATTAGAATGGATTCGTACGATCCATTCGAATTCATTCGCACGATCCATTCTAATTCATTCATACGATCCATTCTAATTCATTCATACAATCCATTCTAATTCTTTCACACGATCCATTCTAATTCATTCGTAGGATCCATTCTAATTCATTCGTACAATCTATTCTATTTCATTCGTACGATCCATTCTTACTCATTCGTATGATCCATTCTAATTCATTCAGACGAATGTATCCATTCTAATTTATTCGTACGATCTATTCTAATTCATTCGTACAATCCATTCTAATTCATTCGTACGATCCATTCTTATTCATTCGTATGATCCATCCTAATTCATTCGTACGATCCATTCTAATTCATTCGTACGATCCATTCTAATTCATTCACACAATCTATTCTAATTCATTCGTACGATTCATTCTAATTCATTCGTACGATCGTACGAATGAATTAGAATGGATCGTACGGAATGAATTAGAATGGATTGTATGAATGAATTAGAATGGATACATTCGTGCGAATGAATTAGAATGGATCATACGAATGAGTAAGAATGGATCGTACGAATGAAATAGAATGGATTGTACGAATGAATTAGAATGGATCGTACAAATGAATTAGAATGGATCGTACGAGTGTATTAGAATGGATCATACGAATGAGTAAGAATGGATCGTACAAATGAAATAGAATGGATTGTATGAATGAATTAGAATGGATCGTACGAATGAATTAGAATGGATCGTGTGAAAGAATTAGAATGCATTGTATGAATGAATTAGAATGGATCGTATGAATGAATTAGAATGGATCATACGAATGAATAAGAATGGATCGTACGAATGAATTTGAATGGATACATTTGTGCGAATGAATCTAAATGGATTGTATGAATGAATTACAATGGATCGTACGAATGAATTAGAATGGATCGTACGAATAAATTTGAATGGATCGTGGGAATGAATTAGAATGGATTGTACGAATGAATTAGAATGGATCCACCGAATGAGTTAGAATGGATCATACGAATGAATTAGAATGGATTGCACGAATGAATTAGAATGGATTGTGCGAATGAATTAGAATAGATCGTATGAATGAATAAGAATAGATCGTACGAATGAATTAGAATGGATCGTGCGAATGAATTAGCATGAATCGTACAAATGTATTAGAATGGATCGTACGAATGAATTAGAATGAATCGTACGATCCATTCTAATTCATTCGCACGAATGTATCCATTCTAGTTCATTCGTACGATCCATTCTAGTTCATTCGTACGATCCATTCTAATTCATTCGTACGATCCATTCTAATTCATTCGTATGATCCATTCTAATTAATTCGTATGATCCATTCTAATTCATTCGTACGATCCATTCTAATTCATTCATACAATCCATTCTAATTCATTCGCACGAATGTATCCATTCTAATTAATTTGTACGATCCATTCTAATTCATTCGTATGATCCATTCTTATTCATTCGCACGATCCAGTCTAATGGATTTGCACGATCCATTCTAATTCATTCGCACGAATTTATCCATTCTAATTCATTCGTATGATCCATTCTAATTCATTAATATGATCCATTTTAATTCATTCGCACGATCCATTCTAATTCATTCGTACGATGAATTCTAATTCATTCGTACGATCCATTTTAATTCATTCGCACGATCCATTCTAATTCATTCGTACAATCTATTCTATTTCATTCGTACGATCCATTCTTACTCATTCGTATGATCCATTCTAATTCATTCGGACGAATGTATCCATTCTAATTTATTCGTACGATCCATTCTAATTCATTCGTACGATCCATTCTAATTCATTCGTACGATCCATTCTAATTCATTCGTCCGATCCATTTTAATTCATTCGCACGAATGTATCCATTCTAATTCATTCGTACGGTCCATTCTAATCCATTCGCACAATCCATTCTATTTCATTCGTACGATCCATTCTTACTCATTCGTATGATCCATTATGGATACATTCGTGCGAATGAATTAGAATGGATCATACAAATGAGTAGGAATGGATCGTACGAATGAAATAGAATGGATTGTGCGAATGAATTAGAATGGATCGTACGAATGAATTAGAATGGATCGTGTGAAAGAATTAGAATGGATTGTATGAATGAATTAGAATAGATCGTATGAATGAATTAGAATGGATCGTACGAATGAATTAGAATGGATCGTACGAATGAACTAGAATGGATACATTCGTGCGAATGAATTAGAATGGATCGTACGAATGAATTAGAATGGATCGTACGAATGAATTAGAATGGATCTTACGAATGAATTAGAATGGATCGTACGAATGCACGATCCATGCTAATTCATTCGTTCGATCAATTCTAATTCATTAGCACGATCCATTCTAATTCATTCGTACGATCCATTCTAATTCATTCGCACGATCCATTCTAATTCATTCGTACGATCCATTCTAATTCTTTCACACGATCCATTCTAATTCATTCGTACGATCCATTCTAATTCATTCGTACGATCTATTCTAATTCATTCGTACGATCCATTCTAATTTCATTCGTACGATCCATTCTAATTCATTCGCTCGAATGTATCCATTCTAATCCATTCGTATGATCCATTCTAATTCATTCGCATGAATATAACCATTCTAATTCTTTCGTACGATCCATTCTAATTCATTCGTCCGATCCATTCTAATTCATTCACACGAATGTGTCCATTCTAATCCATTCGTTAGATCCATTCTAATTCATTTGTACGATCCATTCTAATTCATTCGTACGATCCATTCTAATTCATTAATATGATCCATTCTAATTCATTCGTACGATCCATTCTAATTCATATACACAAAGGTATCCATTCTAATTCATTCGTACGATCCATTCTAATTCAGGATCGTACGAATGAATTAGAATGGATATATTCGTGCGAATGAATTAGAATTGATCGTACGAATGAATTAGAATGGATCGTGCGAATGAATTAGAATGGATCGTATGAATGAATTAGAATGGATCGTACGAATGAACTAGAATGGATACATTCGTGCGAATGAATTAGAATGGATCGTACGATTTAATTAGAATGGATCGTACGAATGAATTAGAATGGATCTTACGAATGAATTAGAATGGATCGTACGAATGAATTAGAATGGATCGTACGAATGAATTAGAATGGATATATTCGTACGAATGAAGTAGAATGGATCGGACGAATGAATTAGAATGGATCGTACGAATGAATTAGAATGGATCAAATGAATGAATTAGAATGGTTACATTCATGCGAATGAATTAGAATGGATCGTACGAATGGATTAGAATGGATCGTACGAATGGATTAGAATGGATAAATTCGAGCGAATGAATTAGAATGGATCGTACGAATGAAATTAGAATGGATCGTACGAATGAATTAGAATAGATCGTACGAATGAATTAGAATGGATCGTACGAATGAATTAGAATGGATCGTACGAATAAATTAGAATGGATACATTCGTCCGAATGAATTAGAATGGATCATACGAATGAGTAAGAATGGATCGTACGAATGAAATAGAATAGATTGTACGAATGAATTAGAATGGATCCTACGAATGAATTAGAATTGATCGTGTGAAAGAATTAGAATGGATTGTATGAATGAATTAGAATGGATCGTATGAATGAATTAGAATGGATCGTGCGAATGAATTCGAATGGATCGTACGAATTCATTCTAATTCATTCATACAATCCATTCTAATTCTTTCACACGATCCATTCTAATTCATTCGTACGTTCCATTCTAATTCATTAGCACGATCCAGGCTAATTCTTTCGTTCGATCAATTCTAATTCATTAGCACGATCCATTCTAATTCATTCGTACGATCCATTCTAATTCCTTCGTACGATCCATTCTAATTCATTCGTACGATCTATTCTAATTCATTCGTACGATCCATTCTAATTCATTCGTACGATCTCGTACGAATGAATTAGAATGGATCGTACGAATGAATTAGAATGGATACATTTGTGCGAATGAATTAGAATGGATCGTACGAATGAATTAGAATGGATCGTATGAATGAATTAGAATGGATACATTCGTGCGAATGAATTAGAATGGATCGTGCGAATGAATTAGAATGGATCGTACGAATGAAATAGAATGGATCAAGTGAAAGAATTAGAATGGATTGTATGAATGAATTAGAATGGATCGTGCGAATGAATTAGAATGGATCGTACGAATTCATTCTAATTCATTCATACAATCCATTCTAATTCTTTCACACGATCCATTCTAATTCATTCGTACGTTCCATTCTAATTCATTAGCACGATCCATGCTAATTCATTCGTTCGATCAATTATAATTCATTAGCACGATCCATTCTAATTCATTCGTACGATCCATTCTAATTCATATGCACAAAGGTATCCAATCTAATCCATTCGTAGGATCCATTCTAATCCATTCGTGCGATCCATTCTAATTCATTCGTACGATCCATTCTAATTCATTCGCTCGAATGTATCTATTCTAATCCATTCGTACGATCCATTCTAATCCATTCGTACGATCCATTCTAATTCATTCGCATGAATGTAACCATTCTAATTCATTCATTTGATCCATTCTAATTCATTTGTACGATCCATTCTAATTCATTCGTCCGATCCATTCTAATTCATTCGCACGAATGTATCCATTCTAATTCATTCGTACGATCCATTCTAATTCATTCGTACGATCCATTCTAATTCATTCGTAAGATCCATTCTAATTCATTTGTACGATCCATTCTAATTCATTCGCACGAATGTATCCATTCTAATTCATTCATACGATCCATTCTACTTCATTCGTACTATCCGTTCTAATTCACTCATACGATCCATATTAATTCATTCATACGATCCATTCTAATTCATTTGCACGAATATATCCATTCTAATTCATTCGTACGATCCATTATAATTCCTTCGTACGATCCATTCTAATTCCTTCGTACGATCCATTCTAAATCTTTCGTACGATCCATTCTAATACATTCGTATGATTCATGCTAATTCATTCGCACGATCCATTCTAATTCATAAGTACGATCCATTCTTATTCATTCATAAGATCCATTCTAATTCATTCGCACAATCCATTCTAATTCATTCGTACAATCCATTCTAATTCATTCGTATGATCCATTCTAACTCATTTGGTGGATCCATTATAATTCATTCGTACGATCCATTCTAATTCATTCCCACGATCTATTCTAATTTATTCATACGATCCATTCTAATTCATTCATACGATCTATTCTAATTCATTCGCACGAATGTAACCATTCTAATTCATTCATACGATTCATTCTAATTCATTCCTATGAGCTATTCTAATTCATTCGTACGATCCATTTAATTCATTCGTACGATCCATTGTAATTCATTCATACAATCCATTCTAATTCATTCGCACGAATGTATCCATTCTAATTAATTCGTACGATCCATTCTAATTCATTCATATGATCCATTCTTATTCATTCGCACGATCCAGTCTAATGGATTCGCACGATCCATTCTAATTCATTCGCACGAATGTATCCATTCTAATTCATTCGTACGATCCATTCTAATTCATTAATATGATCCATTCTAATTCATTCGCACGATCCATTCTAATTCATTCGTACGATCCATTCTAATTCATTCGTACGATCCATTCTAATTCATTCGCACGATCCATTCTAATTCATTCGTACAATCTATTCTATTTCATTCGTACGATCCATTCTTACTCATTCGTATGATCCATTCTAATTCATTCGGACGAATGTATCCATTCTAATTTATTCGTACGATCCATTCTAATTCATTCGTACGATCAATTCTAATTCATTCGTACGATCCATTCTAATTCATTCGTCCGATCAAATCTAATTCATTCGCACGAATGTATCCATTCTAATTCATTCGTATGGTCCATTCTAATTCATTCGCACAATCCATTCTATTTCATTCGTACGATCCATTCTTACTCATTCGTATGATCCATTATGGATACATTCGTGCGAATGAATTAGAATGGATCATACGAATGAGTAAGAATGGATCGTACGAATGAAATAGAATGGATTGTGCGAATGAATTAGAATGGATCGTACGAATGAATTAGAATGGATCGTGTGAAAGAATTAGAATGGATTGTATGAATGAATTAGAATAGATCATATGAATGAATTAGAATGGATCGTACGAATGAATTAGAATGGATCGTACGAATGAACTAGAATGGATACAATCATGCGAATGAATTAGAATGGATCGTACGAATGAATTAGAATGGATCGTACGAATGAATTAGAATGGATCTTACGAATGAATTAGAATGGATCGTACGAATGCACGATCCAAGCTAATTCATTCGTTCGATCAATTCTAATTCATTAGCACGATCCATTCTAATTCATTCGTACGATCCATTCTAATTCATTCGCACGATCCATTCTAATTCATTCGTACGATCCATTCTAATTCTTTCACACGATCCATTCTAATTCATTCGTACGATCCATTCTAATTTATTTGTACGATCTATTCTAATTCATTCGTACGATCCATTCTAATTTCATTCGTACGATCCATTCTAATTCATTTGCTCGAATGTATCCATTCTAATCCATTCGTACGATCCATTCTAATCCATTCGTACGATCCATTCTAATTCATTCGCATGAATGTTACTATTCTAATTCATTCATTTGATCCATTCTAATTCATTCGTACGATCCATTCTAATTCATTTGTCCGATCCATTCTAATTCATTCGCATGAATGTATCCATTCTAATTCATTCGCATGAATGTAAGATCGTACGAATGAATTAGAATGGATCATGTGATAGAATTAGAATGGATTGGATGAATGAATTAGAATGGATCGTATGAATAAATTAGAATGGATCGTACGAAGGAATTAGAATGGATCGTACGAATGAATTAGAATGGATCGTACGAATGAATTAGAATAGATCGTACGAAAGAATTAGAATGGATCGTACGAATGAATTAGAATGGATCGTACGAATGAATAAGAATGGATACATTCGTGCGAATGAATTAGAATGGATCGTACGAATGAATTAGAATGGATCGTGCGAATGAATTAGAATGGATCGTACGAATGAATTAGAATGGATTCGTACGAATGAATTAGAATGGATACATTCGTGCGAATGAATTAGAATGGATCGTACCAATGAGTAAGAATGGATCATACGAATGAAATAGAATGGATTGTGCGAATGAATTAGAATGGACCGTACGAATGAATTAGAAGTACGAATGAATTAGAATGGATACATTCGTGCGAATAAATTAGGTGGATCATACGAATGAGTAAGAATGGATCGTCATTCTAATTCATTCGTATGATCCATTCTAATTCATTTGTATCCATTCTATTTCATTCGCACGATCCATTCTAATTCATTCGCGCAATCTATTCTAATTTATTCGTACGATCCATTCTAATTCATTCGTACGATCCATTCTAATTCATTCATACAATCTATTCAAATATATTCGCACGAATGCATCCATTCTAATTCATTTGCACGATCCATTCTAATTCATTCCTATGATCTATTCTAATTCATTCGTACGATCCATTCTAATTCATTCTTATTCATTCGTACGATCCATTCTACGATCCATTCTAATTCATTCGTATATTCCATTCTAATTCATTAGCACGATCCATGCTAATGAATTAGAATGGATCGTACGATCCAATCTAATTCATTCATACGATCCATTCTTACTCATTCGTATGATCCATTCTAATTCAATCGTACGATCCATTCTAATTCATTCGTACGATCCATTCTAATTCCTTCGTAATATCCATTCTAATTCATTCGTACGATCCATTCTAATTCATTCATACGATCCATTCAAATTCCTTCATACGATCCATTCTAATTCATTCGTACGATCCATTCTAATTCATTCGCGCAATCTATTCTAATTCATTCGTACTATCCATTCTAATTCATTCGTACGATCCATTCTAATTCATTCATACAATCCATTCTAATTTATTCGCACGAATGTATCCATTATAATTCATTCGTACGATCCATTCTAATTCATTAATATGATCCATTCTAATTCATTCGTACGATCCATTCTAATTCATTCGTAGGATTTATTCTAATTCATTCGTACAATCTATTCTATTTAATTCGTACGATCCATTCTTACTCATTCGTATGATCCATTCTAATTCATTCGGACGAATGTATCCATTCTAATTTATTCGTACGATCCATTCTAATTCATTCGTACGATCCATTCTAATTCATTCGTACGATCCATTCTTACTCATTCGTATGATCCATTCTAATTCATTCGTACGATCCATTCTAATTCATTCAGACGATCGATTCTAATTCATTCGCACTATCCATTCTAATTCATTCGTACGATCCATTCTAATTCATTCGTATGATCCATTCTAATTTATTCGTTCAAATATATCCATTCTAATTCATTCGTACGATCCATTCTAATTCATTCGCACGATCCATTCTAATTCATTCGCACGAATGTATACATTCTAATTCATTTGCACGATCCATTCTAATTCATTCCTATGATCTATTCTAATTCATTCGTACGATCCATTCTATTTTATTCTAATTCATTCGTACGATCCATTCTACGATCCATTCTAATTCATTCGTATATTCCATTCTAATTCATTAGCACGATCCATGCTAATGAATTAGAATGGATCGTACGATCCAATCTAATTCATTCATACGATCCATTCTTACTCATTCGTATGATCCATTCTAATTCATTCTAATTCATTCGTACGATCCATTCTAATTCATTCGCACGAATGTATCCATTCTTGTTCATTCGTACGATCCATTCTAATTTATTCGTACGATCCATTCTAATTCATTCGCACGATCCATTCTAATTCATTCGTACGATCCATTCTAATTCATTCATACGATCCATTCTAATTCATTCGTACGATCCATTCTAATTCATTCGCACAAATGTATCTATTCTAATTCATTCGTACGATCCATTCTAATTCATTCGCACGATCCATTCTAATTCATTCATACGATCCATTCTAATTCATTCACATGAATGTATCCATTCTAATTCATTCATTCGATCCATTCTAATTCATTCGTACGATCCATTCTAATTCACTCATACGATCCATTCTAATACATTCATACGATCCATTCTAATTCATTTGCACGAATATATCCATTCTAATTCATTCGTACGATCCATTCTAATTCCTTCGTACGATCCATTCTAATTCATTCGTACGATCCATTCTAATTCATTCGTACGATCCATTCTAATTCATTCGTACGATCTATTCTAATTCATTCGCACGAATGTATCCATTCTAGTTCATTCGTACGATCCATTCTAATTAGTTCGTACGATCCATTCTAATTCATTCGCACGATCCATTCTAATTCATTCGTACGATCCATTCTAATTCATTCGTACGATCCATTGTAATTCATTCGCACAAATGTATCCATTCTAATTCATTCGTACGATCCATTCTAATTCATTCGCACGATCCATTCTAATTCATTCGCACGAATGTATCCATTCTAGTTCATTCGTACGATCCATTCTAATTAGTTCGTACGATCCATTCTAATTCATTCGCACGATCCATTCTAATTCATTCGTACGATCCATTCTAATTCATTCGTACGATCCATTCTAATTCATTCGTACGATCCATTGTAATTCATTCGCACAAATGTATCCATTCTAATTCATTCGTACGATCCATTCTAATTCATTCGCACGATCCATTCTAATTCATTCGTACGATCCATTCTAATTCTTTCACACGATCCATTCTAATTCATTCGTACGATCCATTCTAATTCATTTGGACGATCCATTCTATTTCATTTGTACGATCCATTCTAATTCATTCATACGATCCATTCTAATTCATTCGTACGATCCATTCTAATTCATTCGCACAAATGTATCCATTCTAATTCATTCGTACGATCCATTCTAATTCATTCGCACGATCCATTCTAATTCATTCGTACGATCCATTCTAATTCATTCACATGATCTGTTCTTATTCATTCGCACAATCCATTCTAATTCATTCGCACGAATGTATCCATTCTAATTCATTCGTACGATCCATTCTAATTCATTCGTATGATCCATTCTAAATAATTTGTATGATCCATTCTAATTCATTCGTACGATCCATTCTAATTCATTCATACAATCCATTCTAATTCATTCGTACGATCCATTCTAATTCACTCATACGATCCATTCTAATACATTCATATGATCCATTCTAATTCATTTGTACGAATAGATCCATTGTAATTTATTCGTACGATCCATTCTAATTCCTTCGTACGATCCATTCTAATTCATTCGTACGATCTATTCTAATTCATTCGTATGATCCATTCTAATTCATTCGTACGATCCATTCTAATTCCTTCGTACGATCCATTCTAATTCATTCGTACGATCCATTCTAATTCATTCGTACAATCTATTCTAATTCATTCGTACGAATGGATACATTCGTGTGAATGAATTAGAATGGATCGTACGAATGAGTAAGAATGGATCGTACGAATGAAATAGAATGGATTGCACGAATGAATAAGAATGGATCGTACGAATGAATTAGAATGGATCGTGTGAAAGAATTAGAATGGATTGTATGAATGAATTAGAATGGATCATATGAATGAATTAGAATGGATCGTACTAGGATCCATTCTAACTCATTCGTTTAATCTATTGTATTTCATTCGTACGATCCATTCTTACTCATTCGTATGATCCATTCTAATTCATTCGGACGAATGTATCCATTCTAATTTATTCGTACGATCCATTCTAATTCATTCGTACGATCCATTCTAATTCATTCGTACGATCCATTCTTACTCATTCGTAGGATCCATTCTAATTCATTCGTACGATCCATTCTAATTCATTCGTACGATCGATTCTAATTCATTCGCACTATCCATTCTAATTCATTCGTGTGATCCATTCTAATTCATTCGTATGATCCATTCTAATTTATTCGTTCAAATATATCCATTCTAATTCATTCGTACGATCCATTCTAATTCATTCGCACGATCTATTCTAATTCATTCGCACGAATGTATCGATTCTAATTCATTTGCACGATCCAGTCTAATTCATTCCTATGATCTATTCTAATTCATTCGTACGATCCATTCTAATTCAATCTAATTCATTCGTACGATCCATTCTACGATCCATTCTAATTCATTCGTATATTCCATTCTAATTCATTAGCACGATCCATGCTAATGAATTAGAATGGATCGTACGATCCAATCTAATTCATTCATACGATCCATTCTTACTCATTCGTATGATCCATTCTAATTTAATCGTACAATCCATTCTAATTCATTCGTACGATCCATTCTAATTCCTTCGTACGATCCATTCTAATTCATTTGTACGATCCATTCTAATTCATTCGTACGATCCATTCTAATTCCTTTGTACGATCCATTCTAATTCATTCGTACGATCCATTCTAATTCATTCGCGCAATCTATTCTAATTCATTCGTACGATCCATTCTAATTCATTCGTACGATCCATTCTAATTCATTCATACAATCCATTCTAATTTATTCACACGAATGTATCCATTCTAATTCATTCGTACGATCCATTCTAATTCATTCGCACAATCTATTCTAATTCATTCATACGATCCATTCTAATTCATTCGCACGAATGTATCCATTCTAATTCATTCATATAATCCATTCTACTTCATTCGTACTATCCGTTCTAATTCACTCATACGATCCATTCTAATTCATTCATACGATTCATTCTAATTCATTTGCACGAATATATCCATTCTAATTCCTTCGTTTGATCCATTCTAATTCCTTCGTACGATCCATTCTAATTCCTTCGTACGATCTATTCTATTTCATTCGTATGATCCATTCTAATTCCTTCGTACGATCCATTCTAATTCCTTAGTATCCATTCTAATTCACTCATACGATCCATTCTAATTCATTCGTACGATCCATTCTAATTCATTCATACAATCCATTCTAATTCATTCGCACGAATGTATCCATTCTAATTCATTCGTACGATCAGTTCTAATTCATTCACAAAATCTATTCTAATTCATTCATACGATCCATTCTAATTCATTCACACGAATGTATCCATTCTAATTCATTCATACGATCCATTCTAATTCATTCGTACGATCCATTCTAATTCACTCATACGATCCATTCTAATACATTCATATGATCCATTCTAATTCATTTGCACGAATATATCCATTCTAATTCATTCGTACGATCCATTCTAATTCCTTCGTACGATCCATTCTAATTCATTCGTACGATCTATTCTAATTCATTCGTACGATCCATTCTAATTCATTCGTACGATCCATTCTAATTCCTTCGTACGATCCATTCTAATTCATTCGTACGATCCATTCTAATTCATTCATACAATCCATTCTAATTCTTTCACACGATCCATTCTAATTCATTCGTACGATCCATTCTAATTCATTCGTGCAATCCATTCTATTTCATTCGTACGATCCATTCTTACTCATTCGTACGATCCATTCTAATTAATTCACACGAATCTATCGTACGAAGGAATTAGAATGGATCGTACGAATGAATTAGAATGGATATATTCGTGCAAAGGAATTAGAATGGATCGTATGAATGTATTAGAATGGATCGTATGAGTGAATTAGAATGGATCGTACGAATGAATTAGAATGGATCGTATGAATGAATTAGAATGGATACATTCGTGTGAATGAATTAGAATTGATCGTACGAATGAATTAGAATGGATCGTGCGAATGAATTAGAATGGATTGTACGAATGAATTAAAATGGATCGTATGAATGAACTAGAATGGATACATTCGTGCGAATGAATTAGAATGGATCGTACGAATGAATTAGAATGGATCGTACGAATGAATTAGAATGGATCTTACGAATGAATTAGAATGGATCGTACGAATGAATTAGAATGGATCGTACGAATGAATTAGAATGGATACATTCGTGCGATCCATTCTAATTCATTCGCACGATCCATTCTAATTCATTCGTATAATCCATTCTATTTCATTCGTACGATCCATTCTTACTCATTCGTATGATCCATTCTAATTCATTCGTACGATCCAATCTAATTCATTCATACGATGGTACGAATGAATTAGAATGGATCGTACGGAATGAATTAGAATGGATTGTATGAATGAATTAGAATGATACATTCGTGCGAATGAATTAGAATGGATCATACGAATGAGTAAGAATGGATCGTACGAATGAGTAAGAATGGATCGTACGAATGAATTAGAATAGATCGTACGAGTGAATTAGAATGGATCGTACGAATGAATTAGAATGGATACTTTTGTGCGAATGAATTAGAATGGATCGGACGAATGAATTAGAATGGATCGTACGAATGAACTGGAATGGATACATTCGTGCGAATGAATTAGAAAGGATCGTACGAATGAATTAGAATGGATCGTACGAATGAATTAGAATGGATCTTACGAATGAATTAGAATGGATCGTATGAATGAATTAGATTGGATCATACGAATGAATTAGAATGGATACATTCATGCGAATGAATTAGAATGGATCGGACGAATGAATTAGAATGGATCGTACGAATGAATTAGAATGGATCAAATGAATGAATTAGAATGGTTACATTCATGCGAATGAATTAGAATGGATCGTACGAATGGATTAGAATGGATCGTACGAATGGATTAGAATGGATACATTCGAGCGAATGAATTAGAATGGATCGTACGAATGAATTAGAATGGATCGTACGAATGGATTAGAATGGATCCTACGAATGGATTAGAATGGATACCTTTGTGCATATGAATTAGAATGGATCGTACGAATGAATTAGAATGGATCATATTAATGAATTAGAATGGATCGTACGAATGAATTCGAATGGATACATTCGTGCACGATCCATTCTAATTCATTCGCACGAATGTATCCATTCTAATTCATTCGTACGATCCATTCTTATTCATTAATATGATCCATTCTAATTCATTCGTACGATCCATTCTAATTCATATGCACAAAGGTATACATTCTAATTCATTCGTACGATCCATTCTAATTCAGGATCGTACGAATGAATTAGAATGGATACATTCGTGCGAATGAATTAGAATTGATCGTACGAATGAATTAGAATGGATCGTGCGAATGAATTAGAATGGATCGTACGAATGAATTAGAATGGATCGTACGAATGAACTAGAATGGATACATTCGTGCAAATGAATTAGAATGGATCATACGAATGAATTAGAATGGATCGTACGAATGAATTAGAATGGATCTTACGAATGAATTAGAATGGATCATACGAATGAATTAGAATGGATCGTACGAATGAATTAGAATGGATACATTTGTATGAATGAATTAGAATGGATCGGACGAATGAATTAGAATGGATCGTACGAATGAATTAGAATGGATCAAATGAATGAATTAGAATGGTTACATTCATGCGAATGAATTAGAATGGATCATACGAATGGATTAGAATAGATCGTACGAATGAATTTGATCCATTCTAATTCATTTGTACGATCCATTCTAATTCATTCGCACAAATGTATCCATTCTAATTCATACGTACGATCCATTCTAATTCATTCGCACGATCCATTCTAATTCATTCGTACGATCCATTCTAATTCATTCGTACGATCCATTCTAATTCATTCGTAGGATCCATTCTAATTAATTCGTATGATCCATTCTAATTCATTCGTACGATCCATTCTAATTCATTCATACAATCTATTCTAATTCATTCGCACGAATGTATCCATTCTAATTAATTCGTACGATCCATTCTAATTCATTCGTATGATCTATTCTTATTCATTCGCACGATCCAGTCTAATTGATTCGCACGATCCATTCTAATTCATTCGCACTAATGTATCCATTCTAATTCCTTCGTACGATCCATTCTAATTCATCAATATGATCCATTCTAATTCATTCGTAATTTGTACGATCTATTCTAATTCATATGCACAAAGGTATCCATTCTAATTCATTCGCAGGAAAGAATTAGAATGGATTGTATGAAAAAATAGATCGTATGAATGAATTTGAATGGATCGTACGGAATGAATTAGAATGGATTGTATGAATGAATTAGAATGGATCGTACGAATGAGTAAGAATGGATCGTACGAATGAATTAGAATGGATCATACGAATAAATTAGAATGGATCGTACGAATTAATTAGAATGGATCATACGAATGAAATAGAATGGATCGTACGAAGGAATTAGAATGGATCGTACGAAGGAATTAGAATGGATCGTATGAATGAATTAGAATGGATATATTCGTGCAAATGAATTAGAATGGATTGTATGAATGAATTAGAATGGATCGTATGAGTGAATTAGAACGGATAGTACGAATGAAGTAGAATGGATCGTATGAATGAATTAGAATGGATACATTCGTGCGAATGAATTAGAATGGATCGTATGAATGAACTAGAATGGATCGTACGAATGAATTAGAATGGATCGTGCGAATGAATTAGAATGGATCGTACGAATGAATTAGAATGGATCGTACGAATGAACTAGAATGGATACATTCGTGCGAATGAATTAGAATGGATCGTACGAATGAATTAGAATGGATCATACGAATGAATTCGAATGGATCGTATGAATGAATTAGAATGGATCGTACGAATGAATTAGAATGGATACATTCGTGCGAATGAATTAGAATGGATCGGACGAATGAATTAGAATGGATCGTACGAATGAATTAGAATGGATCAAATGAATGAATTAGAATAGATCGTACGAATAAATTAGAATGGATACATTCGTCCGAATGAATTAGAATGGATCGTATGAATGAATTAGAATGGATCGTACGAATGAATTAGAATGGATACATTCGTACGAATGAATTAGAAAGGATCGTACGAATGAATTAGAATGGATCATACGGAATGAATTAGAATTGATATATTTGAACGAATAAATTAGAATGGATCATACGAATGAATTAGAATGGATCGTACGAATGAATTAGAATGGATAGTGCGAATGAATTAGAATCGATCGTACGAATGAATTAGAATGGATCATACGAATGAGTAAGAATGGATCGTACGAATGAATTAGAATGGATCGTACGAATGAATTAGAATGGATCGTACGAATAAATTAGAATGGATACATTCGTCCGAATGAATTAGAATGGATCATACGAATGAGTAAGAATGGATCGTACGAATAAAATAGAATAGATTGTACGAATGAATTAGAATGGATCCTATGAATGAATTAGAATGGATCGTGTGAAAGAATTAGAATGGATTGTATGAATGAATTAGAATGGATCGTATGAATTAATTAGAATGGATAGTACGAATGGATTAGAATGGATCGTACGAATGAATTCGAATGGATCGTACTAATGAACTAGAATGGATACATTCGTGTGAATGAATTAGAATGGATCGTACGAATGAAGTAGAATGGATCGTACGAATGAATTAGAATGGATCTTACGAATGAATTATAATGGATCGTACGAATGAATTAGAATGGATCGTACGAATGAATTAGAATAGATCGTACGAATGAATTAGAATGGATCGTACGAAGGAATTAGAATGGATCGTACGAATGAATTATAATGGATCGTATGAATGAATTAGAATGGATACATTCGTGCGAATGAATTAGAATGGATTGTACAAATGAATTAGAATGGATCGTACGAATGAATTAGAATGGATTGTGTGAAAGAATTAGAATGGATTGTAGGAATGAATTAGAATGGATCATATGAATGAATTAGAATGGATACATTCGTGCGAATGAATTAGAATGGATCGTACGAATGAATTAGAATGGATCGTACAAATGAATTAGAATGTATCGTACGAATGAATTAGAATGGATCGTATGAATGAATTAGAATGGTTACATTCATGCGAATGAATTAGAATGGATCATACGAATGGATTAGAATGGATCATACGAATGGATTAGAATGGATACATTCGAGCGAATGAATTAGAATGGATCGTACGAATGAATTAGAATGGATCGTATGAATGGATTAGAATGGATCCTACGAATGGATTAGAATGGATACCTTTGTGCATATGAATTAGAATGGATCGTATGAATAAATTAGAATGGATCATATGAATGAATTAGAATGGATCGTGAGAAAGAATTAGAATGGATTGTATGAATGAATTAGAATAGATCGTATGAATGAATTAGAATGGATCGTAGGAATGAATTAGAATGGATCGTACGAATGAATTAGAATGGATACATTCGTGCGAATGAATTAGAATGGATACATTCGTGCGAAAGAATTATAATAGATCGTATGAATGAATTAGAATGGATCCTATGAATGAATTAGAATGGATCGTTTGAATGAATTAGAATGGATCGTACGAATGAATTAGAATGGATCGTGCTAATGAATTAGAATTGATCGAACGAATGAATTAGCATGGATCGTGCTAATGAAGTAGAATGGATCGTGCGAATGAATTAGAATGGATCGTACGAATAAATTAGAATGGATCCTACGAATGAACTAGAATGGATACATTCGTGCGAATGAATTAGAATGGATCGTACGAATGAATTAGAATGGATCGTACGAATGAATTAGAATGGATCATAAACATGAATTAGAATGGATCGTACGAATGAATTAGAATGGATCATATGAATGAATTAGAATGGATACATTCATGCGAATGAATTAGAATGGATCGAACGAATGAATTAGAATGGATCGTACGAATGAATTAGAATGGTTCGTGCAAATGAATTAGAATGGATCGTACGAATGAATTAGAATGGATTCGTACGAATGAATTAGAATGGATACATTCGTGCGAATGAATTAGAATGGATCGTATGGAATGAATTAGAATGGATTGTATGAATGAATTAGAATGGATCGTACGAATTAATTAGAATGGATACATTCGTGCGAATGAATTAGAATGGATTGTATGAATGAATTAGAATGGATCGTACGAATGGATTAGAATGGATCACACGAATTAATTAGAATGGATCATACGAATGAATTAGAATGGATCGTACGAATGAATTAGAAAGGATCGTACGAATGAATTAGTATGGATCGTACGAATAAATTAGAATGGATACATTCGTCCGAATGAATTAGAAGGGATCATATGAATAAGTAAGAATGGATCGTACGAATGAAATAGAATGGATTGTACGAATGATTTAGAATGGATCGTACGAATGAGTAAGAATGGATCGTACGAATGAAATAGAATGGATCGTACGAATGGATTAGAATGGATCGTACGAATGGATTAGAATGGATCGTATGAATGGATTAGAATGGATACATTCGAGCGAATGAATTAGAATGGATCGTACGGAATGAATTAGAATGGATTGTATGAATGAATTAGAATGGATCGTATGAATTAATTAGAATGGATACATTCGTGCGAATGAATTGGAAGGGATTGTATGAATGAATTAGAATGGATCGTACGAATGAATTAGAATGGATCATACGAATTAATTAGAATGGATCGTACGAATGAATTAGAATGGATCGTACGAATGAATTAGAATGGATCGTACGAATGAATTAGAATGGATCGTACGAATAAATTAGAATGGATACATTCGTCCGAATGAATTAGAATGGATCATACGAATGAGTAAGAATGGATCGTACGAATGAAATAGTATGGATTGTACGATTGATTTAGAATGGATCGTACGAATGAATTAGAATGGATCGTACGAATGATTTAGAATGGATACATTCGTGCGAATGAATTAGAATAGATCATACGAATGAGTAAGAATGGATCGTACGAATGAAATAGAATGGATTGTACGAATGAATTAGAATGGATTCGTACGAATGAATTAGAATGGATACATTCGTGCGAATGAATTAGAATGGATCGTACCAATGAGTAAGAATGGATCGTACGAATGAAATAGAATGGATTGTGCGAATGAATTAGAATGGATCGTACGAATGAATTAGAATGGATCATACGAATGAATTAGAATGGATCATACGAATTAATTAGAATGGATCGTACAAATGAATTAGAATGGATCGTACGAATGAATTAGAATGGATCGTACGAATGAATTAGAATGGATCGTACGAATGAATTAGTATGGATCGTACGAATAAATTAGAATGGATACATTCGTCCGAATGAATTAGAAGGGATCATATGAATGAGTAAGAATGGATCGTACGAATGAAATAGAATGGATTGTACGAATGATTTAGAATGAATCGTACGAATGAGTAAGAATGGATCGTACGAATGAAATAGAATGGATCGTACGAATGGATTAGAATGGATCGTACGAATGGATTAGAATGGATCGTATGAATGGATTAGAATGGATACATTCGAGCGAATGAATTAGAATGGATCGTACGGAATGAATTAGAATGGATTGTATGAATGAATTAGAATGGATCGTATGAATTAATTAGAATGGATACATTCGTGCGAATGAATTGGAAGGGATTGTATGAATGAATTAGAATGGATCATACGAATGAATTAGAATGGATCATACGAATTAATTAGAATGGATCATACGAATGAATTAGAATGGATCGTACGAATGAATTAGAATGGATCGTACGAATGAATTAGAATGGATCGTACGAATAAATTAGAATGGATACATTCGTCCGAATGAATTAGAATGGATCATACGAATGAGTATGAATGGATCGTACGAATGAAATAGTATGGATTGTACGATTGATTTAGAATGGATCGTACGAATGAATTAGAATGGATCGTACGAATGATTTAGAATGGATACATTCGTGCGAATGAATTAGAATAGATCATACGAATGAGTAAGAATGGATCGTACGAATGAAATAGAATGGATTGTACGAATGAATTAGAATGGATTCGTACGAATGAATTAGAATGGATACATTCGTGCTAATGAATTAGAATGGATCGTACCAATGAGTAAGAATGGATCGTACGAATGAAATAGAATGGATTGTGCGAATGAATTAGAATGGATCGTACGAATGAATTAGAATGGATCATACAAATGAATTAGAATGGATCGTACGAATGAATTAGAATGGATCGTACGAATGAATTAGAATGGATTGTACGAATTAATTAGAATGGATCGTACGAATGAATTAGAATGGATCGTACGAATGAATTAGAATGGATACATTTGTGCGAATGAATTAGAATGGATCGTACGAATGGATTAGAATGGATCGTTCGAATGGATTAGAATGGATACATTCGTGCGAATGAATTAGAATGGATTGTATGAATGAATCCATTCTAAATCATTTGTACGATCCATTCTAATTCATTCATGCGATCCATTCTAATTCATTCGTACGATCCATTCTAATTCATTCATGCGATCCATTCTAAATCATTTGTACGATCCATTCTAATTCATTCGTATATTCCATTCTAAGATCCTACGAATGAATTAGAATGGATCGTACGAATGAATTAGAATGGATCGTGCGAATGAATTCGAATGGATACATTCATGAGAATGAATTAGAAATGATCGGACGAATGAATTAGAATGGATCGTACGAATGAATTAGAATGGATCAAATGAATGAATTAGAATGGTTACATTCATGCGAATGAATTAGAATGGATTAGAATGGATCGTACGAATGAACTAGAATGGATACATTCGTGCGAATGAATTAAAATGGATCGTACGAATGAATTAGAATGGATCATACAAATGAATTAGAATGGATCTTACGAATGAATTAGAATGGATCGTACGAATGAATTAGAATGGATCGTATGTATGAATTAGAATGGATACATTCGTGTGAATGAATTAGAATGGATCAGACGAATGAATTAGAATGGATCGTACGAATGAATTAGAATGGATCAAATGAATGAATTAGAATGGTTACATTCATGCGAATGAATTAGAATGGATCGTACGAATGGATTAGAATGGATCGTACGAATGGATTAGAATGGATACATTCGATCGAATGAATTAGAATGGATCGTACGAATAAATTAGAATGGATAGTACGAATGAATTAGAATGGATCGTATGAATGAATTAGAATGGTTACATTCATGCGAATGAATTAGAATGGATCATACGAATGGATTAGAATGGATCGTACGAATAGATTAGAATGGATACATTCGAGCGAATGAATTAGAATGGATCGTACGAATGAATTAGAATGGATCGTATGAATGGATTAGAATGGACCCTACGAATGGATTAGAATGGATACCTTTGTGCATATGAATTAGAATGGATCGTATGAATGAATTAGAATGGATCATATGAATGAATTAGAATGGATCGTGAGAAAGAATTAGAATGGATTGTATGAATGAATTAGGATAGATCGTATGAATGAATTAGAATGGATCGTTGGAATGAATTAGAATAGATCGTACGAATGAATTAGAATGGATCGTACGAATGAATTAGAATGGATACATTCGTGCGAATGAATTAGAATGGATACATTCGTGCGAAAGAATTATAATAGATCGTATGAATGAATTAGAATGGATCCTATGAATGAATTAGAATGGATCGTTCGAATGAATTAGAATGGATCGTACGAATGAATTAGAATGGATCGTGCTAATGAATTAGAATTGATCGAACGAATGAATTAGCATGGATCGTGCTAATGAATTAGAATGGATCGTGCGAATGAATTAGAATGGATCATACGAATAAATTACAATAGATCATACGAATGAACTAGAATGGATACATTCGTGCGAATGAATTAGAATGGATCGTACGAATGAATTAGAATGGATCGTACGACTGAATTAGAATGGATACATTCGTGCGAATGAATTAGAATGGATCGTACGAATGAATTAGAATGGTTCGTGCAAATGAATTAGAATGGATCGTACGAATGAATTAGAATGGATTCATACGAATGAATTAGAATGGATACATTCGTGCGAATGAATTAGAATGGATCGTACGGAATGAATTAGAATGGATTGTATGAATGAATTAGAATGGATCGTACGAATTAATTAGAATGGATACTTTCGTGCGAATGAATTAGAATGGATTGTATGAATGAATTAGAATGGATCGTACGAATGGATTAGAATGGATCATACGAATTAATTAGAATGGATCATACGAATGAATTAGAATGAATCGTACGAATGAATTAGAATGGATCGTACGAATGAATTAGTATGGATCGTACGAATAAATTAGAATGGATACATTCGTCCGAATGAATTAGAAGGGATCATATGAATGAGTAAGAATGGATCGTACGAATGAAATAGAATGGATTGTACGAATGATTTAGAATGGATCGTACGAATGAGTAAGAATGGATCGTACGAATGAAATAGAATGGATCGTACGAATGGATTAGAATGGATCGTACGAATGGATTAGAATGGATCGTATGAATGGATTAGAATGGATACATTCGAGCTAATGAATTAGAATGGATCGTACGAAATGAATTAGAATGGATTGTATGAATGAATTAGAATGGATCGTATGAATTAATTAGAATGGATACATTCGTGCGAATGAATTGGAAGGGATTGTATGAATGAATTAGAATGGATCGTACGAATGAATTAGAATGGATCATACGAATTAATTAGAATGGATCATACGAATGAATTAGAATGGATCATACGAATGAATTAGAATGGATCGTACGAATGAATTAGAATGGATCGTACGAATAAATTAGAATGGATACATTCGTCCGAATGAATTAGAATGGATCATACGAATGAGTAAGAATGGATCGTACGAATGAAATAGTATGGATTGTACGATTGATTTAGAATGGATAGTACGGATGAATTAGAATGGATCGTACGAATGATTTAGAATGGATACATTCGTGCGAATGAATTAGAATAGATCATACGAATGAGTAAGAATGGATCGTACGAATGAAATAGAATGGATTGTACGAATGAATTAGAATGGATTCGTACGAATGAATTAGAATGGATACATTCGTGCGAATGAATTAGAATGGATCGTACCAATGAGTAAGAATGGATCGTACGAATGAAATAGAATGGATTGTGCGAATGAATTAGAATGGATCGTACGAATGAATTAGAATGGATCATACGAATAAATTAGAATGGATCATACGAATTAATTAGAATGGATCGTACAAATGAATTAGAATGGATCGTACGAATGAATTAGAATGGATCGTACGAATGAATTAGAATGGATCGTACGAATGAATTAGAATGGATCGTACGAATGAATTAGAATGGATCGTACGAATGAATTAGAATGGATACATTTGTGCGAATGAATTAGAATGGATCGTACGAATGGATTAGAATGGATCGTACGAATGGATTAGAATGGATACATTTGTGCGAATGAATTAGAATGGATTGTATGAATGAATTAGAATGGATCGTACGATCCATTCGAATTCATTCGCACGATCCATTCTAATTCATTCGTACGATCCATTCTAATTCATTCATGCGATCCATTCTAATTCATTCGTACGATCCATTCTAATTCATTCGTATATTCGATTCTAAGATCCTACGAATGAATTAGAATGGATCGTACAAATGAATTAGAATGGATCATACGAATGAATTAGAATGGATCGTGCGAATGAATTCGAATGGATACATTCATGCGAATGAATTAGAAATGATCGGACGAATGAATTAGAATGGATCGTACGAATGAATTAGAATGGATCAAATGAATGAATTAGAATGGTTACATTCATGCGAATGAATTAGAATGGATTAGAATGGATCGTAAGAAAAAACTAGAATGGATACATTCATACGAATGAATTAGAATGGATCGTACGAATGAATTAGAATGGATCATACAAATGAATTAGAATGGATCTTACGAATGAATTAGAATGGATCGTACGAATGAATTAGAATGGATCGTACGAATGAATTAGAATGGATACATTCGTGCGAATGAATTAGAATGGATCGGACGAATGAATTAGAATAGATCGTACGAATGAATTAGAATGGATCAAATGAATGAATTAGAATGGTTACATTCATGCGAATGAATTAGAATGGATCGTACGAATGGATTAGAATGGATCATACGAATGGATTAGAATGGATACATTCGATCGAATGAATTAGAATGGATCGTACGAATGAATTAGAATGGATCGTACGAATGGATTAGAATGGATCCTACGAATGGATTAGAATAGATACCTTTGTGCAGAATGGATCGTACGAATGAATTAGAATTGATACATTCGTGCACGATCCATTCTAATTCATTCGCACGAATGTATCCATTCTAATTCATTCGTACGATCCATTCTAATTCATTAATATGATCCATTCTTATTCATTCGTACAATCCATTCTAATTCATTCGTATGATCCATTCTAATTCATTCGGACGAATGTATCCATTCTAATTTATTCGTACTATCCATTCTAATTCATTCGTACGATCCATTCTAATTCATTCGTACGATCCATTCTAATTCATTCGTCCGATCCATTCTAATTCATTCGCACGAATGTATCCTTTCTAATTCATTCATATGATCCATTCTAATTCATTCGTACGATCTATTCTAATTCATTCGTAAGATCCATTCTAATTCATTTGTACGATCCATTCTAATTCATTCGTACGATCCATTCTAATTCATTCGCACGAATGTATCCATTCTAGTTCATTCGCACGATCCATTCTATTTCATTCGTACGATGCATTCTTACTCATTCGTATGATCCATTCTAATTCATTCGGACGAATGTATCTATTCTAATTTATTCGTACGATCCATTCTAATTCATTCGTACGATCCATTCTAATTCATTCGTACCATCCATTCTAGTTCATTCGTCCGATCCATTCTAATTCATTCGCACGAATGTATCCATTCTAATTCATTCGTACGATCCATTCTAATTCATTCGTACGATCCATTCTAATTCATTCATAAGATCCATTCTAATTCATTCGTACGATCCATTTTAATTCATTCATACGATCCATTCTAATTCATTCGCACGAATGTATCCATTCTAGTTCATTCGTACGATCCATTCTAATTCATTCGTACGATCCATTCTAATTCATTCGCACGATCCATTCTAATTAATTCGTACGATCAATTCTAATTCATTCGCACGAATATATCCATTCTAATTCATTCGTACGATCCATTCTAATTCACTCGTACGAAGGAATTAGAATGGATCGTACGAATGAATTAGAATGGATATATTCGTGCAAATGAATTAGAATGGATCGTATGAATGTATTAGAATGGATCATATGAGTGAATTAGAATGGATCGTACGAATGAATTAGAATGGATCGTATGAATAAATTAGAATGGATACATTCGTGTAATTCATTCGTACGATCCATTCTAATTCCTTTGTATGATCCATTCTAATTCATCCGTACGATCCATTCTAATTCATTCGTATGATCCATTCTAATTCATTCACACGATCCATTCTAATTCATTCGTACGATCCATTCTAATCCATTCATAAGATCCATTCTAATTCATTCGTACGAACCATTCTAATTCATTCGTACGATCCATTCTAATTCATTCGTATGATCCATTCTAATTCATTCGCACGAATGTATCCATTCTAGTTCATTCGTACGATCCATTCTAATTCATTCGTACGATCCATTCTAATTCATTCACACGATCCATTCTAATTCATTCGTACGATCCAGTCTAATTCATTCATACGATCCATTCTAATTCATTCGTACGATCCATTCTAATTCATTCGCACAAATGTATCCATTCTAATTCATTCGTACGATCCATTCTAATTCATTCGCACGATCCATTCTAATTCATTCATACGATCCATTCTAATTCATTCGTACGAACCATTCTAATTCATTCGCACAAAAGTATCCATTCTAATTCATTCATACGATCCATTCTAATTCATTCGCACGATCCATTCTAATTCATTCGCATGATCCATTCTAATTCATTCGTACGATCCATTCTAATTCATTTGTGTGAAAGAATTAGAATAGATTGTATGAATGAATTAGAATGGATCGTACGTATGAATTAGAATGGATCGTACGAAGGAATTAGAATGGATCGTACGAATGAATTAGAATGGATCGTGCGAATGAATTAGAGTAGATCGTACGAATGAATTAGAATTGATCGTACGAAGGAATTAGAATGGATCGTACGAATGAATTAGAATGGATATATTCGTGCAAATGAATTAGAATGGATCGTATGAATGAATTAGAATGGATCGTATGAGTGAATTAGAACGGATAGTACGAATAAAGTAGAATAGATCGTATGAATGAATTAGAATGGATACATTCATGCGAATGAATTAGAATGGATCGTATGAATGAATTAGAATAGATTTTGTGAATGAATTAGAATGGATCGTACGAATGAATTAGAATGGATACATTCGTGCGAATTAATTAGAATGGATTGTATGAATGAATTAAAATGGATCGTACGAATAAACTAGAATGGATACATTCGTGCGAATGAATTAGAATGGATCGTACGAATGAATTAGAATGGATCGTACGAATGAATTAGAATAGATTGCGCGAATGAATTAGAATGGATCGTGCGAATGAAATAGAATGGATACAAATGAATTAGAGTGGATCATACGAATGAATTAGAATGACGATCCATTCTTACTCATTCGTATGATCCATTCTAATTTATTCGCACGAATGTATCGATTTTAATTCATTCGTACGTCTAATTCATTCATACGATCCATTCTAATTCATTTGCACGAATATATCCATTCTAATTCATTCGTACGATCCATTCTAATTCCTTCGTACGATCCATTCTAATTCATTCGTACGATCTATTCTAATTCATTCGTACGATCCATTCTAATTCATTCGCACGATCCATTCTAATTCCTTCGTACGATCCATTCTAATTCATTCGTGCGATCCATTCTAATTCATTCATACAATCCATTCTAATTCTTTCACACGATCCATTCTAATTCATTCGTACGATCCATTCTAATCCATTCGTAAGATTCATTCTAATTCATTCGTACGATCCATTCTAATTCATTCGTACGATCCATTCTAATTCATTAATAAGATCCATTCTAATTTATTCGTACGATCCATTCTAATGAATTAGAATTGATCGTACGAATGAAATAGAATGGATTGTACGAATGATTTAGAATAGATCGTACGAATGAATTAGAATGGATCGTGTGAAAGAATTAGAATGGATTGTATGAATGAATTAGAATGGATCATACGAATGACTTAGAATGGATCGTACGAAGGAATTAGAATGGATCGTACGAATGAATTAGAATGGATCGTACGAATGAATTAGAATAGATCGTACGAATGAATTAGAATGGATCGTACGAAGGAATTAGAATGGATCGTACGAATGAAATAGAATGGATATATTCGTGACCATTCTAATTCATTCATACGATCCATTCTAATTCATTCATATAATCCATTCTAATTCTTTCACACGATCCATTCTAATTCATTCATAGGATCCATTCTAATTTATTCGTACAATCTATTCTATTTCATTCGTACGATCCATTCTTACTCATTCGTATGATCCATTCTAATTCATTCGGACGAATGTATCCATTCTAATTTATTCGTACGATCCATTCTAATTCATTCGTACGATCCATTCTAATTTATTCATCCGATCCATTCTAATTCATTCGCACGAATGTATCCATTCTAATTCATTCGTACGATCCATTCTAATTCATTCGTACGATCCATTCTAATTCATTCGTACGATCCATTCTAATTCATTCGCACGAATGTATCCATTCTAGTTCATTCGTACGATCCATTCTAATTCATTCGTACGATCCATTCTAATTCATTCGCACGATCCATTCTAATTCATTCGTACGATCCATTCTAATTCATTCATACGATCCATTCTTATTTATTCGCACAATCCATTCTAATTCATTCGTACGATCCATTCTAATTCATTCGGACGAATGTATCCATTCTAGTTCATTCATACGATCCATTCTAATTCATTCGTACGATCCATTCTAATTCATTCGCACGATCCATTCTAATTCATTCATACGATGCATTCTAATTCATTCATACGATCCATTCTAATTCATTCGTACGATCCATTCTAATTCATTCGTACGATCCATTCTAATTCATTCGTCCGATCCATTCTAATTCATTCGCACGATCCATTCTTACTCATTGGTTTGATCCATTCATACGATCCATTCTAATTTATTCTAATTAGAATGGATACATTCGTGCGAATAAATTAGAATGGATCATACGAATGAGTAAGAATGGATCGTCATTCTAATTCATTCGTATGATCCATTCTAATTCATTTGTATCCATTCTATTTCATTCGCAGTATCCATTCTAATTCATTCACGCAATCTATTCTAATTCATTCGTACGATCCATTCTAATTCATTCGTACGATCCATTCTAATTCATTCGTACGATCCATTCTAATTCATTCGCACAAATGTATCCATTCTAGTTCATTCGTACGATCCATTCTAATTCATTCCTACAATCCATTCTAATTCATTCGTACGAATGTATCCATTCTAATTCATTCGTACGATCCATTCTAATTCATTCACAAAATCTATTCTAATTCATTCATACGATCCATTCTAATTCATTCGCACGAATGTATCCATTCTAATTCATTCATACGATCCATTCTACTTCATTCGTACTATCCGTTCTAATTCACTCATACGATCCATTCTAATTCATTCATACGACCCATTCTAATTCCTTCGTACGATCCATTCTAATTCCTTCGTACGATCCATTCTATTTCATTCGTATGATCCATTCTAATTCCTTCGTACGATCCATTCTAATTATTTGCACGATCCATTCTAATTCATTCCCATGATCTATTCTAATTCATTCGTACGATCCATTCTAATTCATTCTAATTCATTCGTACGATCCATTCTACGATCCATTCTAATTCATTCGTATATTCCATTCTAATTCATTAGCACGATCCATGCTAATGAATTAGAATGGATCGTACGATCCAATCTAATTATTTCATACGATCCATTCTTACTAATTCGTATGATCCATTCTAATTCAATCGTACGATCCATTCTAATTCATTCGTACGATCCATTCTAATTCCTTCGTACGATCCATTCTAATTCCTTCGTACGATCCATTCTATTTCATTCGTATGATCGATTCTAATTCATTAGAATGGATCGTACGAATGAATTAGAATGGATCATATTAATGAATTAGAATGGATCGTACGAATGTATTAGTATGGATCGTATGAATGAATTAGAATGGATCTTACGAATGAATTGGAATGGATCGTACGAATGAATTAGAATGGATCATACGAATGAGTAAGAATGGATCGTACGAATGAATTAGAATGGATTAGAATGGATTAGAATGGATCGTACGAATGAAATAGAATAGATTATACGAATGAATTAGAATGTATTCGTACGAATGAATTAGAATGGATACATTCGTGCGAATGAATTAGAATGGATCGTACAAATGAGTAAGAATGGATCGTACGAATGAAATAGAATAGATTGTGCGAATGAATTAGAATGGATCGTACGAATGAATTAGAATGGATCGTGAGAAAGAATTAGAATGGATTGTATGAATGAATTAGAATAGATCGTATGAATGAATTAGAATGGATCGTACGAATGAATTAGAATGGATCGTGCGAATGAATTAGAATGGATCGTACGAATGAATTAGAATGGATACATTCGTGCGAATGAATTAGAATGGATCGGACGAATGAATTAGAATGGATCGTACGAATGAATTAGAATGCATCGTACGAAAGAATTAGAATGGATATATTCGTGCTAATGAATTAGAATTGATCGAACGAATGAATTAGTATGGATTGTATGAATGAATTAGAATGGATCGTGCGAATGAATTAGAATGGATCGTACGAATGAGTAAGAATGGATCGTACGAATGAAATAGAATAGATCGTACGAATGAATTAGAATGGATCGTACGAAGGAATTAGAATGGATCGTACGAATGAATTAGAATGGATATATTCGTGCAAATGAATTAGAATGGATTGTATGAATGTATTAGAATGGATCGTATGAGTGAATTAGAATGGATCGTACGAATGAATTAGAATGGATCGTATGAATGAATTAGAATGGATACATTCATGTGAATGAATTAGAATGGATCGTATGAATGAATTAGAATAGATTTTGTGAATGAATTAGAACTGATCGTACGAATGAATTAGAATGGATATATTCATGCGAATTAATTAGAATGGATTGTATGAATGAATTAGAATGGATCCTATGAATTAATTAGAATGGATCGTACGAATGAATTAGAATGGATATATTCGTGCGAATAAATTAGAATTGATCGTACGAATGAATTAGAATGGATCGTGTGAATGAATTAGAATGGATCGTACGAATGAATTAGAATGGATACATTCTTGCGAAAGAATTAGAATAGATCGTATGAATGAATTAGAATGGATCCTATGAATGAATTAGAATGGATCGTGCGAATGAATTAGAATGGATCGTACGAATGAATTAGAATGGATCGTGCTAATGAATTAGAATTGATCGAACGAATGAATTAGCATGGATCGTGCTAATGAATTAGAATGGAACGTACGAATGAATTAGAATAAATCGTGTGAAAGAATTAGAATGGATTGTATGAATGAATTAGAATGAATTCGCACGATCCATTCGAATTCATTCGCACGATCCATTCTAATTCATTCATACGATCCATTCAAATTCATTCATACAATCCATTCTAATTCTTTCACACGATCCATTCTAATTCATTCTTAGAATCCATTCTAATTCATTCGTACAATCTATTCTATTTCATTCGTACGATCCATTCTTACTCATTCGTATGATCCATTCTAATTCATTCGGACGAATGTATCCATTCTAATTTATTCGTACGATCCATTCTAATTCATTCATACGATCCATTCTAATTCATTCGTACGATCCATTCTTAGTCATTCGTATGATCCATTCTAATTCATTCGTACAATCCATTCTAATTCATTCGTACGATCCATTCTAATTCATTCGCACAATCTATTCTAATTCATTCGTACGATCCATTCTAATTCATTCGTACGATCGTACGAATGAATTAGAATGGATCGTACGGAATGAATTAGAATGGATTGTATGAATGAATTAGAATGGATACATTCGTGCGAATGAATTAGAATGGATCATACGAATGAGTAAGAATGGATCGTACGAATGAAATAAAATGGATAGTACGAATGAATTAGAATGGATCGTACAAATGAATTAGAATGGATCGTACGAATGAATTAGAATGGATCATACGAATGAGTAAGAATGGATCGTACAAATGATATAGAATGGATTGTATGAATGAATTAGAATGGATCGTACGAATGAATTAGAATGGATCGTGTGAAAGAATTAGAATGCATTGTATGAATGAATTAGAATGGATCGTATGAATGAATTAGAATGGATCGTGCGAATGAATTCGAATGGATCGCATGATCCATTCGAATAGAATGGATCGTATGAATGAATTAGAATGGATCGGGCGAATGAATTAGGATGGATTGTAGGAATGAATTAGAATGGATCGTATGAATGAATTAGAATGGATCGTATGAATGAATTAGAATGGATCGTGCGAATGAATTAGAATGGATCGTACAAATGAATTAGAATGGATCGTACGAATGAATTAGAATGGATCATACGAATGAATTAGAATGGATCATACGAATGAGTAAGAATGGATCGTACGAATGAAATAGAATAGATTGTACGAATGAATTAGAATGGATCCTACGAATGAATTAGAATTGATCGTGTGAAAGAATTAGAATGGATTGTATGAATGAATTAGAATGGATCGTATGAATGAATTAGAATGGATCGTGCGAATGAATTCGAATGGATCGTATGAATTCATTCTAATTCATTCATACAATCCATTCTAATTCTTTCACACGATCCATTCTAATTCATTCATACGTTCCATTCTAATTCATTAGCACGATCCATGCTAATTCTTTCGTTCGATCAATTCTAATTCATTAGCACGATCCATTCTAATTCATTCGTACGATCCATTCTAATTCATTCCCACGATCCATTCTAATTTATTCGTACGATCCATTCTAATTCATTCGTACGATCTATTCTAATTCATTCGCACGAATGTAACCATTCTAATTCATTCATACGATTCATTCTAATTCATTCGTATGAGCTATTCTAATTCATTCGTACGATCCAGTCTAATTCATTCGTACGATCCATTCTAATTCCTTCGTACGATCCATTCTAATTCATTCGTACGATCTATTCTAATTCATTTGTACGATCCATTCTAATTCCTTCGTACGATCCATTCTAATTCATTCGTACGATCCATTCTAATTCATTCGTACAATCTATTCTAATTCATTCGTACGAATGTATACATTCGTGTGAATGAATTAGAATGGATCGTACGAATGAGTAAGAATGGATCGTACGAATGAAATAGAATGGATTGCATGAATGAATTGTATGAATGAAATAGAATGGATTGCACGAATGAATTGTACGAATGAAATAGAATGGATTGTATGAATGAATTAGAATGGATCGTGTGAAAGAATTAGAATGGATTGTATGAATGAATTAGAATGGATCGTACGAATGAATTAGAGTGGATCGTACGAAGGAATTAGAATGGATCGTACGAATGAATTAGAATGGATCGTACGAAGAAATTAGAATGGATCATACGAATGAAATAGAATGGATCGTACGAATAAATTAGAATGATACATTCGTCCGAATGAATTAGAATGGATCATACGAATGAGTAAGAATGGATCGTACGAATGAAATAGAATAGATCGTATGAGTGAATTAGAATGGATTGTATGAATGTATTAGAATGGATCGTATGAATGAATTAGAATGGATTGTGCGAATGAATTCAAATGGATCGTACGAATTCATTCTAATTCATTCATACAATCCATTCTAATTCTTTCACACGATCTATTCTAATTCATTCGTAGGATCCATTCTAATTCATTCGTACAATCCATTCTATTTCATTTGTACGATCCATTCTTACTCATTCGTATGATCCATTCTAATTCATTCGTACGATCCATTCTAATTCATTTGTACGATCCATTCTAATTTATTCGCACGAATGTATCTATTCTAATTCATTCGTACGATCCATTCTAATTCATTCGCACAATTTATTCTAATTCAATCATACGATCCATTCTAATTCATTCGCACAAATGTATCCATTCTAATTCATTCATACGATCCATTCTACTTCATTCGTACTATCCGTTCTAATTCACTCATACGATCCATTCTAATTCATTCATACGATCGTATGAATGAATTAGAATGGATCGTACGAATGAATTAGAATGGATCGGGCGAATGAATTAGAATGGATCGTACGAATGAATTAGAATGGATCGTACGAATGAACTAGAATGGATACATTCGTGCGAATGAATTAGAATGGATCGTACGAATGAATTAGAATGGATCGTACGAATGAATTAGAATGGATCTTACGAATGAATTAGAATGGATCGGACGAATGAATTAGAATGGATCAAATGAATGAATTAGAATGGATCGTACGAATAAATTAGAATGGATACATTCGTCCGAATGAATTAGAATGGAACGTACGAATGAATTAGAATGGATCGTACGAATGAATTAGAATGGATACATTCGTACGAATGAATTAGAATGGATCATACGAATGAATTAGAATGGATCGTACGGAATGAATTAGAATGGATATATTTGAACGAATAAATTAGAATGGATCATACGAATGAATTAGAATGGATCGTACGAATGAATTAGAATGGATAGTGCGAATGAATTAGAATCGATTGTACGAATGAATTAGAATGGATCGTACGATTGAATTAGAATGGATCATACGAATGAGTAAGAATGGATCGTACGAATGAATTAGAATGGATCGTACGAATGAATTAGAATGGATTGTACGAATAAATTAGAATGGATACATTCGTCCGAATGAATTAGAATGGATCATACGAATGAGTAAGAATGAATCGTACGAATGAAATAGAATAGATTGTACGAATGAATTAGAATGGATCCTACGAATGAATTAGAATAGATCGTGTGAAAGAATTAGAATGGATTGTATGAATGAATTAGAATGGATCGTATGATTGAATTAGAATGGATCGTACGAATGGATTAGAATGGATCATACGAATGAATTAGAATGAATCGTACGAATGAACTAGAATGGATACATTTGTGCGAATGAATTAGAATGGATCGTACGAATGAATTAGAATGGATCTTACGAATGAATTAGAATGGATCGTACGAATGAATTAGAATGGATCGTACGAATGAATTAGAATAGATCGTACGAATGAATTAGAATGGATCGTACGAAGGAATTAGATTGGATCGTACGAATGAATTAGAATGGATCGTATGAATGAATTAGAATGGATACATTCGTGCGAATGAATTTGAATGGATTGTACGAATGAATTAGAATGGATCGTACGAATGAATTAGAATGGATCCTGTGAAATAATTAGAATAGATTGTATGAATGAATTAGAATGGATCATATGAATGATCTAGAATGGATACATTCGTGCGAATGAATTAGAATGGATCGTACGAATGAATTAGAATGGATCGTACGAATGAATTAGAATGGATCGTATGAATGAATTAGAATGGTTACATTCATGCGAATGAATTAGAATGGATCGTACGAATGGATTAGAATGGATCGTACGAATGGATTAGAATGGATACATTCGAGCGAAAGAATTAGAATGGATCGTACGAATGAATTAGAAAGGATCGTACGAATGGATTCGAATGGATCCTACAAATGGATTAGAATGGATACCTTTGTGCATATCAATTAGAATGGATCATACGAATGAATTAGAATGGATCATATAAATGAATTAGAATGGATCATGTGAAAGAATTAGAATGGATTGTATGAATGAATTAGAATAGATCGTACGAATGAATTAGAATGGATCGTACGAATGAATTAGAATGGATCGTACGAATGAATTAGAATGGATACATTCGTGCGAATGAATTAGAATGGATACATTCATGCGAAAGAATTAGAATAGATCGTATGAATGAATTAGAATGGATCCTATGAATGAATTAGAATGGATCGTGCGAATGAATTAGAATGGATCGTACGAATGAATTAGAATGGATCGTGCTAATGAATTAGAATTGATCGAACGAATGAATTAGCATGGATCGTGCTAATGAATTAGAATGGAACGTACGAATGAATTAGAATGGATCGTGTGAAAGAATTAGAATGGATCGTACGAATGAATTAGAATGGATCGTGCGAATGAATTAGAATGGATCGTACGAATGAATTAGAATGGATCGTACGAATGAACTAGAATGGATACATTCGTGCGAATGAATTAGAATGGATCGTACGAATGAATTAGAATGGATCGTATGAATGAATTAGAATGGATCGTACGAATGAATTAGAATGGATCGTACGAATGAATTAGAATGGATACATTCGTGCGAATGAATTAGAATGGATCGGACGAATGAATTAGAATGGATCGTACGAATGAATTAGAATGGATCGTACGAATGAATTAGAATGGATCGTACGAATAAATTAGAATGGATACATTCGTCCGAATAAATTAGAATGGATCATACGAATGAGTAAGAATGGATCGTATGAATGAAATAGAATAAATTGTACGAATGAATTAGAATGGATCCTACGAATGAATTAGAATGGATCGTGTGAAAGAATTAGAATGGATTGTATGAATGAATTAGAATGGATCGTATGAATGAATTAGAATGGATCGTGCGAATGAATTCGAATGGATCGTACGAATTCATTCTAATTCATTCATACAATCCATTCTAATTCTTTCACACGATCCATTCTAATTCATTCGTACATTCCATTCAAATTCATTCGCACGATCCCTTCTAATTCATTCATAGGATCCATTCTAATTCATTCATACGATCTATTCTAATTCTTTCGCACGAATGTATCCATTCTAATTCATTCGCACGAATGTATCCATTCTAATTCATTCGTACGATCCATTCTAATTCATTCGTACGATCCATTCTAATTCATTCGTATGATCCATTCTAATTCATTCATACGATCTATTCTAATTCATTCATACAATCCATTCTAATTCTTTCACACGATCCATTCTAATTCATTCGTACGATCCATTCTAATTCATTCGCACAATCCATTCTATTTCATTCGTACGATCCATTCTTACTCATTCGTATGATCCATCCTAATTCATTCGCACGAATGTATCCATAATGGATCATACGAATGAATAAGAATGGATCGTACGAATGAAATAGAATGGATTGTGCGAATGAATTAGAATGGATCGTACGAATGAAGTAGAATGGATCGTATGAATGAATTAGAATGGATCGTTTGAATGAATTAGAATGGATCTTACAAATGAAATAGAATAGATTGTACGAATGAATTAGAATGGATTCGTACGAATGAATTAGAATGGATACATTCGTGCGAATGAATTAGAATGGATCGTACCAATGAGTAAGAATGGATCGTACGAATGAAATAGAATTGATTGTGCGAATGAATTAGAATGGATCGCACGAATGTATCCATTCTAATTCATTCGTACGATCCATTCTAATTCATTCGTACGATCCATTCTAATTCATTCGTACGATCCATTCTAATTAATTCGTATGATCCATTCTAATTCATTCGTACGATCCATTCTAATTCATTCATACAATCCATTCTAATTCATTCGTACGATCCATTCTAATTCACTTATACGATCCATTCTAATACATTCATACGATCCATTCTAATTCATTTGCACGAATATATCCATTCTAATTCATTCGTACGATCCATTCTAATTCATTCGTACGATCCATTCTAATTCATTCGTACGATCTATTCTAATTCATTCGTACGATCCATTCTAATTCATTCGTACGATCCATTCTAAATCCTTCGTACGATCCATTCTAATTCATTCGTACGATCCATTCTAATTCATTCGTACAATCTATTCTAATTCATTCGTACGAATGGATACATTTGTGTGAATGAATTAGAATGGATTGTACGAATGAGTAAGAATGGATCGTACGAATGAAATAGAATGGATTGCACGAATGAATTTGAATGGATCGTATGATTGAATTAGAATGGATCGTACGAAGGAATTAGAATGGATCGTACGAATGAATTAGAATGGATCGTACGAATGAATTAGAATAGATCGTACGAATGAATTAGAATGGATCGTACGAAGGATTTAGAATGGATCGTACGAATGAATTAGAATGGATCGTGCTAATGAATTAGAATTGATCGAACGAATGAATTAGCATGGATCGTGCTAATGAATTAGAATGGAACGTACGAATGAATTAGAATGGATCGTGTGAAAGAAATAGAATGGATTGTATGAATGAATTAGAATGAATTCGTATGATCCATTCGAATTCATTCGCACGATCCATTCTAATTCATTCATACGATCCATTCTAATTCATTCATACAATCCATTCTAATTCTTTCACACGATCCATTCTAATTCATTCGGACGAATGTATCTATTCTAATTTATTCGTACGATCTATTCTAATTCATTCGTACGATCCATTCTAATTCATTCGTACGATCTATTCTAATTTATTCGTACGATCTATTCTAATTTCATTCGTATGATCCATTCTAATTCATTCGCTCGAATGTATCCATTCTAATCCATTCATACGATCCATTCTAATCCATTCGTACGATACATTCTAATTCATTCGCATGAATGTAACCATTCTAATTCATTCATTTGATCCATTCTAATTCATTCGTACGATCCATTCTAATTCATTCGTCCGATCCATTCTAATTCATTCGCACGAATGTATCCATTCTAATTCATTCGTACGATCCATTCTAATTCATTCGTACGATCCATTCTAATTCATTCGTAAGATCCATTCTAATTCATTCGTATGATCCATTCTAATTCATTCGGACGATCCATTCTAATTCATTCGCACGAATGTATCCATTCTAGTTCATTCGTACGATCCATTCTAATTCATTCGTACGATCCATTCTAATTTATTCGCACGATCCATTCTAATTCATTCGTACGATCAATTCTAATTTATTCGCACGAATGTATCCATTCTAATTCATTCGTACGATCCTGAATTAGAATGGATCGTACGAATGAATTAGAATGGATACCTTTGTGCATATGAATTAGAATGGATCGTACGAATGAATTAGAATGGATCATATTAATGAATTAGAATGGATAGTACGAATGAATTAGAATGGATCGTACGAATGAATTAGAATGGATCTTACGAATGGATTAGAATGGATACATTCGTGCGAATGAATTAGAATGGATCGGACGAATGAATTAGAATGGATCGTACGAATGAATTAGAATGGATCAAATGAATGAATTAGAATGGTTACATTCATGCGAATGAATTAGAATGGATCGTACGAATAGATTAGAATGGATCGTACGAATGGATTAGAATTGATACATTCGAGCGAATGAATTAGAATGGATCGTACGAATGAAGTTAGAATGGATCGTACTAATGAAATAGAATAGATCGTACGAATGAATTAGAATGGATCATACGAATGAATTAGAATGGATCGTGTGAAAGAATTAGAATGGATCGTGCGAATGAATTAGAATGGATCGTACGAATGAATTAGAATGGATCGTGCTAATGAATTAGAATTGATCGAACGAATGAATTAGCATGGATCGTGCATTCTTACGATCCATTCTAATTCATTCGTAAGATCCATTCTAATTCATTCGTACGATCCATTCTAATTCATTCGCACGAATGTATCCATTCTAGTTTATTCGTACGATCCATTCTAATTCATTCGTACGATCCATTCTAATTCATTCATACGATCTATTCTAATTCATTCATACAATCCATTCTTATTCTTTCACACGATCCAATCTAATTCATTCATACGATCCATTCTAATTCATTCCCACAATCCATTCTATTTCATTCGTACGATCCATTCTTACTCATTCGTATGATCCATTCTAATTCATTCGCACGAATGTATTCATAATGGATCATACGAATGAGTAAGAATGGATCGTACGAATGAAATAGAATGGATTGTGCGAATGAATTAGAATGGACCGTACGAATGAATTAGAATGGATACATTCATGCGAATGAATTAGAATGGATCGGACGAATGAATTAGAATGGATCGTACGAATGAATTAGAATGGATCATACGACTGAATTAGAATGGATCGTACGAATACATTAGAATGGATACATTCGTACGAATGAATTAGAATGGATCATAAGAATGAGTAAGAATGGATCGTACGAATAAAATAGTATAGATTGTACGAATGAATTAGAATGGATCGTACGAATGAATTAGAATGGATCATACGAATTAATTAGAATGGATCATACGAATGAATTAGAATGGATCGTGCGAATGAATTAGAATGGGTCGTACGAATGAACTAGAATGGATCGTACGAATGAACTAGAATGGATACATTCGTGCGAATGAATTAGAATGGATCGTACGAATGAATTAGAATGGATCGTACGATTCATTCTAATTCATTCGTACGATCCATTCTAATACATTTGTACGATTCATGCTAATTCATTCGCACGATCCATTCTAATTCATTCGTACGATCCATTCTTATTCATTCATACGATCCATTCTAATTCATTCGCACAATCCATTCTAATTCATTCGTACGAATGAATTAGAATAGATCGTACGAATAAATTAGAATGGATCGTACGATTGAATTAGAATGGATCATATGAATGAGTAAGAATGGATCGTACGAATGAATAAGAATGGATCGTACGAATAAATTAGAATGGATACATTCGTCCGAATGAATTAGAATGGATTATACGAATGAGTAAGAATGGATCGTACGAATCAAATAGAATAGATTGTACGAATGAATTAGAATGGATCCTACGAATTAATTAGAATGGATCGTATGAAATACGAATGAATTAGAATGGATATATTCATGCAAATGAATTAGAATGGATCGTATGAATGTATTAGAATGGATCGTATGAGTGAATTAGAATGGATCGTGCAAATGAATTAGAATGGATTGTATGAATGAATTAGAATGGATCGTACGAATGAATTAGAATGGATCGTACGAATGAATTAGAATGGATCGTACAAATGAACTAGAATGGATACATTCGTGCGAATGAATTAGAATGGATCGTACGAATGAATTAGAATGGATCGTGCGAATGAATTAGAATGGATCGTATGAATGAATTAGAATAGATCGTATGAATGAATTAGAATGGATCGTACGAATGAATTAGAATAGATCGTACGAATGAATTAGAATGGATCGTACAAATAAATTAGAATGGATACATTCGTCCGAATGAATTAGAATGGATCATACGAATGAGTAAGAATGGATCGTACAAATGAAATAGAATAGATTGTACGAATGAATTAGAATGGATCCTACGAATGAATTAGAATGGATCGTGTGAAAGAATTAGAATGGATTGTATGAATGAATTAGAATGGATCGTATGAATGAATTAGAATGGATCGTGCGAATGAATTCGAATGGATCGTACGAATTCATTCTAATTCATTCATACAATCCATTCTAATTCTTTCACACGATCTATTCTACTTCATTTGTAGGATCCATTCTAATTCATTCATACAATCTATTCTATTTCATTCGTACGATCCATTCTTACTCATTCGTATGATCCATTCTAATTCATTCGGACGAATGTATCCATTCTAATTTATTCGTACGATCCATTCTAATTCATTTGTACGATCTATTCTAATTCATTCGTACGATCCATTCTAATTCATTCATACGATCTATTCTAATTCATTCATACAATCCATTCTAATTCTTTCACACGATCCATTCTAATTCATTCGTACGATCCATTCTAATTCATTCGCACAATCCATTCTATTTCATTCATACGATCCATTCTTACTCATTCGTATGATCCATTCTAATTCATTCGCACGAATGTATCCATAATGGATCATACGAATGAGTAAGAATGGATCGTACGAATGAAATAGAATGGATTGTGCGAATGAATTAGAATGGACCGTACGAATGAATTAGAATGGATACATTCATGCGAATGAATTAGAATGGATCGGACGAATGAATTAGAATGGATCGTACGAATGAATTAGAATGGATCGTACGAATAAATTAGAATGGATACATTCGTCCGAATGAATTAGAATGGATCATACGAATGAGTAAGAATGGATCGTACGAATGAAATAGAATAGATGGTGCGAATGAATTAGAATGGATCGTGCGAATGAATTAGAATGGATCGTACGAATGTATTAGAATGGATCGTGCGAATGAATTAGAATGGATCATATTAATGAATTAGAATGGATCGTACGAATGAATTAGAATGGATACATTCGTGCGAATGAATTAGAATGGATCGTGCGAATCCATTAGACTGGATCGTGCGAATGAATAAGAATGGATCATACGAATGAATTAGAATGGATCATACGAATTAATTAGAATGGATACATTCGTGCGAATGAATTAGAATGGATTGTATGAATGAATTAGAATGGATCATACGAATAAATTAGAATGGATCATACGAATTAATTAGAATGGATCATACGAATGAATTAGAATGGATCGTACAAATGAATTAGAATGGATCGTACGAATGAACTAGAATGGATCGTACGAATGAACTAGAATGGATACATTCGTGCGAATGAATTAGAATGGATCCATTCTAATACATTTGTACGATTCATTCTAATACATTCGTACGATTCATGCTAATTCATTCACACGATCCATTCTAATTCATTCGTAAAATCCATTCTTATTCATTCATACGATCCATTCTAATTCATTCGCACAATCCATTCTAATTCATTCGTACAATCCATTCAAATTCATTCGAATGATCCATTCTAACTCATTCGGTGGATCCATTCTAATTCATTCGTACGATCAATTTTAATTCATTCCCACAATCCATTCTAATTTATTCGTACGATCCATTCTAATTCATTCGTACGATCTATTCTAATTCATTCGCACGAATGTAACCATTCTAATTCATTCATACGATTTATTCTAATTCATTTGTATGAGCTATTCTAATTCATTCGTACGATCCATTCTAATTCATTCGTACGATCTATTGTAATCCATTCATATAATCAATTTAGATTCATTCGCACAAATGTATCCATTCAAATTCATTCGTACGATCCAGTCTAATTCATTCGTACGATCCATTCTAATTCATTCGCACGAATATATCCATTCTAATTCTTTCGTACGGTGCATTCTAATTCATTCGTACGATCCATTCTAATTCATTCGTACGATCCATTCTAATTCATTCGTACGATCCATTCTAATTCATTCGCACGAATGTATCCATTCTAATTCATTCGTACAATCCATTCTATTTCATTCGTACGATCCATTCTTACTCATTCGTATGATCCATTCTAATTCATTCATACGATCCATTCTAATTCATTCGCACGAATATATCCATTCTAATTCTTTCGTATGATGCATTCTAATTCATTCGTACGATCCATTCTAATTCATTCGTACAATCCATTCTAATTCATTCGCACGAATATATCCATTCTAATTCTTTCGTACGATGCATTCTAATTCATTCGTACGATCCATTCTAATTCATTCGTACGATCCATTCTAATTCATTCGCACGAATGTATCCATTCTAATTCATTCGTACAATTCATTCTATTTCATTCGTACGATCCATTCTTACTCATTCGTACGATCCATTCTAATTTATTCATACGATCTATTCTAATTCATTCATACAATCCATTCTAATTCTTTCACACGATCCATTCTATTTCATTCGTACGATCCATTCTTACTCATTCGTACGATCCATTCTAATTCATTCACACGAATGTATCCATTCGTATAAATGAATATGAATAGATTGTACGAATGAATTAGAATGGAGCGTACGAATGAATTAGAATGGATCGTACGAATGAATTAGAATAGATCGTACGAATGAATTAGAATGGATCGTACGAATGAACTAGAATGGATACATTCGTGCGAATGAATTAGAATGGATCGTACGAATGAATTAGAATGGATCCTACAAATGAATTAGAATGGATCGTGTGAAAGAATTAGAATGGATTGTATGAATGAATTAGAATGGATCGTATAAATGAATTAGAATGGATCGTGCGAATGAATTCGAATGGATCGTATGAATTCATTCTAATTCTTTCATACAATCCATTCTAATTCTTTCACACGATCCATTCTAATTCATTCGTACGTTCCATTGTAATTCATTAGCACGATCCATGCTAATTCATTCGTTCGATCAATTCTAATTCATTCGCACGATCCATTCTAATTCATTCATACGATCCATTCTAATTCATTCATACAATCCATTCTAATTCTTTCACACGATCCATTCTAATTCATTCGTAGGATCCATTCTAATTCATTCGTATAATCCATTCTAATCCATTCGTACGATCCATTCTAATTCATTCGTACGATCCATTCTAATTCATTCATACGATCCATTCTAATGGATACAATTGTGCGAATGAATCTAAATGGATTGTATGAATAAATTACAATGGATCGTATGAATGAATTCGAATGGATCATACGAATGAATTAGAATAGCTCATACGAATGAATTAGAATGAATCGTATGAATGAATTAGAATGGTTACATTCGTGCGAATGAATTAGAATAGATCGTACGAATGAATTAGAATGGATCGTACGAATAAATTAGAATGGATCGTGGGAATGAATTAGAATGGATCGTACGAATGAATTAGAATGGATCCACCGAATGAGTTAGAATGGATCATACGAATGAATTAGAATGGATTGTACGAATGAATTAGAATGGATTGTGCGAATGAATTAGAATGGATCGTATGAATGAATAAGAATGGATCATACGAATGAATTATAATGATTAGAATGGATCGTATGTGTGAATTAGAATGGATCATACGAATAAATTAGAATGGATCATACGAATGAATTAGAATGGATCGTACGAATGAATTAGAATGGATCGTACGAATGAATTAGAATGGATACATTCGTGCGAATGAATTAGAATGGATTGTGCGAAAGAATAAGAACAGATCGTGCGAATGAATTAGAATGGATCGTACGAATGAATAAGAATGGATCGTGCGAATGAATTAGAATGGATCGTACGAATGAATTAGAATGGATCGTGTGAAAGAATTAGAATGGATCGTACGAATGAATTAGAATGGATCATGCGAATGAATTAGAATGGATCGTACGAATGAATTAGAATAGATACATTCGTGTGAATGAATTAGAAAGGATCGTACGAATGAATTTGAATGGATCGTATGAATGAATTAGAATGGATCGTACGAAGGAATTAGAATGGATCGTACGAATGAATTAGAATGGATATATTCGTGCAAATGAATTAGAATGGATCGTATGAATGTATTAGAATGGATCGTATGAGTGAATTAGAATGGATCGTACGAATGAATTAGAATGGATCTTATGAATGAATTAGAACTGATCGTACGAATGAATTAGAATGGATACATTTGTGCGAATGAATTAGAATGGATCATACGAATGAATTAGAATGGATCGTATGAATGAATTAGAATGGATATATTTGTGTGAATGAATTAGAATGGATCGTGCGAATCCATTAGACTGGATCGTGCGAATGAATAAGAATGGATCATACGAATGAATTAGAATGGATCGTACGAATTAATTAGAATGGATACATTCGTGCGAATGAATTAGAATGGATTGTATGAATGAATTAGAATAGATTGTACGAATGAATTAGAATGGATCGTACAAATTAATTAGAATGGATCATACGAATGAATTAGAATGGATCGTACGAATGAATTAGAATAGATCGTACAAATGAAATAGAATGGATCGTACGAATGAACTAGAATGGATACATTCGTGCGAATGAATTAGAATGGATCGTACGATTCATTCTAATTCATTCATACGATCCATTCTAATACATTCGTATGATTCATGCTAATTCATTCGCACGATCCATTCTAATTCATTCGTACGATCCATTCTTATTCATTCATACGATCCATTCTAATTCATTTGCACAATCCATTCTAATTCATTCGTACAATCCATTCTAATTCATTCGTATGATCCATTCTAACTCATTCGGTGGATCCATTCTAATTCATTTGTACGATCCATTCTAATTCTTTCCCACGATCCATTCTAATTTATTCGTACGATCCATTCTAATTCATTCGTACGATCTATTCTAATTCATTCGCACGAATGTAACCATTCTAATTCATTCATACGATTCATTCTAATTCATTCGTATGAGCTATTCTAGTTCATTCGTACGATCCATTCTAATTCATTAATAGAACGTACGAATGAATTAGAATGGATCGTCTGAAAGAATTAGAATGGATTTTATGAATGAATTAGAATGAATTCGTACGATCCATTCTAATTCATTAGCATGATCTATTCTAGTTCGTTCATACGATCCATTCTAATTCATTCGTAGGATCCATTCTAATTCATTCGTACAATCCATTCTAATCCATTCGTACGATCGTACGAATGAATTAGAATGGATCGTACGAATGAATTAGAATAGATTGTGCGAATGAATTAGAATGGATCGTACGAATAAATTAGAATGGATCGTATGAATGAATTAGAATGGATCATACGAATGAAATAGAATGGATTGTGTGAATGAATTATAATGGATCGTACGAATGAATTAGAATGGATCGTGTGAAAGAATTAGAATGGATTGTATGAATGAATTAGAATAGATCGAATGAATGAATTAGAATGGATCGTACGAATGAATTAGAATGGATCGTACGAATGAATTAGAATGGATCATACGAATGAGTAAGAATGGATCGTACGAATGAAATAGAATAGATTGTACGAATGAATTAGAATGGATCCTACGAATGAATTAGAATGGATCGTGTGAAAGAATTAGAATGGATTGTATGAATGAATTACAATGGATCGTGCGAATCAATTAGAATGGATCGTACGAATGAATTAGAATGGATCGTGCTAATGAATTAGAATTGATCAAACGAATGAATTAGCATGGATCGTGCTAATAAATTAGAATGGAACGTACGAATGAATTAGAATGGATCGTGTGAAAGAATTAGAATGCATTGTATGAATGAATTAGAATGAATTCGTACGATCTATTCGAATTCATTTGCACGATCCATTCTAATTCATTCATACGATCCATTCTAATTCATTCATACAATCCATTCTAATTCTTTCACATGATCCATTCTAATTCATTCGTAGGATCCATTCTAATTCATTCGTACAATCCATTCTAATCCATTCGTACGATCCATTCTAATTCATTCGTACGATCCATTCTAATTCATTCGTACGATCCATTCTAATTCATTCGCACGAATGTATACATTCTAATCCATTCGTACGATCCATTCTAATTCATTCGTAAGATCCATTCTAATTCATTCGTACGATCCATTCTAATTCATTCGTACGATCCATTCTAATTCATTCGTTCGATCCATTTCAATTCATTCGCACGAATGTATCCATTCTAATTCATTCGCACAATCCATTCTATTTCATTCGTACGATCCATTCTTACTCATTCGTATGATCCATTCTAATTCATTCGTTTGATCCATTCTAATTCATTCATATGATCCATTCTAATTCATTCATACGATCCATTCTAATTCATTCATACAATGCATTCTAATTCTTTCACACGATCCATTCTAATTCATTCGTACGATCTATTCTAATTCATTCGTACAATCCATTCTATTTCATTTGTACGATCCATTCTTACTCATTCGTATGATCCATTCTAATTCATTCGTACGATCCATTCTAATTTATTTGTACGATACATTCTAATTCTTTCACACGATCCATTCTAATTCATTCGTAGGATCCATTCTAATTCATTCGTACAATCTATTCTATTTTATTCGAACGATCCATTCTTACTCATTCGTATGATCCATTCTAATTCATTTGTACGATCCATTCTAATTCATTTGTACGATCCATTCTAATTCATTCGCACAATCTATTCTAATTCATTCGTACGATCCATTCTAATTCAATCGTACGATCGTACGAATGAATTAGAATGGATCGTACGGAATGAATTATAATGGATTGTATGAATGAATTAGAATGGATACATTCGTGCGAATGAATTCGAATGGATCATACGAATGAGTAAGAATGGATCGTACGAATGAAATAGAATGGATTGTACGAATGAATTAGAATGGATCATACAAATGAATTAGAATGGATCGTACGAATGAATTAGAATGGATCATACGAATGAGTAAGAATGGATCGTACAAATGAAATAGAATGGATTGTACGAATGAATTAGAATGGATCGTACGAATGAATTAGAATGGATCGTGTGAAAGAATTAGAATGCATTGTATGAATGAATTAGAATGGATCGTGCGAATGAATTAGAATGGATCGTACGAATAAATTTGAATGGATCGTACGAATGAATTAGAATGGATCGTACGAATGAATTAGAATGGATACATTTGTGCGAATGAATTAGAATGGATCGTACGAATGAATTAGAATGGATCGTATGAATGAATTAGAATGGATCGTATGAATGAATTAGAATGGATCGTGCGAATGAATTAGAATGGATCATACGAACGAATTAGAATGGATCGTACGAATGAACTAGAATGGATACATTCGTGCGAATGAATTAGAATGGATCGTACGAATGAATTAGAATGGATCGTACGAATGAATTAGAATGGATCTTACGAATGTATTAGAATGGATCGTACGAATGAATTAGAATGGATCTTACGAATGAATTAGAATGGATCGTACGAATGAATTAGATTGGATGGTACGAATGAATTAGAATCGATACATTCGTGCGAATGAATTAGAATGGATCGGACGAATGAATTAGAATGGATCGTACGAATGAATTAGAATGGATCGTACGAATGAATTAGAATGGATCGTACGAATAAATTAGAATGGATACATTCGTCCGAATAAATTAGAATGGATCATACGAATGAGTAAGAATGGATCGTATGAATGAAATGGAATAGATTGTACGAATGAATTAGAATGGATCCTACGAATGAATTAGAATGGATCGTGTGAAAGAATTAGAATGGATTGTATGAATGAATTAGAATAGATCGTATGAATGAATTAGAATGGATCATGCGAATGAATTCGAATGGATCGTATGAATTAATTCTAATTCATTCATACAATCTATTCTAATTCTTTCACACGATCTATTCTAATTCATTCGTAGGATCCATTCTAATTTATTCATAAAATCTATTCTATTTCATTCGTATGATCCATTCTAATTCATTCGTACGATCCATTCTAATTCATTCATACGATCCATTCTAATTCATTCGTACGATCCATTCTAATTCACTCATACGATCCATTCTAATACATTCATACGATCCATTCTAATTCATTCGCACAAATGTATCCATTCTAATTCATTCATAGGATCCATTCTAATTCATTCGCACGATCCATTCTAATTCATTCGTACGATCCATTCCAATTCATTCGCACGATCTGTTCTTATTCATTCGCACAATCCATTCTAATTCATTCGCACGAATGTATCCATTCTAATTCATTCATACGATCCATTCTATTCATTTGTACGATCCATTCTAATTCATTCGTCTGATCTATTCTAATTAATTAATATGATCCATTCTAATTCATTCGTACGATCCATTCTAATTCATTCATACAATCCATTCTAATTCATTCGCACGAATGTATCCATTCTAATTAATTCGTACGATCCATTCTAATTCATTCGTATGATCCATTCTAATTCATTCGCACAATCCATTCTATTTCATTCGTACGATCCATTCTTACTCATTGGTACGATCCATTCTAATACATTCGCATGAATGTATCCATTCTAATTCATTCGTACGAATCCATTCTAATTCATTCGTACAATCTATTCTATTTCATTCGTACGATCCATTCTTACTCATTCGTATGATCTATTCTAATTCATTCGGACGAATGTATCCATTCTAATTCATTCGTACGATCCATTCTAATTCATTCGTCCGATCCATTCTAATTCATTCGCACGAATGTATCCATTCTAATTCATTCGTACGATCCATTCTAATTCATTCGTAAGATCCATTCTAATTCATTCGTACGATCCATTCTAATTCTTTCGTACGATCCATTCTAATTCATTCGCACGAATGTATCCATTCTAGTTCATTCGTACGATCTATTCTAATTTATTCGCATGGATCGTGCATTCGTACGATCCATTCTAATTCATTCGTCTGATCCATTCTAATTTATTCGTACGATCCATTCTAATTCATTCGTACGATCCATTCTAATTGATTCGCACGAATGTATCCGTTCTAGTTCATTCGTACGATCCATTCTAATTCATTCGCACGATCCATTCTAATTCATTCATACGATCTTTTCTAATTCATTCATACAATCCATTCTAATTCTTTCACACGATCCATTCTAATTCATTCGTACGATCCATTCTAATTCATTCGCACAATCCATTCTATTTCATTCGTACGATCCATTCTTACTCATTCGTATGATCCATTCTAATTCATTCGCACGAATGTATCGATAATGAATTAGAATAGATACATTCGTCCGAATGAATTAGAATGGATCATACAAATGAGTAAGAATGGATCGTACGAATGAAATAGAATAGATTGTACGAATGAATTAGAATGGATCCTACGAATGAATTAGAATAGATCGTGTGAAAGAATTAGAATGGATTGTATGAATGAATTAGAATGAATTCGTACAATCCATTCGAATTCATTCGCACGATCCATTCTAATTCATTCATACGATCCATTCTAATTCATTCATACAATCCATTCTAATTCTTTCACACGATCCATTCTAATTCATCCGTAGGATCCATTCTAATTCATTCGTACAATCTATTCTATTTCATTCGTACGATCCATTCTTACTCATTTGTATGATCCATTCTAATTCATTCGGACGAATGTATCCATTCTAATTTATTCGTACGATCCATTCTAATTCATTCGTACGATCCATTCTAATTCATTCATACGATCCATTCTAATTCATTCGCACGAATGTATCCATTCTAATTCATTCGTACGATCCATTCTAATTCATTCGTACGATCCATTCTAATTCATTCGCACGATCCATTCTAATTCATTCGCACGAATGTATCCATTCTAATTCATTCATACGATCCATTCTAATTCATTCGTACGATCCATTCTAATTCATTAGCACAAATGTATCCATTCTAATTCATTCGTACGATCCATTCTAATTCATTCGCACGATCCATTCAAATTCATTCGTACGATCCATTCTAATTAATTCGTACGATCCATTCTAATTCATTCATACAATCCATTCTAATTCATTCGCACGAATGTATCCATTCTAATTCATTCGTACGATCAGTTCTAATTCATTCACAAAATCTATTCTAATTCATTCATACGATCCATTCTAATTCATTCACACGAATGTATCCATTCTAATTCATTCATACGATCCATTCTAATTCATTCGTACGATCCATTCTAATTCACTCATACGATCCATTCTAATACATTCATATGATCCATTCTAATTCATTTGCACGAATATATCCATTCTAATTCATTCGTACGATCCATTCTAATTCCTTCATACGATCCATTCTAATTCATTCGTACGATCTATTCTATTTCGTTCGTACGATCCATTCTTACTCATTCATACGATCCATTCTAATTCATTCGTCCGATCCATTCTAATTCATTCGCACGAATGTATCCATTCTAGTTCATTCGTTCGATCAATTCTAATTCATTAGCACGATCCATTCTAATTCATTCGTACGATCCATTCTAATTCATTCGCACGATCCATTCTAATTCATTCATAGGATCCATTCTAATTCATTCATACGATCTATTCTAATTCATTCGCACGAATTTATACATTCTAATTCATTCGTACGATCCATTCTAATTCATTCATACGATCCATTCTAATTCATTCGTTCGATCCATTCTAATTCATTCGCACGAATGTATCCATTCTAGTTCATTCGTACGATCTATTCTAATTCATTCGCATGGATCGTGCATTCGTACGATCCATTCTAATTCATTCGTAAGATCCATTCTAATTCATTCGTACGATCCATTCTAATTCATTCGTACGATCCATTCTAATTCAATCGCACGAATGTATCCATTCTAGTTCATTCGTACGATCCATTCTAATTCATTCGTACGATCCATTCTAATTCATTCATACGATCTATTCTAATTCATTCATACAATCCATTCTAATTCTTTCACACGATCCATTCTAATTCATTCATACGATCCATTCGTGCGAATGAATTAGAATGGACCGTACGAATGAATTAGAATGGATACATTCGTGCGAATGAATTAGAATGGATCGGACGAATGAATTAGAATGGATCGTACGAATGAATTAGAATGGATCGTACGAATAAATTAGAATGGATACATTCGTCCAAATGAATTTGAATGGATCATATGAATGAGTAAGAATGGATCGTACTAATGAAATAGAATAGATTGTACGAATGAATTAGAATGGATCCTACGAATGAATTAGAATAGATCGTGTGAAAGAATTAGAATGGATTGTATGAATGAATTAGAATGAATTCGTATGATCCATTCGAATTCATTCGCACGATCCATTCTAATTCATTCATACGATCCGTTCTAATTCATTCATACAATCCATTCTAATTCTTTCATACGATCCATTCTAATTCATTCGTAGGATCCATTCTAATTCATTCGTACAATCTATTCTATTTCATTTGTACGATCCATCTTACTCATTCGTATGATCCATTCTAATTCATTCAGACGAATGTATCCATTCTAGTTTATTCGTACGATCCATTCTAATTAATTCGTACGATCCGTTCTAATTCATTCGTACGATCCATTCTAATTCATTCGTCCGATCCATTCTAATTCATTCGCACAAATGTATCCATTCTAATTCATTCGTACGATCCATTCTAATTCATTCGTACGATCCATTCTAATTCATTCGTAAGATCCATTCATTCATATGATCCATTCTAATGGATACATTTGTGCGAATGAATCTAAATGGATTGTATGAATGAATTACAATGGATTGTACGAATGAATTAGAATGGATCGTACAAAGGAATTAGAATAGCTCATACGAATGAATTAGAATGAATCTTATGAGTGAATTAGAATGGTTATATTCGTGCGAATGAATTAGAATAGATCGTACGAATGAATTAGAATGGATCGTACGAATAAATTAGAATGGATCGTGGGAATGAATTAGAATGGATCGTACGAATGAATTAGAATGGATCCACCGAATGAGTTAGAATGGATCATACGAATGAATTAGAATGGATTGTACGAATGAATTAGAATGGATTGTGCGAATGAATTAGAATGGATCGTATGAATGAATAAGAATGGATCGTATGAATGAATTAGAATGATTATAATGGATCGTATGAGTGAATTAGAATGGATCATACGAATTAATTAGAATGGATCATACGAATGAATTAGAATGGATCGTATGAATGAAATAGAATGGATCGTACGAATGAATTAGAATGGATACATTCGTGCGAATGAATTAGAATGGATTGTGCGAATGAATAAGAACAGATCGTGCGAATGAATTAGAATGGATCGTGTGAAAGAATTAGAATGGATCGTACGAATGAATTAGAATGGATCGTGCGAATGAATTAGAATTGATCGTACGAATGAATCAGAATGGACACATTCGTGCGAATGAAATAGAATCGATCGTACGAATGAATTAGAATGGATCGTACGTATGAATTAGAATAGATCATACAAATGAATTAGAATGGATCGTACGAAGGAATTAGAATGGATCATACGAATGAATTAGAATGGATATATTCGTGCAAATGAATTAGAATGGATCGTATGAATGTATTTGAATGGATCGTTTGAGTGAATTAGAATGGATCATACGAATGAATTAGAATGGATCGTATGAATGAATTAGAACTGATCGTACGAATGAATTAGAATGGATCGTACGAATGAATTAGAATGGATACATTTGTGCGAATGAATTAGAATGGATCGTACGAATGAATTAGAATGGATCGTATGAATGAATTAGAATGGATACATTCGTGCGAATGAATTAGAATGGATCGTGCGAATCCATTAGACAGGATCGTGCGAATGAATAAGAATGGATCATACGAATGAATTAGAATGGATCGTATGAATTAATTAGAATGGATACATTCGTGTGAATGAATTAGAATGGATTGTATGAATGAATTAGAATAGATCGTACGAATGAATTAGAATGGATCATACGAATTAATTAGAATGGATCATACGAATGAATTAGAATAGATCGTACGAATGAATTAGAATGGATCGTACGAATGAACTAGAATGGATCGTAGGAATGAACTAGAATGGATACATTCGTGCGAATGAATTAGAATGGATCGTACGAATGAATTAGAATGGATCGTACGATTCATTTTAATTCATTCGTACGATACATTCTAATACATTCGTACGATTCATGCTAATTCATTCGCACGATCAATTCTAATTCATTCGTACGATCCATTCTTATTCATTCATATGATCCATTCTAATTCATTCGTACGATCCATTCTAATTCATTCGTACGATCCATTCTAATTCATTCTAATCCATTCTAATTCATTCGTACAATCTATTCTATTTCATTCGTACAAATGAACTAGAATGGATACATTCGTACGAATGAATTAGAATGGATCATACGAATTAATTAGAATGGATCATACGAATGAATTAGAATGGATTGTACGAATGAATTAGAATGGATCATACGAAGGAATTAGAATGGATCGTACGAATGAACTAGAATGGATTAGAATGGATCGTACGAATGAATTAGAATGGATCGTACGAATGAATTAGAATGGATCATACGAATGAATTAGAATGGATCATACGAATTAATTAGAATGGATCATACGAATGAATTATAATGGATCGTTCGAATGATTTAGAATGGATCGTACGAATGAATTAGAATGGATACATTTGTGCGAATGAAATAGAATGGATCGTACGAATGAATTAGAATGGATCGTATGAATGAATTAGAATGGATCGTACGAATGAATTAGAATGGATCGTGCGAATGAATTAGAATGGATCGTACGAATCAATTAGAATGGATCATACGAATGAACTAAAATGGATACATTCGTGCGAATGAATTAGAATGGATCGTACGAATGAATTAGAATGGATCGTACGAATGAATTAGAATGGATCTTACGAATGAATTAGAATGGATCGTACGAATGAATTAGAATGGATCGTACGAATGAATTAGAATGGATACAATAAATTAGAATAGATCGTACGAATGAATTAGAATGGATCGTACGAAGGAATTAGAATGGATCGTACGAATGAACTAGAATGAATTAGAATGGATCGTACGAAAGAATTAGAATGGATCGTACGAATGAATTAGAATGGATTATAAGAATTAATTAGAATGGATCATACGAATGAATTAGAATGGATCGTACGAATGAATTAGAATGGATCGTACGAATGAATTAGAATGGATCGTACGAATGAATTAGAATGGATACATTCGTTCGAATGAATTAGAATGGATTATGCGAATGAATAAGAACAGATCGTGCGAATGAATTAGAATGGATCGTACGAATGAATTAGAATGGATCGTGCGAATGAATTAGAATGGATCGTACGAATGAATTAGAATGGATACATTTGTGCGAATGAATTAGAATGGATCGTACGAATGAATTAGAATGGATCGTATGAATGAATTAGAATGGATCGTACGAATGAATTAGAATGGATCGTGCGAATGAATTAGAATGGATCATACGATCCATTCGAATTCATTCACACGAACCATTCTAATTCATTCGTACGATCCATTCTAATTCATTCATACGATCCATTCTAATTCATTCGTACGATCCATTCTAATTCATTCGCAATCTATTCTAATTAGAATGGATCGTATGAATGAATTAGAATGGATCGTACGAATGAATTAGAATGGTTCGTGTGAATGAATTCGAATGGATCGTATGATCCATTCTATTTCATTCGCACGATCCATTCTAATTAGAATAGATTGCGAATGAATTAGAATGGATCGTATGAATGAATTAGAATGGTTACATTCATGCGAATGAATTAGAATAGATCGTGCGAATGAATTAGAATGGATTCGTACGAATGTATTAGAATGGATACATTCGTGCGAATGAATTAGAATGGATCGTACCAATGAGTAAGAATGGATCGTACGAATAAAATAGAATGGATTGTGCGAATGAATTAGAATGGATCGCACGAATGTATCCATTCTAATTCATTCGTACGATCGATTCTAATTCATTCGTACGATCCATTCTAATTCATTCGTATGATCCATTCTAATTAATTCGTATGATCCATTCTAATTCATTCGTACGATCCATTCTAATTCATTCATACAATCCATTCTAATTCATTCGTACGATCCATTCTAATTCACTCATACGATCCATTCTAATACATTCATACGATCCATTCTAATTCATTTGCACGAATATATCCATTCTAATTCATTCGTACGATCCATTCTAATTCCTTCGTACGATCCATTCTAATTCATTCGTACGATCTATTCTAATTCATTCGTACGATCCATTCTAATTCATTCGTACGAATGAATTAGAATGGATACATTCGTGCGAATGAATTAGAATGGATACATTCGTGCGAAAGAATTAGAATAGATCGTATGAATGAATTAGAATGGATCCTATGAATGAATTAGAATAGATCGTGCGAATGAATTAGAATGGATCGTACGAATGAATTAGAATGGATCATGCTAATGAATTAGAATTGATCGAACGAATGAATAAGCATGGATCGTGCTAATGAATTAGAATGGATTGTACGAATGAATTAGAATGGATCAAATGAATGAATTAGAATGGTTACATTCATGCGAATGAATTAGAATGGATCGTACGAATGGATTAGAATGGATCGTACGAGTGGATTAGAATGGATACATTCGAGCGAATGAATTAGAATGGATCGTACGAATGAATTAGAATGGATCGTACGAATAAATTAGAATGGATACATTCGTCCGAATAAATTAGAATGGATCATATGAATGAGTAAGAATGGATTGTACGAATGAAATAGAATAGATTGTACGAATGAATTAGAATGGATTCGTACGAATGAATTAGAATGGATCGTATGAATGAATTAGAATGGATCATACGAATTAATTAGAATGGATCGTACGAATGAATTAGAATGGATCGTACGAATGAATTAGAATGGATACATTCGTGCGAATGAATTAGAATGGATCGGACGAATGAATTAGAATAGATCGTACGAATGAATTAGAATGGTTCGTACGAATGGATTAGAATGGATACATTCGTGCGAATGAATTAGAATGGATTGTATGAATGAATTAGAATGGATCGTACGAATGAATTAGAATGGATCGTACGAATGAATTAGAATGGATCGTACGAATGGATTAGAATGGATTGTACGAATGAATTAGAATGGATCCTACGAATGAATTAGAATGGATCGTGTGAAAGAATTAGAATGGATTGTATGAATGAATTAGAATGGATCGTATGAATGAATTAGAATGGATTGTGCGAATGAATTAGAATTGATCGAACGAATGAATTAGCATGGATCGTGCTAATGAATTAGAATGGAACGTACGAATGAATTAGAATGGATCGTGTGAAAGAATTAGATTGGATTGTATGAATGAATTAGAATGAATTCGTACGATCCATTCGAATTCATTCGCACGATCCATTCTAATTCATTCATACGATCCATTCTAATTTATTCATACAATCCATTCTAATTCTTTCACACGATCCATTCTAATTCATTCGTAGGATCTATTCTAATTCATTCGTACAATCCATTCTAATCCATTCGTACGATCCATTCTAATTCATTCGTACGATCCATTCTAATTCATTCGTACGATCCATTCTAATTCATTCATACAATCCATTCTAATTCATTCGCACGAATGTATCCATTCTAATCCATTCGTACGATCCATTCTAATTCATTCGTAAGATCCATTCTAATTCATTCGTACGATCCATTCTAATTCATTCGTACGATCCATTCTAATTCATTCGTACGATCCATTCTAATTCATTCGCACGAATGTATCCATTCTAATTCATTCGTACAATCCATTCTATTTCATTCGTACGATCCATTCTTACTCATTCGTATGATCCATTCTAATTCATTTGTATGATCCATTCTAATTCATTCGTACGATCCATTCTAATTCATTCGTACGATCCATTCTAATTCATTCGCACGATCCATTCTAATTCATTCATACGATCCATTCTAATTCATTCATATGATCCATTCTAATTCATTCCTACAATCCATTCTAATTCATTCGCCCGATCCATTCTAATTCATTCATACGATCCATTCTATTCGAATGGATCATGCGATCCATTCGAATTCATTCGCACGATCCATTCTAATTCATTCATACGATCCATTCTAATTCATTCATACAATGCTTTCTAATTCTTTCACACGATCCATTCTAATTCATTCGTACGATCCATTCTTATTCATTCGTACAATCCATTCTATTTCATTTGTACGATCCATTCTTACTCATTCGTATGATCCATTCTAATTCATTCGTACGATCCATTCTAATTCATTTGTACGATCCATTCTAATTCTTTCACACGATCCATTCTAATTCATTCGTAGAATCCATTCTAATTCATTCGTACAGTCTATTCTAATTCATTCGTACGATCCATTCTAGTTCATTCGTACGACGTACGAATGAATTAGAATGGATCGTACGGAATGAATCAGAATGGATTATATGAATGAATTAGAATGGATACATTCGTGCGAATGAATTAGAATGGATCATACGGATGAGTAAGAATGGATCGTACGAATGAAATAGAATGGATTGTACGAATGAATTAGAATGGATCGTACAAATGAATTAGAATGGATCGTACGAATGAATTAGAATGGATCATACGAATGAATTAGAATGGATCGTGTGAAAGAATTAGAATGGATTGTATGAATGAATTAGAATAGATCGTATGAATGAATTAGAATGGATCGTACGAATGAATTAGAATGGATCGTACGAATGAACTAGAATGGATACATTCGTGCGAATGAATTAGAATGGATCGTATGAGTGAATTAGAATGGATCGTACGAATGAATTAGAATGGATCTTACGAATGAATTAGAATGGATCATACGAATGCACGATCCATGCTAATTCATTCGTTCGATCAATTCTAATTCATTAGCACGATCCAATCTAATTCATTCATAGGATCCATTCTAATTCATTCGCACGATCCATTCTAATTCATTCGTACGATCCATTCTAATTCTTTCACACAATCCATTCTAGTTCATTCGTACGATCCATTCTAATTCATTCGTACGATCTATTCTAATTCATTCGTACGATCCATTCTAATTCATTCGTACGATCCATTCTAATTCCTTCGTACGATCCATTCTAATTCATTCATACAATCTATTCTAATTCATTCATACAATCCATTCAAATTCTTTCACACGATCCATTCTAATTCATTCGTACGATCCATTCTAATTCATTCATACAATTTATTCTAATTCTTTCACACGATCCATTCTAATTCATTCGTACGTTCCATTCTAATTCATTAGCAAAATCCATGCTAATTCATTCGTTCGATCAATTCTAATTCATTAGCACGATCCATTCTAATTCATTCGTACGATCCATTCTAATTCATTCGCACGATCCATTCTAATTCATTCATAGGATCCATTCTAATTCATTCATACGATCTATTCTAATTCTTTCGCATGAATGTATCCATTCTAATTCATTCGCACGAATGTATCTATTCTAATTCATTCGTACGATCCATTCTAATTCATTCGTACGATCCATTCTACTTCATTCGTACGATCCATTCTAATTCATTCATACGATCTATTCTAATTCATTCATACAATCCATTCTAATTCTTTCACACGATCCATTCTAATTCATTCGTACGATCCATTCTAATTCATTCGCACAATCCATTCTATTTCATTCGTATGATCCATTCTTACTCATTGGTACGATCCATTCTAATTGATTCGCACGAATGTATCCATTCTAATTCATTCGTACGAATCCATTCTAATTCATTCGTACAATCCATTCTATTTCATTCGCACGATCCATTCTTACTCATTCGTATGATCCATTCTAATTCATTCGCACGAATGTATCCATTCCAAATCATTCGTACGATCCATTCTAATTCATTCGTACGATCCATTCGAAATCATTCGTACAATCCATTCTATTTCATTCGTACGATCAATTCTAATTCATTAGCACGATCCATTCTAATTTATTCGTACGATCCATTCAAATTCATTCGCACGATCCATTCTAATTCATTCGTACAATCCATTCTATTTCATTCGTACGATCCATTCTTACTCATTCGTATGATCCATTCTAATTCATTCGTACGATCCAATCTAATTCATTCATACGATCATACGAATGAATTAGAATGGATCGTACGGAATGAATAAGAATGGATTGTATGAATGAATTTGAATGATACATTCGTGCGAATGAATTAGAATGGATCATACGAATGAGTAAGAATGGATCGTACGAATGAATTAGAATAGATCATACGAGTGAATTAGAATAGATCGTACGAAGGAATTAGAATGGATACATTTGTGCGAATGAATTAGAATGGATCGGACGAATGAATTAGAATGGATCGTACGAATGAACTGGAATGGATACATTCGTGCGAATGAATTAGAAAGGATCGTACGAATGAATTAGAATGGATCGTACGAATGAATTAGAATGGATCTTACGAATGAATTAGAATGGATCGTATGAATGAATTAGAATGGATCGTACGAATGAATTAGAATGGATACATTCGTGCGAATGAATTAGAATGGATCGGACGAATAAATTAGAATGGATCGTACGAATGAATTAGAATGGATCAAATGAATGAATTAGAATGGTTACATTCATGCGAATGAATTAGAATGGATCGTACGAATGGATTAGAATGGATCGTACGAATGGATTAGAATGGATACATTCGAGCGAATGAATTAGAATGGATCGTACGAATGAATTAGAATGGATCGTACGAATGGATTAGAATGGATCCGACGAATGGATTAGAATGGATACCTTTGTGCATATGAATTAGAATGGATCGTACGAATGAATTAGAATGGATCATATTAATGAATTAGAATGGATCGTACGAATGAATTAGAATGGATACATTCGTGCAAATGAATTAGAATGGATCGTGCGAATCCATTAGACTGGATCGTGCGAATGAATAAGAATGGATCATACGAATGAATTAGAATGGATCATACGAATTAGAATGAATTAGAATGAATTAGAATGAATCGTATGAATTAGAATGGATCGTACGAATGAATTTGAATGGATCGTACGAATGAATTAGAATGGATCGTACGAATGAATTAGAATGGATCGTGCGAATGAATTAGAATGGATCGTACCAATGAGTAAGAATGGATCATACGAATGAATAGAATGGATCGTATGAATGAATTAGAATGGATCGTATGAATGAATTAGAATAGATTTTGTGAAAGAATTAGAATGGATTAGAATGGATCGTACGAATGAATTAGAATGGATACATTCGTGCGAATGAATTAGAATGGATCGGACGAATGAATTAGAATGGATCGTACGAATGAATTAGAATGGATCGTACGAATGAATTAGAATAGATTGTACGAATGAATTAGAATGGATCAAATGAATGAATTAGAATGGTTACATTCATGCGAATGAATTAGAATGGATCGTACGAATGGATTAGAATGGATCGTACGAATGGATTAGAATGGATACATTCATGCGAATGAATTAGAATGGATCGTACGAATGAATTAGAATGGATCGTACGAATGAATTAGAATGGATCTTACGAATGAATTAGAATGGATCGTACGAATGAATTAGAATGGATCGTACGAATGAATTAGAATGGATACATTCGTGCGAATGATTTTGAATGGATCGGACGAATGAATTAGAATGGATCGTACGAATGAATTAGAATGGATCAAATGAATGAATTAGAATGGTTACATTCATGCGAATGAATTAGAATGGATCGTACGGAATGAATTAGAATGGATTGTATGAATGAATTAGAATGGATACATTCGTACGAATCAATTAGAATGGATCATACGAATGAGTAAGAATGGATCGTACGAATGAAATAGAATGGATTGTACGAATGAATTAGAATGGAGCGTACAAATGTATCAGAATGGATCGTACGAATGAATTAGAATGGATCGTACGAATGAATTAGAATGGATCGTTCGAATGAATTAGAATGGATCGTACCAATGAGTAAGAATGGATCGTACGAATGAATAGAATGGATCGTATGAATGAATTAGAATGGATACATTCGTGTGAATGAATTAGAATGGATCGTATGAATGAATTAGAATAGATTTTGTGAAAGAATTAGAATGGATTAGAATGGATCATACGAATGAATTAGAATGGATACATTCGTGCGAATGAATTAGAATGGATCGGACGAATAAATTAGAATGGATCGTACGAATGAATTAGAATGGATCGTATGAATCAATTAGAATAGATTGTGCGAATGAATTAGAATGGATCGTACGAATGAATTAGAATGGATCGTAAAAATGAATTAGAATGGATCCTACGAATGAGTAAGAATGGATCGTACGAATGAATTAGAATGGATCGTACAAATGAATTAGAATGGATCGTATGAATAAATTAGAATGGATACATTTGTCCGAATGAATTAGAATGGATCATACGAATAAGTAAGAATGGATCGTACGAATGAAATAGAATTGATTGTACGAATGAATTAGAATGGATCCTACGAATGAATTAGAATGGATCATGTGAAATACGAATGAATTAGAATGGATATATTCGTGCAAATGAATTAGAATGGATCGTATGAATGTATTAGAATGGATCGTATGAGTGAATTAGAATGGATCATGTGAATGAATTAGAATGGATCGTACGAATGAATTAGAATGGATCGTATGAATGAATTAGAATGGATCATACGAATGAATTAGAATGGATCGTACGAATGAATTAGAATGGATCGTACGAATGAATTAGAATGGATCGTATGAATGAATTAGAATGGATCGTACGAATGAATTAGAATAGATCGTACGAATGAATTAGAATGGATCGTACGAATGAATTAGAATGGATCATACGAATTAATTAGAATGGATCATACAAATGAATTAGAATGGATCGTACGAATGAATTAGAATAGATCGTACGAATGAATTAGAATGGATCGTACGAATGAATTAGAATGGATCGTGTGAAAGAATTAGAATGGATCATACAAATGAATTAGAATGGATTAGAATGGATCGTGCGAATGAATTAGAATGGATCGTACGAATGAATTAGAATGGATTGTATGAATGAATTAGAATGGATCTTACGAATGAATTAAAATGGATCGTATGAATGAATTAGAACGGATCCTATGAATGAATTAGAATGGATACATTCGTGCGAATGAATTAGAATGGATCGGACGAATGAATAAGAATGGATCCGACGAATTAATTAGAATGGATCGTATGAATAAATTAGAATGGATACATGTGTCTGAATGAATTAGAATGGATCATATGAATGAGTAAGAATGGATCGTATGAATGAAATAGAATAGATTGTACGAATGAATTAGAATGGATCATACGAATGAATTTGAATGGATCGTGTGAAAGAATAAAAAAGGGATTGTATGAATGAATTAGAATGGATCGTATGAATGAATTAGAATGGATCGTGCGAGTGAATTCGAATGGATCGTACGAATTCATTCTAATTCATTCATACAATCCATTCAAATTCTTTCACACGATCTATTCTAATTCATTCGTAGGATCCATTCTAATTCATTCGTACAATCTATTCTATTTCATTCGTACGATCCAATCTTACTCATTCGTATGATCCATTCTAATTCATTCGGACGAATGTATCCATTCTAATTCATTCGTACGATCCATTCTAATTCATTCGTACGATCCATTCTAATTCATTCGTCCGATCCATTCTAATTCATTCGCACGAATGTATCCATTCTAATTCATTCATACGGTCCATTCTAATTCATTTGCACAATCCATTCTATTTCATTCGTACGATCCATTCTTACTCATTCGTATGATCCATTATGGATACATTCGTGCGAATGAATTAGAATGGATTATACGAATGAGTAAGAATGGATCTTACGAATGAAATAGAATGGATTGTGCGAATGAATTAGAATGGATCGTACGAATGAATTAGAATGGATCGTACGAATGAATTAGAATGGATCGTGTGAAGGAATTAGAATGGATTGTATGAATGAATTAGAATAGATCGTATGAATGAATTAGAATGGATCGTACGAATGAATTAGAATGGATCGTACTAATGAACTAGAATGGATACATTCGTGCGAATGAATTAGAATGGATCGTATGAATGAATTAGAATGGATCGTACGAATGAATTAGAATGGATCGTACGAATGCACGATCCCTGCTAATTCATTCGTTCGATCAATTCTAATTCATTAGCACGATCCATTCTAATTCATTCGTACGATCCATTCTAATTCATTCGCAGGATCCATTCTAATTCATTCGTACGATCCATTCTAATTCTTTCACACGATCCATTCTAATTCATTCGTACGATCCATTCTAATTCATTCGTACGATCTATTCTAATTCATTCGTACGATCCATTCTAATTCATTCATACAATCCATTCTAATTCTTTCACACGATCCATTCTAATTCATTCGTACGATCCATTCTAATTCATTCGTGCAATCCATTCTATTTCATTCGTACGATCCATTCTTACTCATTCGTACGATCCTTTCTAATTCATTCACACGAATGTATCCATTCGTACGAATGAATTAGAATAGATTGTACGAATGAATTAGAATGGATCGTACGAATGAATTAGAATGGATCGTATGAATGAATTAAAATGGATCGTACGAATGAATTAGAATGGATCGTGCGAATGAATTAGAATGGATACATTCGTGCGAATAAATTAGAATGGATCGGACGAATGAATTAGAATGGATCGTACGAATGAATTAGAATGGATCATACGAATAAATTAGAATGGATACATTCGTCCGAATGAATTAGAACTGATCATACGAATGAGTAAGAATGGATCGTACGAATGAAATAGAATAGATTGTACGAATGAATTAGAATGGACCTACAAATGAATTAGAATGGATCGTGTGAATGAATTAGAATGGATTGGATCCATTCTAATTCATTCGCATTAATATAACCATTCTAATTCATTCATTTGATCCATTCTAATTCATTCGTACGATCCATTCTAATTTATTCGTCCGATCCATTCTAATTCATTCGCACGATCTGTTCTTATTCATTCGCACAATCCATTCTAATTCATTCGCACGAATGTATCTATTCTAATTCATTTGTACGATCCATTCTAATTCATTCGTACGATCCATTCTAATTCATTCGTATGATCCATTCTAATTAATTCGTATTATCCATTCGTACGATCCATTCTAATTCATTCGTACGATCCATTCTAATCCATTCTAGTTCATTCGTACGATCCATTCTAATTCCTTTGTACGATCCATTCTAATTCATTCGTACGATCCATTCTAATTCATTCGTACGATCCATTCTAATTCATTCGTATGATCCATTCTAATTAATTCGTATGATCCATTCTAATTCATTCGTACGATCCATTCTAATTCATTCATACAATCCATTCTAATTCATTCGCACGAATCTATCCATTCTAATTAATTCGTACGATCCATTCTAATTCATTCGTATGATCCATTCTAATTCATTCGCAGAATCCATTCTATTTCATTCGTACGATCCATTCTTACTCATTGGTACGATCCATTCTAATTCATTCGCATAAATGTATCCATTCTAATTCATTCGTACGAATCCATTCTAATTCATTCGTACAATCTATTCTATTTTATTCGTACGATCCATTTTTACTCATTCGTATGATCCATTCTAATTCATTCGGACGAATGTATCCATTCTAATTTATTCGTACGATCCATTCTAATTCATTCGTACGATCCATTCTAATTCATTCGTACGATCCATTCTAATTCATTCGTCCGATCCATTCTAATTCATTCGCACGAATGTATCCATTCTAACTCATTCGTACGATCCATTCTAATTCATTCGTACGATCCATTCTAATTCATTCGTAAGATCCATTCTAATTGATTCGTACGATCCATTCTAATTGATTCTAATTCTTTCGTACGATCCATTCTAATTCATTCGTATGATCTATTCTTATTCATTCGCACGATCCAGTCTAATTGATTCGCACGATCCATTCTAATTCAATCGCACGAATGTATCCATTCTAATTCATTCGTACGATCCATTCTAATTCATTAATATGATCCATTCTAATTTATTCGTACGATCCATTCAAATTCATTCGTATGATCTATTCTTATTCATTCGCACGATCAAGACTAATTGATTTGCACGATCCATTCTAATTCATTCGCACGAATGTATCCATTCTAATTCATTCGTACGATCCATTCTAATTCATTAATATGATCCATTCTAATTCATTCGTACGATCCATTCTAATTCATATGCACAAAGGTATCCATTCTAATCCATTCGTAGGATCCTTTCTAATCCATTTGTATGATCCATTCTAATTCATTCGCACGATCCATTCTAATTCATTCATAGGATCCATTCTAATTCATTCATACGATCTATTCTAATTCTTTCGCACGAATGTATCCATTCTAATTCATTCGCATGAATGTATCCATTCTAATTCATTCGTACGATCCATTCTAATTCATTCGTACGATCCATTCTAATTCATTCGTAAGATCCATTCTAATTCATTTGTACGATCCATTCTAATTCATTCTAATTCATTCGTACGATCCATTCTAATTCATTCGTATGATCTATTCTTATTCATTCGCACGATCCAGTCTAATTGATTTGCACGATCCATTCTAATTCATTCGCACGAGTGTATCCATTCTAATTCATTTGTACGATCCATTCTAATTCATTAATATGATCCATTCTAATTCATTCGTACGATCCATTCTAATTCATTCGTATGATCTATTCTTATTCATTCGCACGATCCAGTCTAATTGATTCGCACGATCCATTCTAATTCATTCGCACGAATGTATCCATTCTAATTCATTCGTACGATCCATTCTAATTCATTAATATGATCCATTCTAATTCATTCGTACGATCCATTCTAATTCATATGCACAAAGGTATCCATTCTAATCCATTCATAGGATCCATTCTAATCCATTCGTACGATCCATTCTAATTCATTCATACAATTCATTCTAATTTATTCGCTCAAATGTATCCATTCTAATCCATTCGTACGATCCATTCTAATCCGTTCGTACGATCCATTCTAATTCATTCGAATGAATGTAACCATTCTAATTCATTCATTTGATCCATTCTAATTCATTCGTACGATCCATTCTAATTCATTAGTCCGATCCATTCTAATTCATTCGCACGAATGGATACATTCTAGTTCATTCTTACGATCCATTCTAATTCATTCGTACGATCCATTCTAATTCATTCGTACGATCCATTCTAATTCATTCATACAATCTTTCTAATTCATTCGCACGATCCATTTTAATTCACTCATACAATCCATTCTAATACATTCAAACGATCCATTCTAATTCATTTGCACAAATATATCCATTCTAATTTATTCGTACGATCCATTCTAATTCCTTCGTACGATCTATTCTAATTCATTTGTACGATCCATTCTAATTCATTCATACGATCCATTCTAATTCATTCGTACGATCCATTCTAATTCATTCGCACAAATGTATCCATTCTAATTCATTCGTACGATCCATTCTAATTCATTCGTACGATCCATTCTATTTCATTCGTAAGATCCTTTCTAATTCATTCGTACGGTCCATTCTAATTCATTCGTAGGATCCATTCTAATTCATTCGCGAATGTATCCATTCTAATTCATTCGTACGATCCATTCTAATTCATTCGTATGATCCATTCTAATTCATTCGTACGATCCATTCTAATTCATTCTAATTCTTTCGTACGATCCATTCTAATTCATTCGTATGATCTATTCTTATTCATTCGCACGATCCAGTCTAATTAATTCGCACGATCCATTCTAATTCATTCGCACGAATGTATCCATTCTAATTCGTTCGTACGATCCATTCTAATTCATTAATATGATCCATTCTAATTTATTCGTACAATCCATTCAAATTCATTCGTATGATCTATTCTTATTCATTCGCACGATCCAGACTAATTGATTTGCACGATCCATTCTAATTCATTCGCACAAATGTATCCATTCTAATTCATTCGTACGATCCATTCTAATTCATATGCACAAAGGTATCCATTCTAATCCATTCGTAGGATCCATTCTAATCCATTTGTACGATCCATTCTAATTCATTCGTACGATCCATTCTAATTCATTAGCTCGAATGTATCCATTCTTATCCATTCGTACGATCCATTCTAATCCATTCGTACGATCCCATTCTAATTCATTCGCATGAATGTAACCATTCTAATTCATTCATTTGATCCATTCTAATTCATTCGTACGATCCATCCTAATTCATTCGTCCGATCCATTCTAATTCATTAGCACGATCCATTCTAATTCATTCGTACGATCCATTCTAATTCATTCGCACGATCCATTCTAATTCATTCATAGGATCCATTCTAATTCATTCATACGATCTATTCTAATTCTTTCGCACGAATGTATCCATTCTAATTCATTCGCACGAATGTATCCATTCTAATTCATTCGTACGATCCATTCTAATTCATTTGTACGATCCATTCTAATTCATTCGTAAGATCCATTCTAATTCATTTGTACGATCCATTCTAATTCATTCTAATTCATTCGAACGATCCATTCTAATTCATTCGTATGATCTATTCTTATTCATTCGCACGATCCAGTCTAATTGATTTGCACGATCCATTCTAATTCATTCGCACGAATGTATCCATTCTAATTCATTCGTACGATCCATTCTAATTCATTAATATGATCCATTCTAATTCATTCGTACGATCCATTCTAATTCATTCGTATGATCTATTCTTATTCATTCGCACGATCCAGTCTAATTGATTCGCACGATCCATTCTAATTCATTCGCACGAATGTATCCATTCTAATTCATTCGTACGATCCATTCAAATTCATTAATATGATCCATTCTAATTCATTCGTACGATCCATTCTAATTCATATGCACAAAGGTATCCATTCTAATCCATTCGTAGGATCCATTCTAATCCATTCGTACGATCCATTCTAATTCATTCGTACGATTCATTCTAATTCATTCGCTCGAATGTATCCATTCTAATCCATTCGTACGATCCATTCTAATCCGTTCGTATGATCCATTCTAATTCATTCGCATGAATGTAACCATTCTAATTCATTCATTTGATCCATTCTAATTCATTCGTACGATCCATTCTAATTCATTAGTCCGATCCATTCTAATTCATTCGCACGAATGGATACATTCTAGTTCATTCTTACGATCCATTCTAATTCATTCGTACGATCCATTCTAATTCATTCATACAATCCTTCTAATTCATTCGCACGATCCATTCTAATTCACTCATACGATCCATTCTAATACATTCAAACGATCCATTCTAATTCATTTGCATGAATATATCCATTCTAATTTATTCGTACGATCCATTCTAATTCCTTCGTACGATCTATTCTAATTCATTTGTACGATCCATTCTAATTCATTCATACGATCCATTCTAATTCATTCGTACGATCCATTCTAATTCATTCGCACAAATGTATCCATTCTAATTCATTCGTACGATCCATTCTAATTCATTCGTACGATCCATTCTAATTCATTCGTAAGATCCATTCTAATTCATTCGTACGGTCCATTCTAATTCATTCGTACGATCCATTCTAATTCATTCGCGAATGTATCCATTCTAATTCATTCTTACGATCCATTCTAATTCATTCGTACGATCCATTCTAATTCATTCGTACGATCCATTCTAATTCATTCTAATTCTTTCGTACGATCCATTCTAATTCATTCGTATGATCTATTCTTATTCATTCGCACGATCCAGTCTAATTGATTCGCACGATCTATTCTAATTCATTCGCACGAATGTATCCATTCTAATTTATTCGTACGATCCATTCTAATTCATTAATATGATCCATTCTAATTCATTCGTACGATCCATTCAAATTCATTCGTATGATCTATTCTTATTCATTCGCACGATCCAGACTAATTGATTTGCACGATCCATTCTAATTCATTCGCATGAATGTATCCATTCTAATTCATTCGTACGATCCATTCTAATTTATTAATATGATCCATTCTAATTCATTCGTACGATCCATTCTAATTCATATGCACAAAGGTATACATTCTAATCCATTCGTAGGATCCATTCTAATCCATTTGTACGATCCATTGTAATTCATTCGTACGATCCATTCTAATTCATTCGCTTGAATGTATCCATTCTTATCCATTCGTACGATCCATTCTAATCCATTCGTACGATCCCATTCTAATTCATTCGCATAAATGTAACCATTCTAATTCATTCATTTGATCCATTCTAATTCATTCGTACGATCCATCCTAATTCATTCGTCCGATCCATTCTAATTCATTAGCACGATCCATTCTAATTCATTTGTACGATCCATTCTAATTCATTCGCACGATCCATTCTAATTCATTCATAGGATCCATTCTAATTCATTCATACGATCTATTCTAATTCTTTCGCACGAATGTATCCATTCTAATTCATTCGCACGAATGTATCCATTCTAATTCATTCGTACGATCCATTCTAATTCATTCGTACGATCCATTCTAATTCATTCGTAAGATCCATTCTAATTCATTTGTACGATCCATTCTAATTCATTCTAATTCATTCGTACGATCCATTCTAATTCATTCGTATGATCTATTCTTATTCATTCGCACGATCCTGTCTAATTGATTTGCACGATCCATTCTAATTCATTCGCACGAATGTATCCATTCTAATTCATTCGTACGATCCATTCTAATTCATTAATATGATCCATTCTAATTCATTCGTACGATCCATTCTAATTCATTCGTACGATCTATTCTTATTCATTCGCACGATCCAGTCTAATTAATTCGCACGATCCATTCTAATTCATTTGTACGAATGTATCCATTCTAATTCATTCGTACGATCCATTCTAATTCATTAATATGATCCATTCTAATTCATTCGTACGATCCATTCTAATTCATATGCACAAAGGTATCCATTCTAATCCATTCGTAGGATCCATTCTAATCCATTCGTATGATCCATTCTACTTCATTCGTACGATTCATTCTAATTCATTCGCTCGAATGTATCCATTCTAATCCATTCGTACGATCCATTCTAATCCGTTCGTATGATCCATTCTAATTCATTCGCATGAATGTAACCATTCTAATTCATTCATTTGATCCATTCTAATTCATTCGTACGATCCATTCTAATTCATTAGTCCGATCCATTCTAATTCATTCGCACGAATGGATACATTCTAGTTCATTCTTACGATCCATTCTAATTCATTCTAATTCATTCGTACGATCCATTCTAATTCATTCGCACGATCCATTCTAATTCATTCATAGGATCCATTCTAATTCATTCATACGATCTATTCTAATTCTTTCGCACGAATGTATCCATTCTAATTCATTCGCACGAATGTATCCATTCTAATTCATTCGTACGGTCCATTCTAATTCATTCGTATGATCCATTCTAATTCATTCGTAAGATCCATTCTAATTCATTTGTACGATCCATTCTAATTCATTCTAATTCATTCGTACGATCCATTCTAATTCATTCGTATGATCTATTCTTATTCATTCGCACGATCCAGTCTAATTGATTTGCACGATCCATTCTAATTCATTCGCACGAATGTATCCATTCTAATTCATTCGTACGATCCATTCTAATTCATTAATATGATCCATTCTAATTCATTCGTACGATCCATTCTAATTCATTCGTACGATCTATTCTTATTCATTCGCACGATCCAGTCTAATTAATTCGCACGATCTATTCTAATTCATTTGTACGAATGTATCCATTCTAATTCATTCGTACGATCCATTCTAATTCATTAATATGATCCATTCTAATTCATTCGTACGATCCATTCTAATTCATATGCACAAAGGTATCCATTCTAATCCATTCGTAGGATCCATTCTAATCCATTCGTACGATCCATTCTAATTCATTCGTACGATTCATTCTAATTCATTCGCTCGAATGTATCCATTCTAATCCATTCGTACCATCCATTCTAATCCGTTCGTATGATCCATTCTAATTCATTCGCATGAATGTAACCATTCTAATTCATTCATTTGATCCATTCTAATTCATTCGTACGATCCATTCTAATTCATTAGTCCGATCCATTCTAATTCATTCGCACGAATGGATACATTCTAGTTCATTCTTACGATCCATATTCATTCATTCTAATTCATTCGTACGATCCATTCTAATTCATTCGCACGATCCATTCTAATTCATTCATAGGATCCATTCTAATTCATTCATACGATCTATTCTAATTCTTTCGCACGAATGTATCCATTCTAATTCATTCGCACGAATGTATCCATTCTAATTCATTCGTACGATCCATTCTAATTCATTCGTACGATCCATTCTAATTCATTCGTAAGATCCATTCTAATTCATTTGTACGATCCATTCTAATTCATTCTAATTCATTCGTACGATCCATTCTAATTCATTCGTATGATCTATTCTTATTCATTCGCACGATCCAGTCTAATTGATTTGCACGATCCATTCTAATTCATTCGCACAAATGTATCCATTCTAATTCATTCGTACGATCCATTCTAATTCATTAATATGATCCATTCTAATTCATTCGTACGATCCATTCTAATTCATTCGTACGATCTATTCTTATTCATTCGCACGATCCAGTCTAATTAATTCACACGATCCATTCTAATTCATTTGTACGAATGTATCCATTCTAATTCATTCGTACGATCCATTCTAATTCATTAATATGATCCATTCTAATTCATTCGTACGATCCATTCTAATTCATATGCACAAAGGTATCCATTCTAATCCATTCGTAGGATCCATTCTAATCCATTCGTACGATCCATTCTAATTCATTCGTACGATTCATTCTAATTCATTCGCTCGAATGTATCCATTCTAATCCATTCGTACGATCCATTCTAATCCGTTCGTATGATCCATTCTAATTCATTCGCATGAATGTAACCATTCTAATTCATTCATTTGATCCATTCTAATTCATTCTAATTCATTCGTACGATCCATTCTAATTCATTCGCACGATCCATTCTAATTCATTCATAGGATCCATTCTAATTCATTCATACGATCTATTCTAATTCTTTCGCACGAATGTATCCATTCTAATTCATTCGCACGAATGTATCCATTCTAATTCATTCGTACGATCCATTCTAATTCATTCGTACGATCCATTCTAATTCATTCGTAAGATCCATTCTAATTCATTTGTACGATCCATTCTAATTCATTCTAATTCATTCGTACGATCCATTCTAATTCATTCGTATGATCTATTCTTATTCATTCGCACGATCCAGTCTAATTGATTTGCACGATCCATTCTAATTCATTCGCACGAATGTATCCATTCTAATTCATTCCTACGATCCATTCTAATTCATTAATATGATCCATTCTAATTCATTCGTACGATCCATTCTAATTCATTCGTACGATCTATTCTTATTCATTCGCACGATCCAGTCTAATTAATTCGCACGATCCATTCTAATTCATTTGTACGAATGTATCCATTCTAATTCATTCGTACGATCCATTCTAATTCATTAATATGATCCATTCTAATTCATTCGTACGATCCATTCTAATTCATATGCACAAAGGTATCCATTCTAATCCATTCGTAGGATCCATTCTAATCCATTCGTACGATCCATTCTAATTCATTCGTACGATTCATTCTAATTCATTCGCTCGAATGTATCCATTCTAATCCATTCGTACGATCCATTCTAATCCGTTCGTATGATCCATTCTAATTCATTTGCATGAATGTAACCATTCTAATTCATTCATTTGATCCATTCTAATTCATTCGTACGATCCATTCTAATTCATTAGTCCGATCCATTCTAATTCATTCGCACGAATGGATACATTCTAGTTCATTCTTACGATCCATTCTAATTCATTCGTACGATCCATTCTAATTCATTCATACAATCCTTCTAATTCATTCGCACGATCCATTCTAATTCACTCATACGATCCATTCTAATACATTCAAACGATCCATTCTAATTCATTTGCACGAATATATCCATTCTAATTTATTCGTACGATCCATTCTAATTCCTTCGTATAATCTATTCTAATTCATTTGTACGATCCATTCTAATTCATTCATACGATCCATTCTAATTCATTCGTACGATCCATTCTAATTCATTCGCACAAATGTATCCATTCTAATTCATTCGTACGATCCATTCTAATTCATTCGTACGATCCATTCTAATTCATTCGTAAGATCCATTCTAATTCATTCGTACGGTCCATTCTAATTCATTCGTACGATCCATTCTAATTCATTCGCGAATGTATCCATTCTAATTCATTCTTACGATCCATTCTAATTCATTCGTACGATCCATTTTAATTCATTCGTACGATCCATTCTAATTCATTCTAATTCTTTCGTACGATCCATTCTAATTCATTCGTATGATCTATTCTTATTCATTCGCACGATCCAGTCTAATTGATTCGCACGATCTATTCTAATTCATTTGCACGAATGTATCCATTCTAATTTATTCGTACGATCCATTCTAATTCATTAATATGATCCATTCTAATTCATTCGTACGATCCATTCAAATTCATTCGTATGATCTATTCTTATTCATTCGCACGATCCAGACTAATTGATTTGCACGATCCATTCTAATTCATTCGCACGAATGTATCCATTCTAATTCATTCGTACGATCCATTCTAATTCATTAATATGATCCATTCTAATTCATTCGTACGATCCATTCTAATTCATATGCACAAAGGTATCCATTCTAATCCATTCGTAGGATCCATTCTAATCCATTTGTACGATCCATTGTAATTCATTCGTACGATCCATTCTAACTTGAATGTATCAATTCTTATCCATTCGTACGATCCATTCTAATCCATTCGTACGATCCCATTCTAATTCATTCGCATAAATGTAACCATTCTAATTCATTCATTTGATCCATTCTAATTCATTCGTACGATCCATCCTAATTCATTCGTCCGATCCATTCTAATTCATTAGCACGATCCGTTCTAATTCATTCGTACGATCCATTCTAATTCATTCGCACGATCCATTCTAATTCATTCATAGGATCCATTCTAATTCATTCATACGATCTATTCTAATTCTTTCGCACGAATGTATCCATTCTAATTCATTCGCACGAATGTATCCATTCTAATTCATTCGTACGATCCATTCTAATTCATTCGTACGATCCATTCTAATTCATTCGTAAGATCCGTTCTAATTCATTTGTACGATCCATTCTAATTCATTCTAATTCATTCGTACGATCCATTCTAATTCATTCGTATGATCTATTCTTATTCATTCGCACGATCCAGTCTAATTGATTTGCACGATCCATTCTAATTCATTCGCACGAATGTATCCATTCTAATTCATTCGTATGATCCATTCTAATTCATTAATATGATCCATTCTAATTCATTCGTACGATCCATTCTAATTCATTCATATGATCTATTCTTATTCATTCGCACGATCCAGTCTAATTGATTCGCACGATCCATTCTAATTCATTCGCACGAATGTATCCATTCTAATTCATTCGTACGATCAATTCTAATTCATTAATATGATCCATTCTAATTCATTCGTACGATCCATTCTAATTCATATGCACAAAGGTATCCATTCTAATCCATTCATAGGATCCATTCTAATCCATTCGTACGATCCATTCTAATTCATTCGTACGATTCATTCTACTTCATTCGCTCGAATGTATCCATTCTAATCCATTCGTACGATCCATTCTAATCCGTTCGTACGATCCATTCTAATTCATTCGCATGAATGTAACCATTCTAATTCATTCATTTGATCCATTCTAATTCATTCGTATGATCGATTCTAATTCATTAGTCCGATCCATTCTAATTCATTCGCACGAATGGATACATTCTAGTTCATTCTTACGATCCATTCTAATTCATTCGTACGATCCATTCTAATTCATTCGTACGATCCATTCTAATTCATTCATACAATCCTTCTAATTCATTCGCACGATCCATTCTAATTCACTCATACGATCCATTCTAATACATTCAAACGATCCATTCTAATTCATTTGCACGAATATATCCATTCTAATTTATTCGTACGATCCATTCTAATTCCTTCGTATGATCTATTCTAATTCATTTGTACGATCCATTCTAATTCATTCATACGATCCATTCTAATTCATTCGTACGATCCATTCTAATTCATTCGCACAAATGTATCCATTCTAATTCATTCGTACGATCCATTCTAATTCATTCGTAAGATCCATTCTAATTCATTCGTACGGTCCATTCTAATTCATTCGTACGATCCATTCTAATTCATTCGCGAATGTATCCATTCTAATTCATTCGTACGATCCATTCTAATTCATTCGTACGATCCATTCTAATTCATTCATACGATCTATTCTAATTCATTCATACAATCCATTCTAATTCTTTCACACGATCCATTCTAATTCATTCGTACGATCCATTCTAATTCATTCATACGATCCATTCTAATTCATTCATCCAATCCATTCTAATTCATTCGCACGAATGTATCCATTCTAATCCATTCGTACGGTCCATTCTAATCCATTCGTACGATCCATTCTAATTCATTTGCATGAATATAACTATTCTAATTCATTCATTTGATCCATTCTAATTCATTCGCACGAATGTATCCATTCTAATTCATTCGTACGATCCATTCTAATTCATTCTAATTCTTTCACACGATCCATTCTAATTCATTCGTAGGATCCATTCTAATTCATTCATACAATCTATTCTATTTCATTGTACGATCCATTCTTACTCATTCGTATGATCCATTCTAATTCATTCGGACGAATGTATCTATTCTAATTTATTCGTACGATCCATTCTAATTCATTCGTAAGATCCATTCTAATTCATTCGTATGATCGATTCTTACTTATTCGTATGATCCATTCTAATTCATTCGCACGAATGTATCCATTCTAATTCATTCATACAATCCATTCTAATTTTTTCCGTACGATCCATTATAATTCATTCGCACAAATGTAACCATTTTAATTCATTCGTACGATCCATTCTAATTCATTCGTACGATCCATTCTAATTCCTTCGTACGATCCATTCTATTTCATTCGTATGATCCATTCTAATTCCTTCGTATGATCCATTCTAATTCCTTCGTATCCTTTCTAATTCACTCATACGATCCATTCTAATTCATTCGTACGATCCATTCTAATTCATTCATACCATCCATTCTAATTCATTCGCACGAATGTATCCATTCTAATTCATTCGTACGAATCAGTTCTAATTCATTCACAAAATCTATTCTAATTCATTCATACGATCCATTCTAATTCATTCACACGAATGTATCCATTCTAATTCATTCATACGATCCATTCTAATTCATTCGTACGATCCATTTTAATTCACTCACACGATCCATTCTAATACATTCATACGATCCATTCTAATTCATTTGCACAAATATATCCATTCTAATTCATTCATACGATCCATTCTAATTCCTTCGTACGATCCATTCTAATTCATTCGTACGATCCATTCTAATTCATTCGTACGATCCATTCTAATTCATTCGTACGAATGGATTGGAATGAATTAGAATGGATCGTACGAATAAATTAGAATGGATTGTATGAGTGAATTAGAATGGATACGAAGGAATTAGAATGGATCGTACGAAGGAATTAGAATGGATCATACGAATGAAATAGAATGGATCCTACGAAGGAATTAGAATGGATCGTACGAAGGAATTAGAATGGATCGTACGAAGGAATTAGAATGGATCGTACGAATGAATTAGAATGGATCGTACAATCCATTCTTACTCATTCATACAATCCATTCTAATTATTTCATTCGTACGACCCATTCTTACTCATTGGTACGATCCATTCTAATTCATTCGCACGAATGTATCCATTCTAATTCATTCGTACGAATCCATTCTAATTCATTCGTACAATCTATTCTATTTCATTCGTACGATCCATTCTTACTCATTCGTATGATCCATTCTAATTCATTCGGACGAATGTATCCATTCTAATTAATTCATACGATCCATTCTAATTCATTCGTACGATCCATTCTAATTCATTCGTACGATCCATTCTAATTCATTCGTCCGGTCCATTATAATTCATTCGCACGAATGTATCCATTCTAATTCATTCGTACGATCCATTCTAATTCATTCGTACGATCCATTCTAATTTATTCGTAAGATCCATTCTAATTCATTCGTACGATCCATTCTAATTCATTCGCACGAAAGTATCCATTCTAGTTCATTCGTACGATCCATTCTAATTTATTCGTACAATCCATTCTAATTCATTCGTACGATCCATTCTAATTCATTCGCACAAATGTATCCATTCTAATTCATTTGTACGATCCATTCTAATTCATTCGTACGATCCATTCTAATTCATTCGTAAGATCCATTCTAATTCATTCGTACGATCCATTCTAATTCATTCGCACGAATGTATCCATTCTAGTTCATTCGTACGATCCATTCTAATTCATTCGTATGATCCATTCTAATTCATTCGCACGATCCATTCTAATTCATTCGCACGATCCATTCTAATTCATTCGTACGATCCATTCTAATTCATTCATACGATCCATTCTAATTCATTCGTACGATCCATTCAAATTTATTCGCACAAATGTATCCAATCTAATTCATTTGTACGATCCATTCTAATTCATTCGCTCGAATGTATCCATTCTAATCCATTCGTACGATCCATTCTAATCCATTCGTACGATCCATTCTAATTCATTCTCATGAATGTAACCATTCTAATTCATTCATTTGATCCATTCTAATTCATTCGTACGATCCATTCTAATTTATTAGTCCGATCCATTCTAATTCATTCGCACGAATGTATCCATTCTAATTCATTCGTACGATCCATTCTAATTCATTCGCACGATCCATTCTAATTCATTCATAGGATCCATTCTAATTCATTCATACGATCTATTCTAATTCATTCGCTCGTATGTATCCATTCTAATCCATTCGTACGATCCATTCTTATCCATTCGTACGATCCATTCTAATTCATTCGCATGAATGTAACCATTCTAATTCATTCATTTGATCCATTCTAATTCATTCGTACGATCCATTCTAATTCATTCGTCCGACCAATTCTAATTCATTCGCACGAATGTATCCATTCTAATTCATTCGTACGATCCATTCTAATTCATTCGTATGATCCATTCTAATTCATTCGTAAGATCCATTCTAATTCATTCGTACGATCCATTCTAATTCATTCGTACGATCCATTCTAATTCATTCGCACGAATGTATCCATTCTAGTTCATTCGTACGATCCATTCTAATTAATTCGTACGATCCATTCTAATTCATTCGCACGATCCATTCTAATTCATTCGTACGATCAATTCAAATTCATTCGCACGAATGTATCCTTTCTAATTCATTCATACGATCCATTCTAATTCATTCGTACGATCCATTCTAATTCACTCATACGATCCATTCTAATACATTCATACGATCCATTCTAATTCATTTGCACGAATATATCCATTCTAATTCATTCGTACGATCCATTCTAATTCCTTCGTACGATCCATTCTAATTCATTTGTACGATCTATTCTAATTCATTCGTACGATCCATTCTAATTCATTCGTACGATCCATTCTAATACCTTCGTACGATCCATTCTAATTCATTTGTACGATCCATTCTAATTCATTCGTACAATCTATTCTAATTCATTCGTACGAATGGATATATTCGTGTGAATGAATTAGAATGGATCGTACGAATGAGTAAGAATGGATCGTACGAATGAAATAGAATGGATTGCACAAATGAATTAGAATGGATCGTACGAATGAATTAGAATGGATCGTGTGAAAGAATTAGAATGGATCGTACAAATGAATTAGAATGGATCGTACGAAGGAATTAGAATGGATCGTACAAATGAATTAGAATGGATCGTACGAATGAATTAGAATAGATCGTACGAATGAATTAGAATGGATCGTACGAAGGAATTAGAATGGATCGTACGAATAAATTAAAATGGATATATTCATGCAAATGAATTAGAATGGATCGTATGAATGTATTAGAATGGATCGTATGAGTGAATTAGAATGGATCGTACGAATGAATTAAAATGGATCGTATGAATGAATTAGAATGGATACATTCGTGTGAATGAATTAGAATGGATCGTATGAATGAATTAGAATAGATTTTGTGAATGAATTAGAACTGATCGTACGAATGAATTAGAATGGATACATTCGTGCGAATGAATTAGAATGGATTGTATGAATGAATTAGAATGGATCGTACGAATGAATTAGAATGTATCGTATGAGTGAATTAGAATGGATACGAAGGAATTAGAATGGATCGTACGAAGGAATTAGAATGGATCATACGAATGAAATAGAATGGATCGTACGAAGGATTTAGAATGGATCGTACGAAGGAATCAGAATGGATATATTCGTGCAAATGAATTAGAATGGATCGTATAAATGAATTAGAATGGATCGTATGAGTGAATTAGAATGGATAGTACGAATGAAGTACATGGATCGTATGAATGAATTAGAATGGATACATTCGTGTGAATGAATTAGAATGGATCGTATGAATGAATTAGAAAAGATTGTGCGAATGAATTAGAATGGATCGTACGAATGAATTAGAATGGATACATTCGTGCGAATAAATTAGAATGGATTGTATGAATGAATTAGAATGGATCGTACGAATGAATTAGAATGGATCGTACGAATGAATTAGAATAGATTGCGTGAATGAATTAGAATGGATCGTACGAATGAATTAGAATGGATTGTACGAATGAATTAGAATGGATCGTACGAATGAATTAGAATGGATCGTACGAAGGAATTAGAATGGATCGTACGAATGAATTAGAATGAATCGTACGATTGAATTAGAATGGATCATACGAATGAGTAAGAATGGATCGTATGAATGAATTAGATTGGATCGTACGATCCATTCTAATTCATTAGCATGGATCGTGCTAATGAATTAGAATGGAATATACGAATGAATTAGAATGGATCGTAGAATGGATCGTACGAATGAATTAGAATGAATTAGAATGGATCGTACGAATGAATTAGAATAGATCATAGGAATGAATTAGAATGGATCGTGCAAATGAATTAGAATGGATACATTCGTGCGAATGAATTAGAATAGATCGTGCGAATGAATTAGAATGGATCGTACGAATGAATTAGAATGGATATATTTGAACGAATAAATTAGAATGGATCATACGAATGAATTAAAATGGATCGTACGAATGAATTAGAATGGATAGTGCGAATGAATTAGAATCGATCGTACGAATGAATTAGAATGGATCGTACGAATGAATTAGAATGGATCATACGAATGAGTAAGAATGGATCGTACGAATGAATTAGAATGGATCGAACGAATGAATTAGAATGGATCGTACGAATAAATTAGAATGGATACATTCTTCCGAATGAATTAGAATGGATCATACGAATGAGTAAGAATGGATCGTACGAATGAAATAGAATAGATTGTACGAATGAATTAGAATGGATCCTAGTACGATCCATTCTAATTCATTCGTACGATCCATTCTAATTAATTCATACAATCCATTCTAATTCTTTCACACGATCCATTCTAATTCATTCGTACGATCTATTCTAATTCATTCGTGCAATCCATTCTATTTCATTCGTACGATCCATTCTTACTCATTCGTACGATCCATTCTAATTCATTCACACGAATGTATCCATTCGTACGAATGAATTAGAATAGATTGTACGAATGAATTAGAATGGATCGTACGAATGAATTAGAATGGATCGTACGAAGGAATTAGAATGGATCGTACGAAGGAATTAGAATAGATCGTACGAATGAATTCGAATAGATCGTACGAATGAATTTGAATGGATCGTACGAAGGAATTAGAATGGATCGTACGAATGAATTAGAATGGATATATTCGTGCAAATGAATTCGAATGGATCGTATGAATGTATTAGAATGGATCGTATGAGTGAATTAGAATGGATCGTACGAATGAATTAGAATGGATTGTATGAATGAATTAGAATGGATACATTCATGTGAATGAATTAGAATGGATCGTATGAATGAATTAGAATAGATTTTGTGAATGAATTAGAACTGATCGTACGAATGAATTAGAATGGATACATTCGTGCGAATGAATTAGAATGGATTGTATGAATGAATTAGAATGGATCGTACGAATGAATTAGAATAGATCGTATGAGTGAATTAGAATGGATACGAAGGAATTAGAATGGATCATACGAAGGAATTAGAATGGATCATACGAATGAAATAGAATGGATCGTACGAAGGAATTAGAATGGATCGTACGAAGGAATTAGAATGGATATATTCGTGCAAATGAATTAGAATGGATCGTATAAATGAATTAGAATGGATCGTATGAGTGAATTAGAACGGATAGTACTAATGAAGTAGAATGGATCGTATGAATGAATTAGAATGGATACATTCGTGCGAATGAATTAGAATGGATCGTATGAATGAATTAGAATAGATTGTGCGAATGAATTAGAATGGATCATACAAATGAATTAGAATGGATACATTCGTGCGAATAAATTAGAATGGATTGTATGAATGAATTAGAATGGATCATACGAATGAATTAGAATGGATCGTACGAATGAATTAGAATAGATTGTGCGAATGAATTAGAATGGATCGTACGAATGAATTAGAATGGATCGTACGAATGAATTAGAATGGATCGTACGAATGAATTAGAATGGATCGTACGAAGGAATTAGAATGGATCGTACGAAGGAATTAGAATGAATCGTACGATTGAATTAGAATGGATCATACGAATGAGTAAGAATGGATCGTATGAATGAATTAGATTGGATCGTATGATCCATTCTAATTCATTAGCATGGATCGTGCTAATGAATTAGAATGGAATATATGAATGAATTAGAATGGATCGTATGAATGAATTAGAATAGATCATAGGAATGAATTAGAATGGATCGTGCAAATGAATTAGAATGGATACATTCGTGCGAATGAATTAGAATAGATCGTGCGAATGAATTAGAATGGATCGCACGAATGAATTAGAATGGATATATTTGAACGAATAAATTAGAATGGATCATACGAATGAATTAGAATGGATCGTACGAATGAATTAGAATGGATAGTGCGAATGAATTAGAATCGATCGTACGAATGAATTAGAATGGATCGTACGAATGAATTAGAATGGATCATACGAATGAGTAAGAATGGATCGTACGAATGAATTAGAATGGATCGTACGAATGAATTAGAATGGATCGTACGAATAAATTAGAATGGATACATTCGTCCGAATGAATTAGAATGGATCATAAGAATGAGTAAGAATGGATCGTACGAATGAAATAGAATAGATTGTACGAATGAATTAGAATGGATCCTAGTACGATCCATTCTAATTCATTCGTACGATCCATTCTAATTCATTCATACAATCCATTCTAATTCTTTCACACGATCCATTCTAATTCATTCGTACGATCCATTCTAAATCATTCTAGCAATCCATTCTATTTCATTCGTACGATGCATTCTTACTCATTCGTACGATCCATTCTAATTCATTCACACGAATGTATCCATTCGTACGAATGAAATAGAATAGATTGTACGAATGAATTAGAATGGATCGTACAAATGAATTAAAATGGATCGTACGAAGGAATTAGAATGGATCGTACGAATGAATTAGAATAGATCGTACGAATGATATAGAATAGATCGTACGAATGAATTAGAATGGATCGTACGAAGGAATTAGAATGGATCGTACAAATGAATTAGAATGGATATATTCGTGCAAATAAATTAGAATGGATCGTATGAATGTATTAGAATGGATCGTATGAGTGAATTAGAATGGATCGTACGAATGAATTAGAATGGATTGTATGAATGAATTAGAATGGATCGTACGAATGAATTAGAATGGATCATACGAATTAATTAGAATGGATCATACGAATGAATTAGAATGGATCGTACGAATGAATTAGAATGGATCGTACGAATGAATTGGAATGGATACATTCGTGCGAATGAATTAGAATGGATTGTGCGAATGAATAAGAACAGATCGTGCGAATGAATTAGAATGGATCGTACGAATGAATTAGAATGGATCGTGCGAATGAATTAGAATGGATCGTACGAATGAATTAGAATGGATACATTTGTGCGAATGACTTAGAATGGATCATACGAATGAATTAGAATGGATCGTACGAATGAATTAGAATGGATCGTACGAATGAATTAGAATGGATCGTGCGAATGAATTAGAATGGATCGTACGAATGAATTAGAATGGATCGTGTGAAAGAATTAGAATGGATCGTACGAATGAATTAGAATGGATCGTGCGAATGAATTAGAATGGTTCGTACGAATAAATTAGAATGGATACATTTGTGCGAATGAATTAGAATGGATCGTCCGAATGAATTAGAATGGATCGTATGAATGAATTAGATTGGATCGTACGAATGAATTAGAATGGATCGTGCGAATGAATTAGAATGGATCGTACGAATGAATTAGAATGGATCGTACAAATGAACTAGAATGGATACATTCGTGCGAATGAATTAGAATGGATCGTACGAATGAATTAGAATGGATCGTACGAATTAATTAGAATGGATCTTACGAATGAATTAGAATGGATCGTACGAATGAATTAGAATGGATCGTACGAATGAATTAGAATGGATCGTACGAATGAATTAGAATGGATTTTACGAATGAATTAGAATGGATCGTACGAATGAATTAGAATGGATCGTACGAATGAATTAGAATGGATCGTACGAATAAATTAGAATGGATACATTCGTCCGAATGAATTAGAATGGATCATACGAATGAGTAAGAATGGATCGTACGAATGAAGTAGAATAGATTGTACGAATGAATTAGAATGGATCCTACGAATGAATTAGAATGGATCGTGTGAAAGAATTAGAATGGATTGTATGAATGAATTAGAATGGATCGTATGAATTAATTAGAATGGATCGTGCGAATGAATTCGAATGGATCGTACGAATTCATTCTAATTCATTCATACAATCCATTCTAATTCTTTCACACGATCCATTGTAATTCATTCGTACGTTCCATTCTAATTCATTAGCACGATCCATGCTAATTCATTCGTTCGATCAATTCTAATTCATTAGCACGATCCATTCTAATTCATTCGTACGATCCATTCTAATTCATTCGCACGATCCATTTTAATTCATTCATAGGATCCATTCTAATTCATTCATACGATCTTTTCTAATTCTTTCGCACGAATGTATCCATTCTAATTCATTCATACGATCCATTCTACTTCATTCGTTCTATCCGTTCTAATTCATTCGTACGATCAATTCTAATTCATTCGCACGAATGTATCCATTCTAATTCATTCGTACGATCCATTCTAATTCATTCGTATGATCCATTCTAATTCATTCGTAAGATCCATTCTAATTCATTCGTACGATCCATTCTAATTCATTCGTACGATCCATTCTAATTCATTCGCACGAATGTATCCATTCTAGTTCATTCGTACGATCCATTCTAATTAATTCGTACGATCCATTCTAATTCATTCGCACGATCCATTCTAATTCATTCGTACGATCAATTCAAATTCATTCGCACGAATGTATCCATTCTAATTCATTCATACGATCCATTCTAATTCATTCGTACGATCCATTCTAATTCACTCATACGATCCATTCTAATACATTCATACGATCCATTCTAATTCATTTGCACGAATATATCCATTCTAATTCATTCGTACGATCCATTCTAATTCCTTCGTACGATCCATTCTAATTCATTTGTACGATCTATTCTAATTCATTCGTACGATCCATTCTAATTCATTCGTACGATCCATTCTAATACCTTCGTACGATCCATTCTAATTCATTTGTACGATCCATTCTAATTCATTCGTACAATCTATTCTAATTCATTCGTACGAATGGATATATTCGTGTGAATGAATTAGAATGGATCGTACGAATGAGTAAGAATGGATCGTACGAATGAAATAGAATGGATTGCACAAATGAATTAGAATGGATCGTACGAATGAATTAGAATGGATCGTGTGAAAGAATTAGAATGGATCGTACAAATGAATTAGAATGGATCGTACGAAGGAATTAGAATGGATCGTACAAATGAATTAGAATGGATCGTACGAATGAATTAGAATAGATCGTACGAATGAATTAGAATGGATCGTACGAATGAATTAGAATGGATCGTACGAATAAATTAAAATGGATATATTCATGCAAATGAATTAGAATGGATCGTATGAATGTATTAGAATGGATCGTATGAGTGAATTAGAATGGATCGTACGAATGAATTAAAATGGATCGTATGAATGAATTAGAATGGATACATTCGTGTGAATGAATTAGAATGGATCGTATGAATGAATTAGAATAGATTTTGTGAATGAATTAGAACTGATCGTACGAATGAATTAGAATGGATACATTCGTGCGAATGAATTAGAATGGATTGTATGAATGAATTAGAATGGATCGTACGAATGAATTAGAATGTATCGTATGAGTGAATTAGAATGGATACGAAGGAATTAGAATGGATCGTACGAAGGAATTAGAATGGATCATACGAATGAAATAGAATGGATCGTACGAAGGATTTAGAATGGATCGTACGAAGGAATCAGAATGGATATATTCGTGCAAATGAATTAGAATGGATCGTATAAATGAATTAGAATGGATCGTATGAGTGAATTAGAATGGATAGTACGAATGAAGTACATGGATCGTATGAATGAATTAGAATGGATACATTCGTGTGAATGAATTAGAATGGATCGTATGAATGAATTAGAAAAGATTGTGCGAATGAATTAGAATGGATCGTACGAATGAATTAGAATGGATACATTCGTGCGAATAAATTAGAATGGATTGTATGAATGAATTAGAATGGATCGTACGAATGAATTAGAATGGATCGTACGAATGAATTAGAATAGATTGCGTGAATGAATTAGAATGGATCGTACGAATGAATTAGAATGGATTGTACGAATGAATTAGAATGGATCGTACGAATGAATTAGAATGGATCGTACGAAGGAATTAGAATGGATCGTACGAATGAATTAGAATGAATCGTACGATTGAATTAGAATGGATCATACGAATGAGTAAGAATGGATCGTATGAATGAATTAGATTGGATCGTACGATCCATTCTAATTCATTAGCATGGATCGTGCTAATGAATTAGAATGGAATATACGAATGAATTAGAATGGATCGTAGAATGGATCGTACGAATGAATTAGAATGAATTAGAATGGATCGTACGAATGAATTAGAATAGATCATAGGAATGAATTAGAATGGATCGTGCAAATGAATTAGAATGGATACATTCGTGCGAATGAATTAGAATAGATCGTGCGAATGAATTAGAATGGATCGTACGAATGAATTAGAATGGATATATTTGAACGAATAAATTAGAATGGATCATACGAATGAATTAAAATGGATCGTACGAATGAATTAGAATGGATAGTGCGAATGAATTAGAATCGATCGTACGAATGAATTAGAATGGATCGTACGAATGAATTAGAATGGATCATACGAATGAGTAAGAATGGATCGTACGAATGAATTAGAATGGATCGAACGAATGAATTAGAATGGATCGTACGAATAAATTAGAATGGATACATTCTTCCGAATGAATTAGAATGGATCATACGAATGAGTAAGAATGGATCGTACGAATGAAATAGAATAGATTGTACGAATGAATTAGAATGGATCCTAGTACGATCCATTCTAATTCATTCGTACGATCCATTCTAATTAATTCATACAATCCATTCTAATTCTTTCACACGATCCATTCTAATTCATTCGTACGATCTATTCTAATTCATTCGTGCAATCCATTCTATTTCATTCGTACGATCCATTCTTACTCATTCGTACGATCCATTCTAATTCATTCACACGAATGTATCCATTCGTACGAATGAATTAGAATAGATTGTACGAATGAATTAGAATGGATCGTACGAATGAATTAGAATGGATCGTACGAAGGAATTAGAATGGATCGTACGAAGGAATTAGAATAGATCGTACGAATGAATTCGAATAGATCGTACGAATGAATTTGAATGGATCGTACGAAGGAATTAGAATGGATCGTACGAATGAATTAGAATGGATATATTCGTGCAAATGAATTCGAATGGATCGTATGAATGTATTAGAATGGATCGTATGAGTGAATTAGAATGGATCGTACGAATGAATTAGAATGGATTGTATGAATGAATTAGAATGGATACATTCATGTGAATGAATTAGAATGGATCGTATGAATGAATTAGAATAGATTTTGTGAATGAATTAGAACTGATCGTACGAATGAATTAGAATGGATACATTCGTGCGAATGAATTAGAATGGATTGTATGAATGAATTAGAATGGATCGTACGAATGAATTAGAATAGATCGTATGAGTGAATTAGAATGGATACGAAGGAATTAGAATGGATCATACGAAGGAATTAGAATGGATCATACGAATGAAATAGAATGGATCGTACGAAGGAATTAGAATGGATCGTACGAAGGAATTAGAATGGATATATTCGTGCAAATGAATTAGAATGGATCGTATAAATGAATTAGAATGGATCGTATGAGTGAATTAGAACGGATAGTACTAATGAAGTAGAATGGATCGTATGAATGAATTAGAATGGATACATTCGTGCGAATGAATTAGAATGGATAGTATGAATGAATTAGAATAGATTGTGCGAATGAATTAGAATGGATCATACAAATGAATTAGAATGGATACATTCGTGCGAATAAATTAGAATGGATTGTATGAATGAATTAGAATGGATCATACGAATGAATTAGAATGGATCGTACGAATGAATTAGAATAGATTGTGCGAATGAATTAGAATGGATCGTACGAATGAATTAGAATGGATCGTACGAATGAATTAGAATGGATCGTACGAATGAATTAGAATGGATCGTACGAAGGAATTAGAATGGATCGTACGAAGGAATTAGAATGAATCGTACGATTGAATTAGAATGGATCATACGAATGAGTAAGAATGGATCGTATGAATGAATTAGATTGGATCGTATGATCCATTCTAATTCATTAGCATGGATCGTGCTAATGAATTAGAATGGAATATATGAATGAATTAGAATGGATCGTATGAATGAATTAGAATAGATCATAGGAATGAATTAGAATGGATCGTGCAAATGAATTAGAATGGATACATTCGTGCGAATGAATTAGAATAGATCGTGCGAATGAATTAGAATGGATCGCACGAATGAATTAGAATGGATATATTTGAACGAATAAATTAGAATGGATCATACGAATGAATTAGAATGGATCGTACGAATGAATTAGAATGGATAGTGCGAATGAATTAGAATCGATCGTACGAATGAATTAGAATGGATCGTACGAATGAATTAGAATGGATCATACGAATGAGTAAGAATGGATCGTACGAATGAATTAGAATGGATCGTACGAATGAATTAGAATGGATCGTACGAATAAATTAGAATGGATACATTCGTCCGAATGAATTAGAATGGATCATAAGAATGAGTAAGAATAGATCGTACGAATGAAATAGAATAGATTGTACGAATGAATTAGAATGGATCCTAGTACGATCCATTCTAATTCATTCGTACGATCCATTCTAATTCATTCATACAATCCATTCTAATTCTTTCACACGATCCATTCTAATTCATTCGTACGATCCATTCTAATTCATTCTAGCAATCCATTCTATTTCATTCGTACGATGCATTCTTACTCATTCGTACGATCCATTCTAATTCATTCACACGAATGTATCCATTCGTACGAATGAAATAGAATAGATTGTACGAATGAATTAGAATGGATCGTACAAATGAATTAAAATGGATCGTACGAAGGAATTAGAATGGATCGTACGAATGAATTAGAATAGATCGTACGAATGATATAGAATAGATCGTACGAATGAATTAGAATGGATCATACGAAGGAATTAGAATGGATCGTACAAATGAATTAGAATGGATATATTCGTGCAAATAAATTAGAATGGATCGTATGAATGTATTAGAATGGATCGTATGAGTGAATTAGAATGGATCGTACGAATGAATTAGAATGGATTGTATGAATGAATTAGAATGGATCGTACGAATGAATTAGAATGGATCATACGAATTAATTAGAATGGATCATACGAATGAATTAGAATGGATCGTACGAATGAATTAGAATGGATCGTACGAATGAATTGGAATGGATACATTCGTGCGAATGAATTAGAATGGATTGTGCGAATGAATAAGAACAGATCGTGCGAATGAATTAGAATGGATCGTACGAATGAATTAGAATGGATCGTGCGAATGAATTAGAATGGATCGTACGAATGAATTAGAATGGATACATTTGTGCGAATGACTTAGAATGGATCATACGAATGAATTAGAATGGATCGTACGAATGAATTAGAATGGATCGTACGAATGAATTAGAATGGATCGTGCGAATGAATTAGAATGGATCGTACGAATGAATTAGAATGGATCGTGTGAAAGAATTAGAATGGATCGTACGAATGAATTAGAATGGATCGTGCGAATGAATTAGAATGGTTCGTACGAATAAATTAGAATGGATACATTTGTGCGAATGAATTAGAATGGATCGTCCGAATGAATTAGAATGGATCGTATGAATGAATTAGATTGGATCGTACGAATGAATTAGAATGGATCGTGCGAATGAATTAGAATGGATCGTACGAATGAATTAGAATGGATCGTACAAATGAACTAGAATGGATACATTCGTGCGAATGAATTAGAATGGATCGTACGAATGAATTAGAATGGATCGTACGAATTAATTAGAATGGATCTTACGAATGAATTAGAATGGATCGTACGAATGAATTAGAATGGATCGTACGAATGAATTAGAATGGATCGTACGAATGAATTAGAATGGATTTTACGAATGAATTAGAATGGATCGTACGAATGAATTAGAATGGATCGTACGAATGAATTAGAATGGATCGTACGAATAAATTAGAATGGATACATTCGTCCGAATGAATTAGAATGGATCATACGAATGAGTAAGAATGGATCGTACGAATGAAGTAGAATAGATTGTACGAATGAATTAGAATGGATCCTACGAATGAATTAGAATGGATCGTGTGAAAGAATTAGAATGGATTGTATGAATGAATTAGAATGGATCGTATGAATTAATTAGAATGGATCGTGCGAATGAATTCGAATGGATCGTACGAATTCATTCTAATTCATTCATACAATCCATTCTAATTCTTTCACACGATCCATTGTAATTCATTCGTACGTTCCATTCTAATTCATTAGCACGATCCATGCTAATTCATTCGTTCGATCAATTCTAATTCATTAGCACGATCCATTCTAATTCATTCGTACGATCCATTCTAATTCATTCGCACGATCCATTTTAATTCATTCATAGGATCCATTCTAATTCATTCATACAATCTTTTCTAATTCTTTCGCACGAATGTATCCATTCTAATTCATTCATACGATCCATTCTACTTCATTCGTTCTATCCGTTCTAATTCATTCGTACGATCAATTCTAATTCATTCGCACGAATGTATCCATTCTAATTCATTCGTACATACGATCCATTCTAATTCATTCGCAAGAATGTATCCATTCTAATTCATTTGTATAATCCTTTCTATTTCATTCGTACGATCCATTCTTACTTACTCATTCGTATGATCCATTCTAATTCATTCGCACGAATGTATCCATTCTAATTCATTTGTACGATCCATTCTAATTCATTCGCACAATCCATTCTATTTCATTCGTACGATCCATTCTTACTCATTCGTACAATCCATTCTAATTCCTTCGTACGATCCATTCTATTTCATTCGTATGATCCATTCTAATTCCTTCGTACGATCCATTCTAATTCCTTCGTATCCATTCTAATTCACTAAAACGATCCATTCTAATTCATTCGTACGATCCATTCTAATTCATTTGCACGAATATATCCATTCTAATTCATTCGCACGATCTATTCTAATTCATTCGCACGATCCATTCTAATTAATTCGTACGATCGTGCTAGTGAATTAGAATGGATCGTACGAATGAATTAGAATGGATACATTCGTGCGAATCCATTCTATTTCATTCGTACGATCCATTCTAATTCATTCGTACGATCCATTCTCACTCATTCGTACGATCCATTCTAATTCATTCATACGATCCATTCTAATTCATTCGTACGATCCATTCTAATTCATTCGTACAATCCATTCTAATTCTTTCACACGATCCATTCTAATTCATTCGTACGATTCATTCTAATTCATCTGCACGATCCATTCTACTTCATTTGTACGATCCATTCCAAGATTCATTCCAATTCATTCGTACGATCCATTCCAATTCATTCGTACGATCCATTCTAATTCATTCGTACGATCCATTCTAATTCATTCGTATGATCCATTCTAATTCCTTCCATTCTAATTCATTCGTACGATCCATTCTAATTCATTCGCACGATCCATTCTAATTCATTCATACGATCCATTCTAATTTATTCGTATGATCCATTCTAATTCATCCGTACGATCCATTCTAATTCCTTCGTACGATCCATTCTAATTCCTTCGTACGATCCATTCTACTTCCATTGTACGATCCATTATAATTCCTTCGTACGATCCATTCTAATTCATTCATATGATCCAATCTAATTAATTCCTACGATCCATCTTAATTCACTCGCACGATCCATTCTAATTCATTCGCACGATCTATTCTAATTCATTCGTACGATCCATTCTAATTCCTTCGTACGATCCATTCTAATTCATTCGCACGATCCATTCTAATTCATTCATACGATCCAATCTAATTCATTCATACGATCCATTCTAATTCATTCGTATGATCCATTCTAATTAGAATAGATCGTGCAAATGAATTAGAATGGATCGTACGAATTAATTAGAATAGATTATGCGAATGAATTAGAATGGATCGTGCGAATGAATTAGAATGGATCGTACGTTACGATCCTTTCTAATTCATTCGCACGATCCATTCTAATTCATTCATACGATCCAATCTAATTCATTCATACGATCCATTCTTACTCATTCGTATGATCCATTCTAATTCATTCGTACAATCCATTCTTATTCATTCGTATAATCCATTCTATTTCATTCGTACGATCGGTTCTAATTCATTCATACGATCCATTCTAATTCATTCGCACGAATGTATCCATTCTAATTCATTCATACGATCCATTCTACTTCATTCGTTCTATCCGTTCTAATTCACTCAGACGATCCATTCTAATTCATTCATACGATCCATTCTAATTCATTTGCACGAATATATCCATTCTAATTCATTCGTATGATCCATTCTAATTCCTTCGTACGATCCATTCTAATTCCTTCGTACGATCCATTCTATTTCATTCGTATGATCCATTCTAATTCCTTCGTACGATCCATTCTAATTCCTTCGTATCCATTCTAATTCACTCATACGATCCATTCTAATTCATTCGTACGATCCATTCTAATTCATTCATACAATCCATTCTAATTCATTCGCACGAATGTATCCATTCTAATTCATTCGTACGATCAGTTCTAATTCATTCACAAAATCTATTCTAATTCATTCATACGATCCATTCTAATTCATTCACACGAATGTATCCATTCTAATTCATTCATATGATCCATTCTAATTCATTCGTACGATCCATTCTACTTCACTCATACGATCCATTCGAATACATTCATACGATCCATTCTAATTCATTTGCACGAATATATCCATTCTAATTCATTCGTACGATCTATTCTAATTCCTTCGTACGATCCATTCTAATTCATTCGTACAATCTATTCTAATTCATTCGTACGATCCAGTCTAATTCATTCATACGATCCATTCTAATTCCTTCGTACGATCCATTCTAATTCATTCGTACGATCCATTCTAATTCATTCGTACAATCTATTCTAATTCATTCGTACGAATGGATACATTCGTGTGAATGAATTAGAATGGATCGTACGAACGAGTAAGAATGGATCGTACGAATGAAATAGAATGGATTGCACGAATGAATTAGAATGGATCGTACGAATGAATTAGAATGGATCGTGTGAAAGAATTAGAATGGATTGTATGAATGAATTAGAATGGATCGTATGAATGAATTAGAATGGATCGTACGAATGAATTAGAATGGATACATTCGTGCGAATGAATTAGAATGGATCATACGAATGAGTAAGAATGGATCGTACGAATGAAATAGAATGGATTGTACGAATGAATTAGAATGGATCATACGAATGAATTAGAATAGACTGTATGAATGAATTGGAATGTATCCATTCTAATTGATACGTACGATCCATTCTATTTCATTCGTACGATCCATTCTAATTCATTCATACGATCCATTCTAATTCATTCATACAATCCATTTTAATTCTTTCACACGATCCATTCTAATTCATTCGTACGATCCATTCTAATTCATTCGTACAATCCATTCTATTTCATTCGTACGATCCATTCTTACTCATTCGTACGATCCATTCTAATTCAATCCATTCTAATTCTTTCACACGATCCATTCTAATTCATTCATACGATCCATTCTAATTCATTCGTATGATACATTCTAATTCCTTCTTACGATCTATTCTATTTCATTCATACGATGCATTCTTACTCATTCGTATGATCCATTCTAATTCATTTGCACGAATATATCCATTCTAATTCATTCGTACGAATGAAATAGAATGGATTGTACGAATGAATTAGAATGGATCGTATGAATGAATTAGAATGGATACATTCGTGCGAATGAATTAGAATGGATCGTATGAATGAATTAAAATGGATCGTACGAATGAATTAGAATGGATCGTATGAATGAATTAGAATAGATTGTGCGAATGAATTAGAATGGATCGTAAGAATGAATTAATGAATTAGAATGGATCGTACGAAGGAATAAGAATGGATTGTACGAATGAATTAGAATGGATCATACGAATGAATTAGAATGGATACATTCGTGCGAATGAATTAGAATGGATCGTGCGAATGAATTCGAATGGATCGTGCGAATGAATTAGAATGGATCGTATGAATGAATTAGAATGGATCGTGCGAATGAATTCGAATGGATCATGCGAATGAATTAGAATGGATTGTATGAATGAATTAGAATGGATCGTCTGAATGAATTAGAATGGATCGTACAAATGAATTAGAATGGATCGTACGAATGAATTAGAATGGATACATTCGTGCGAATGAATTAGAATGGATCATACAAATGAGTAAGAATGGATCGTACGAATGAAATAGAATGGATTGTACGAATGAATTAAAATGGATCGTACGAATGAATTAGAATGGATCGTGTGAAAGAATTAGAATTGATTGTATGAATGAATTAGAATGGATCGTACAAATGAATTAGAATGGATACAATCGTGCGAATGAATTAGAATGGATCATACGAATGAGTAAGAATGGATCGTATGAATGAAATAGAATGGATTGTACGAATGAATTAGAATGGATCGTGCGAATGAATTTGAATGGATCGTACGAATGAATTAGAATGGATCGTGCTAATGAATTAGAATTGATCGTACGAATGAAATAGAATGGATTGTACAAATGATTTAGAATGGATCGTACGAATGAATTAGAATGGATCGTACGAATGATTTAGAATGGATACATTCGTGCGAATGAATTAGAATGGATCATACGAATGAGTAAGAATGGATCGTACGAATGAAATAGAATGGATTGTACGAATGAATTAGAATGGATTCGTACGAATGAATTAGAATGGATACATTCGTGCGAATGAATTAGAATGGATCGTACCAATAAGTAAGAATGGATCGTACGAATGAAATAGAATGGATTGTGCGAATGAATTAGAATGGATCGTACGAATGAATTAGAATGGATCGTGTGAAAGAATTAGAATGGATTGTATGAATGAATTAGAATAGATCGTATGAATGAATTAGAATGGATCATACGAATGAATTAGAATGGATCGTACGAATGAATTAGAATGGATCGTACGAATGAATTACAATGGATACATTCGTGCGAATGAATTAGAATGGATACATTCATGCGAAAGAATTAGAATAGATCGTATGAATGAATTAGAATGGATCCTATGAATGAATTAGAATGGATCGTGCGAATAAATTAGAATGGATCGTACGAATGAATTAGAATGGATCGTGCTAATGAATTAGAATTGATCGAACGAATGAATTAGCATGGATCGTGCTAATGAATTAGAATGGAACGTACGAATGAATTAGAATGGATCGTGTGAAAGAATTAGAATGGATTGTATGAATGAATTAGAATGAATTCGTACGATCCATTCGAATTCATTCGCACGATCCATTCTAATTCATTCATACGATCCATTCTAATTCATTCATACAATCCATTCTAATTCTTTCACACGATCCATTCTAATTCATTCGTAGGATCCATTCTAATTCATTCGTACAATCTATTCTATTTCATTCGTACGATCCATTCTTACTCATTCGTATGATCCATTCTAATTCATTCGGACGAATGTATCCATTCTAATTCATTCGTACGATCCATTCTAATTCATTCGTACGATCCATTCTTACTCATTCGTATGATCCATTCTAATTCATTCGTACGATCCATTCTAATTCATTCGTACGATCCATTCTAATTCATTCGCACAATCTATTCTAATTCATTCGTACGATCCATTCTAATTCATTCGTACGATCGTACGAATGAATTAGAATGGATCGTACGGAATGAATTAGAATGGATTGTATGAATGAATTAGAATGGATATATTCGTGCGAATGAATTAGAATGGATCATACCAATGAGTAAGAATAGATCGTACGAATGAAATAGAATGGATTGTACGAATGAAATAGAATGGATCGTACAAATGAATTAGAATGGATCGTACGAATGAATTAGAATGGATCATACGAATGCGTAAGAATGGATCGTACAAATGAAATAGAATGGATTGTACGAATGAATTAGAATGGATCGTACGAATGAATTAGAATGGATCGTGTGAAAGAATTAGAATGCATTGTATGAATGAATTAGAATGGATCGTATGAATGAATTAGAATGGATCGTGCGAATGAATTCGAATGGATCGCATGATCCATTCGAATAGAATGGATCATATGAATGAATTAGAATAGATCGGGCGAATGAATTAGAATGGATCGTATGAATGAATTAGAATGGATCGTATGAATGAATCAGAATGGATCGTGTGAATGAATTAGAATGGATCGTACGAATGAATTAGAATGGATCGTACGAATGAATTAGAATGGATCATACGAATGAGTAAGAATGGATCGTACGAATGAAATAGAATGGATTGTACAAATGAATTAGAATGGATACATTCGTGCGAATGAATTAGAATGGATCGTACGAATGAATTAGAATGGATCGTACGAATGAATTAGAATGGATCGTACGAATGAATTAGAATGCATCGTACGAAAGAATTAGAATGGATATATTCATGCGAATGAATTAGAATGGATCGTACAAATGAATTAAACTTGATCGTACGAATGAATTTGAATGGATACATTTGTGCGAATGAATCTAAATGGATTGTATGAATGAATTACAATGAATCGTACGAATGAATTAGAATGGATCGTACGAATGAATTAGAATAGCTCATACGAATGAATTAGAATGAATCGTATGAATGAATTAGAATGGTTACATTCGTGCGAATGAATTAGAATAGATCGTACGAATGAATTAAAATGGATCGTACGAATAAATTAGAATGGATCGTGGGAATGAATTAGAATGGATCGTACGAATGAATTAGAATGGATCCACCGAATGAGTTAGAATGGATCATACGAATGAATTAGAATGGATTGTACGAATGAATTAGAATGGATTGTGTGAATGAATTATAATGGATCGTATGAATGAATAAGAATGGATCGTACGAATGAATTAGAATGGATCGTGCGAAAGAATTAGCATGAATCGTACGAATGTATTAGAATGGATCATACGAATGAATTAGAATGAATCGTACGATCCATTCAAATTCATTCGTACGATCCATTCTAATTCATTAGCACGAATGTATCCATTCTAGTTCATTCATACGATCCATTCTAGTTCATTCGTACGATCCATTCTAATTCATTCGTATGATCCATTCTAATTCATTCGTATGATCCATTCTAATTAATTCGTATGATCCATTCTAATTTATTCGTACGATCCATTCTAATTCATTCATACAATCCATTCTAATTCATTCGCACGAATGTATCCATTCTAATTAATTCGTACGATCCATTCTAATTCATTCGTATGATCCATTCTTATTCATTCGCACGATCCAGTCTAATGGATTCGCATGATCCATTCTAATTCATTCGCACGAATGTATCCATTCTAATTCATTCGTACGATCCATTCTAATTCATTAATATGATCCATTCCAATTCATTCGCACGATCCATTCTAATTCATTCGTACGATCCATTCTAATTCATTCGTACGATCCATTCTAATTCATTCGCACGATCCATTCTAATTCATTTGTACAATCTATTCTATTTCATTCGTACGATCCATTCTTACTCATTCGTATGATCCATTCTAATTCATTCGGACGAATGTATCCAATCTAATTTATTCGTACGATCCATTCTAATTCATTCGTACGATCCATTCTAATTCATTCGTACGATCCATTCTAATTCATTCGTCCGATCCATTCTAATTCATTCGCATGAATGTATCCATTCTAATTCATTCGTATGGTCCATTCTAATTCATTCGCACATTCCATTCTATTTCATTCGTACGATCCATTCTTACTCATTCGTATGATCCATTATGGATACATTCGTGCGAATGAATTAGAATGGATCATACGAATGAGTAAGAATGTATCGTATGAATGAAATAGAATGGATTGTGTGAATGAATTAGAATGGATCGTACGAATGAATTAGAATGGATCGTGTGAAAGAATTAGAATGGATTGTATGAATGAATTAGAAAAGATCGTATGAATGAATTAGAATGTATCGTACGAATGAATTAGAATGGATCGTACGAATGAACTAGAATGGATACATTCGTGCGAATGAATTAGAATGGATCGTACGAATGAATTAGAATGGATCGTACGAATAAATTAGAATGGATCTTACGAATGAATTAGAATGGATCGTACGAATGCACGATCCATGCTAATTCATTCGTTCGATCAATTCTAATTCATTAGCACGATCCATTCTAATTCATTCGTACGATCCATTCTAATTCATTCGCACGATCCATTCTAATTCATTCGTATGATCCATTCTAATTCTTTCACACGATCCATTCTAATTCATTCACACGATCCATTCTAATTCATTCATACGATCCATTCTAATTCATTCATACAATCTATTCTAATTCTTTCACACGATCCATTCTAATTCATTCGTAGGATCCATTCTAATTTATTCGTACAATCTATTCTATTTCATTCGTACGATCCATTCTTACTCATTCGTATGATCCATTCTAATTCATTCAGACGAATGTATCCATTCTAATTTATTCATATGATCCATTCTAATTCATTCGTACGATCCATTCTTACTCATTCGTATGATCCATTCTAATTCATTCGTACGATCCATTCTAATTCATTCGTACGATCCATTCTAATTCATTCGCACAATCTATTCTAATTCATTCGTACGATCCATTCTAATTCATTCGTACGATCGTACGAATGAATTAGAATGGATCGTATGGAATGAATTAGAATGGATTGTATGAATGAATTAGAATGGATACATTCGTGCGAATGAATTAGAATGGATCATACGAATGAGTAAGAATGGATCATACGAATGAAATAGAATGGATTGTACGAATGAATTAGAATGGATCGTATAAATGAATTAGAATGGATCGTACGAATGAATTAGAATGGATCATACGAATGTGTAAGAATGGATCGTACAAATGAAATAGAATGGATTGTACGAATGAATTAGAAAGGATCGTATGAATGAATTAGAATGGATCGTGTGAAAGAATTAGAATGCATTGTATGAATAAATTAGAATGGATCGTATAAATGAATGAGAATGGATCATGCGAATGAATTCGAATGGATCGTATGATCCATTCGAATAGAATGGATCGTATGAATGAATTAGAATGGATCGGGCGAATGAATTAGAATGGATTGTAGGAATGAATTAGAATGGATCGAATGAATGAATTAGAATGGATCGTATGAATGAATTAGAATGGATCGTGCGAATGAATTAGAATGGATCGTACGAATGAATTAGAATGGATCATACGAATGAATTAGAATGGATCATACGAATGAGTAAGAATGGATCGTACGAATGAAATAGAATGGATTGTACGAATGAATTAGAATGGATACATTCATGCGAATGAATTAGAATGGATCGGACGATTGAATTAGAATGGATCGTACGATTCATTCTAATTCATTCGTACGATCCATTCTAATACATTCGTACGATTCATGCTAATTTATTCGCACGATCCATTCTAATTCATTCGTACGATCCATTCTTATTCATTCATACGATCCATTCTAATTCATTTGCACAATCCATTCTAATTCATTCGTACAATCCATTCTAATTCATTCGTATGATCCATTCTAACTCATTCGGTGGATCCATTCTAATTCATTCGTACGATCCATTCTAATTCATTCCCACGATCTATTCTAATTTATTCGTACGATCCATTCTAATTCATTCGTACGATCTATTTTAATTCATTCGCACGAATGTAACCATTCTAATTCATTCATACGATTCATTCTAATTCATTCGTATGAGCTATTCTAATTCATTCGTACGATCCATTCAAATTCATTCGTACGATCCATTGTAATTCATTCATACAATCTATTCTAATTCATTCGCACGAATGTATCCATTCTAATTAATACGTACGATCCATTCTAATTCATTCATATGATCCATTCTTATTCATTCGCACGATCCAGTTTAATGGATTCGCACGATCCATTCTAATTCATTCGCACGAATGTATCCATTCTAATTCATTCGTACGATCCATTCTAATTCATTAATATGATCCATTCTAATTCATTCGCACGATCCATTCTAATTCATTCGTACGATCCATTCTAATTCATTCGTACGATCCATTCTAATTCATTCGCACGATCCATTCTAATTCATTCGTACAATCTATTCTATTTCATTCGTACGATCCATTCTTACTCATTCGTATGATCCATTCTAATTCATCCGGACGAATGTATCCATTCTAATTTATTCGTACGATCCATTCTAATTCATTCGTACGATCAATTCTAATTCATTCATACGATCCATTCTAATTCATTCGTCCGATCAATTCTAATTCATTCGCACGAATATATCCATTCTAATTCATTCGTACGGTCCATTCTAATTCATTCGCACAATCCATTCTATTTCATTCGTACGATCCATTCTTACTCATTCGTATGATCCATTATGGATACATTCGTGCGAATGAATTAGAATGGATCAAACGAATGAGTACGAATGGATCGTACGAATGAAATAGAATGGATTGTGCGAATGAATTAGAATGGATCGTACGAATGAATTAGAATGGATCGTGTGAAAGAATTAGAATCGATTGTATGAATGAATTAGAATAGATCGTATGAATGAATTAGAATGGATCGTACGAATGAATTAGAATGGATCGTACGAATGAACTAGAATGGATACATTTGTGCGAATGAATTAGAATGGATCGTTCGAAGGAATTAGAATGGATCGTACGAATGAATTAGAATGGATCTTACGAATGAATTAGAATGGATCGTACGAATGCACGATCCATGCTAATTCATTCGTTCGATCAATTCTAATTCATTAGCACGATCCATTCTAATTCATTCGTACGATCCATTCTAATTCATTCGCACAATCCATTCTAATTCATTCGTACGATCCATTCTAATTCTTTCACACGATCCATTCTAATTCATTCGTACGATCCATTCTAATTCATTTGTACGATCTATTCTAATTCATTCGTACAATCCAGTCTAATTTCATTCGTACGATCCATTCTAATTCATTCGCTCGAATGTATCCATTCTTATCCATTCGTACGATCCATTCTAATTCATTCGCATGAATGTAACCATTCTAATTCATTCATTTGATCCATTCTAATTCATTTGTACGATCCATTCTAATTCATTCGTCCGATCCATTCTAATTCATTCGCACGAATGTATCCATTCTAATTCATTCGTAAGATCCATTCTAATTCATTCGTACGATCCATTCTAATTCATTCGTACGATCCATTCTAATTCATTAATATGATCCATTCTAATTCATTCGTACGATCCATTCTAATGAATTAGAATTGATCGTACGAATGAAATAGAATGGATTGCACGAATGATTTAGAATGGATTGTACGAATGAATTAGAATGAATCGTGTGAAAGAATTAGAATGGATTGTATGAATGAATTAGAATGAATCGTACGAATGAGGTAGAATGGATCGTACGAAGGAATTAGAATAGATCGTACGAATGAATTAGAATGGATCGTACGAATGAATTAGAATAGATCGTACGAAAGAATTAGAATGGATCGTACGAATGAATTAGAATGGATCGTACGAATGAATTAGAATGGATACATTCATGGGAATGAATTAGAATGGATCGTACGAATGAATTAGAATGGATCGTGCGAATGAATTAGAATGGATCGTACGAATGAATTAGAATGGATTCGTACGAATGAATTAGAATGGATACATTCGTGTGAATGAATTAGAATGGATCGTACCAATGAGTAAGAATGGATCATACGAATGAAATAGAATGGATTGTGCGAATGAATTAGAATGGACCGTACGAATGAATTAGAAGTACGAATGAATTAGATTGGATACATTCGTGCGAATAAATTAGAATGGATCATAAGAATAAGTAAGAATGGATCGTCATTCTAATTCATTCGTATGATCCATTCTAATTCATTTGTAACCATTCTATTTCATTCGCACGATCTATTCTAATTCATTCGCGCAATCTATTCTAATTTATTCGTATGATCCATTCTAATTCATTCGTACGATCCATTCTAATTCATTCATACAATTTATTCTAATTTATTCGCACGAATGTATCCATTCTAATTCATTTGCACGATCCATTCTAATTCATTCCTATGATCTATTCTAATTCAATCGTACGATCCATTCTAATTCATTCGTACGATCCATTCTATGATCCATTCTAATTCATTAGCACGATCCATGCTAATGAATTAGAATGGATCGTACGATCCAATCTAATTCATTCATACGATCCATTCTTACTCATTCGTATGATCCATTCTAATTCAATCGTACGATCCATTCTAATTCATTCGTACGATCCATTCTAATTCCTTCGTACAATCCATTCTAATTCACTCGTACGATCCATTCTAATTCATTCGTACGATCTATTCTAATTCCTTCGTACGATCCATTCTAATTCATTCGTACGATCCATTCTAATTCATTCGCGCAATCTATTCTAATTCATTCGTACGATCCATTCTAATTCATTCGTACGATCCATTCTAATTCATTCATACAATCCATTCTAATTTATTCGCACGAATGTATCCATTGTAATTCATTCGTACGATCCATTCTAATTCATTAATATGATCCATTCTAATTCATTCGTACGATCCATTCTAATTCATTCGTAGGATCCATTCTAATTCATTCATACAATCTATTATATTTCATTCGTACGATCCATTCTTACTCATTCGTATGATCCATTCTAATTTATTCGGACAAATGTATCCATTCTAATTTATTCGTACGATCCATTCTAATTCATTCGTACGATCCATTCTAATTCATTCGTACGATCCATTCTTACTCATTCGTATGATCCATTCTAATTCATTCGTACGATCCATTCTAATTCATTCGGACGATCGATTCTAATTCATTCGCACTATCCATTCTAATTCATTCGTACGATCCATTCTAATTCATTCGTATGATCCATTCTAATTTATTCGTTCAAATATATCCATTCTAATTCATTCGTACGATCCATTCAAATTCATTCGCACGATCCATTCTAATTCATTCGCACGAATGTATCCATTCTAATTCATTTGCACGATCCATTCTAATTCATTCCTATGATCTATTCTAATTCATTCGTACGATCCATTCTATTTCATTCTAATTCATTCGATCGATCCATTCTACGATCCATTCTAATTCATTCGTATATTCCATTCTAATTCATTAGCACGATCCATGCTATTGAATTAGAATGGATCGTACGATCCAATCTAATTCATTCATACGATCCATTCTTACTCATTCGTATGATCCATTCTAATTCATTCTAATTCATTCGTACGATCCATTCTAATTCATTCGCACGAATGTATCCATTCTAGTTCATTCGTACGATCCATTCTAATTTATTTGTACGATCCATTCTAATTCATTCGCACGATCCATTCTAATTCATTCGTACGATCCATTCTAATTCATTCATACGATCCATTCTAATTCATTCGTACGATCCATTCTAATTCATTCGCACAAATGTATCCATTCTAATTCATTCGTACGATCCATTCTAATTCATTCGCACGATCCATTCTAATTCATTCATACGATCCATTCTAATTCATTCACATGAATGTATCCATTCTAATTCATTCATTCGATCCATTCTAATTCATTCGTACGATCCATTCTAATACACTCATACGATCCATTCTAATACATTCATACGATCCATTCTAATTCATTTGCACGAATATATCCATTCTAATTCATTCGTACGATCCATTCTAATTCCTTCGTACGATCCATTCTAATTCATTCGTACGATCCATTCTAATTCATTCGTCCGATCCATTCTAATTCATTCGCACGAATGTATCCATTCTAATTCATTTGTACGATCCATTCTAATTCATTCGTACGATCCATTCTAATTCATTCGTACGATCCATTCTAATTCATTCGTACGATCCATTCTAATTCATTCGCACGAATGTATCCATTCTAGTTCATTCGTACGATCCATTCTAATTCATTCGTACGATCCATTCTAATTCATTCGCACGATCCATTCTAAATCATTCGTACGATCCATTCTAATTCATTCATACGATCCATTCTAATTCATTCGTACGATCCATTCTAATTCATTCGCACAAATGTATCCATTCTAATTCATTCGTACGATCCATTCTAATTCATTCGCACGATCCATTCTAATTCATTCGTACGATCCATTCTAATTCTTTCACACGATCCATTCTAATTCATTCGTACGATCCATTCTAATTCATTCGCACGATCCATTCTATTTCATTTGTACGATCCATTCTAATTCGTTCATACGATCCATTCTAATTCATTCGTACGATCCATTCTAATTCATTCGCACAAATGTATCCATTCTAATTCATTCGTACGATCCATTCTAATTCATTCGCACGATCCATTCTAATTCATTCGTACGATCCATTCTAATTCATTCGCACGATCTGTTCTTATTCATTCGCACAATCCACTCTAATTCATTCGCACGAATGTATCCATTCTAATTCATTCGTACGATCCAGTCTAATTCATTCGTATGATCTATTCTAATTAATTCGTATGATCCATTCTAATTCATTCGTACGATCCATTCTAATTCATTCATACAATCCATTCTAATTCATTCGTACGATCCATTCTAATTCACTCATACGATCCATTCTAATACATTCATATGATCCATTCTAATTCATTTGCACGAATATATCCATTGTAATTTATTCGTACGATCCATTCTAATTCCTTCGTACGATCCATTCTAATTCATTCGTACGATCCATTCTAATTCCTTCGTACGATCCATTCTAATTCATTCATACGATCCATTCTAATTCATTCGTACGATCCATTCTAATTCATTCGTACGAATGGATACATTCGTGTGAATGAATTAGAATGGATCGTACGAATGAGTAAGAATGGATCGTACGAATGAAATAGAATGGATTGCACGAATGAATTAGAATGGATCGTACGAATGAATTAGAATGGATCGTGTGAAAGAATTAGAATGGATTGTATGAATGAATTAGAATGGATCGTATGAATGAATTAGAATGGATCGTACTAGGATCCATTCTAACTCATTCGTTTAATCTATTGTATTTCATTCGTTTAATCCATTCTAATTCATTCGTACGATCCATTCTAATTCCTTCGTACGATCCATTCTAATTCATTCGTACGATCCATTCTAATTCATTCGCACGATCCATTCTAATTCATTCGCACGAATGTATCCATTCTAATTCATTTGCACGATCCAGTCTAATTCATTCCTATGATCTATTCTAATTCATTCGTACGATCCATTATAATTCATTCTAATTCATTCGTACGATCCATTCTACGATCCATTCTAATTCATTCGTATATTCCATTCTAATTCATTAGCACGATCCATGCTAATGAATTAGAATGGATCGTACGATCCAATCTAATTCATTCATACGATCCATTCTTACTCATTTGTATGATCCATTCTAATTCAATCGTACAATCCATTCTAATTCATTCGTACGATCCATTCTAATTCATTCGTACGATCCATTCTAATTCATTCGCACAATCTATTCTAATTCATTCATACGATCCATTCTAATTCATTTGCACGAATGTATCCATTCTAATTCATTCATACGATCCATTCTACTTTATTCGTACTATCCGTTCTAATTCACTCATACGATCCATTCTAATTCATTCATACGATCCTTTCTAATTCATTTGCACGAATATATCCATTCTAATTCATTCGTACGATCCATTCTAATTCCTTCGTATGATCCATTCTAATTCCTTCGTACGATCCATTCTAATTCCTTCATACGATCCATTCTATTTCATTCGTATGATCCATTCTAATTCCTTCGTACGATCCATTCTAATTCCTTCGTATCCATTCTAATTCACTCATACGATCCATTCTAATTCATTCGTACGATCTATTCTAATTCATTCATACAATCCATTCTAATTCATTCTCACGAATGTATCCATTCTAATTCATTCGTACGATCAGTTCTAATTCATTCACAAAATCTATTCTAATTCATTCATACGATCCATTCTAATTCATTCACACGAATGTATCCATTCTAATTCATTCATGCGATCCATTCTAATTCATTCGTACGATCCATTCTAATTCACTCATACGATCCATTCTAATACATTCATACGATCCAGTCTAATTCATTTGCACGAATATATCCATTCTAATTCATTCGTACGATCCATTCTAATTCCTTCGTACGATCCATTCTAATTCATTCGTACGATCTATTCTAATTCATTCGTACGATCCATTCTAATTCATTCGTACGATCCATTCTAATTCCTTCGTACGATCCATTCTAATTCATTCGTACGATCCATTCTAATTCATTCATACAATCCATTCTAATTCTTTCACACGATCCATTCTAATTCATTCGTACGATCCATTCTAATTCATTCGTGCAATCCATTCTATTTCATTCGTACGATCCATTCTTACTCATTCGTACGATCCATTCTAATTCATTCACACGAATGTATCGTACGAAGGAATTAGAATGGATCGTACGAATGAATTAGAATGGATATATTCGTGCAAAGGAATTAGAATGGATCGTATGAATGTATTAGAATGGATCGTATGAGTGAATTAGAATGGATCGTACGAATGAATTAGAATGGATCGTATGAATGAATTAGAATGGATACATTCGTGTGAATGAATTAGAATTGATCGTACGAATGAATTAGAATGGATCGTGCGAATGAATTAGAATGGATCGTACGAATGAATTAGAATGGATCGTACGAATGAACTAGAATGGATACATTCGTGCGAATGAATTAGAATGGATCGTACGAATGAATTAGAATGGATCGTACGAATGAATTAGAATGGATCTTACGAATGAATTAGAATCGATCGTACGAATGAATTAGAATGGATCGTACGAATGAATTAGAATGGATACATTCGTGCGAATGAATTAGAATGGATCGGACGAATGAATTAGAATGGATCGTACGAATGAATTAGAATGGATCAAATGAATGAATTAGAATGGTTACATTCATGCGAATGAATTAGAATAGATCGTACGAATGGATTAGAATGGATCGTACGAATGGATTAGAATGGATACATTCGAGCGAATGAATTAGAATGGATCGTACAAATGAATTAGAATGGATCGTACGAATGGATTAGAATGGATCCTACGAATGGATTAGAATGGATACCTTTGTGCATATGAATTAGAATGGATCGTACGAATGAATTAGAATGGATCATATTAATGAATTAGAATGGATCGTACGAATGAATTAGAATGGATACATTCGTGCACGATCCATTTTAATTCATTCGCACAAATGTATCCATTCTAATTCATTCGTACGATCCATTCTTATTCATTAATATGATCCATTCTAATTCATTCGTACGATCCATTCTAATTCATATGCACAAAGGTATACATTCTAATTCATTCGTACGATCCATTCTAATTCAGGATCGTACGAATGAATTAGAATGGATACATTCGTGCGAATGAATTAGAATTGATCGTACGAATGAATTAGAATGGATCGTGCGAATGAATTAGAATGGATCGTACGAATGAATTAAAATGGATCGTACGAATGACAAGAGTGGATACATTCGTGCGAATGAATTAGAATGGATCGTACGAATGAATTAGAATGGATCGTACGAATGAATTAGAATGGATCTTACGAATGAATTAGAATGGATCGTACGAATGAATTAGAATGGATACATTTGTACGAATGAATTAGAATGGATCGGACGAATGAATTAGAATGGATCGTACGAATGAATTAGAATGGATCAAATGAATGAATTAGAATGGTTACATTCATGCGAATGAATTAGAATGGATCGTACTAATGGATTAGAATGGATCGTACGAATAAATTTGATCCATTCTAATTCATTTGTACGATCCATTCTAATTCATTCATACGATCCATTCTAATTCATTTGTACGATCCATTCTAATTCATTCGCACAAATGTATCCATTCTAATTCATTCGTACGATCCATTCTAATTCATTCGCACGATCCATTCTAATTCATTCGTACGATCCATTCTAATTCATTCGTACGATCGATTCTAATTCATTCGTAGGATCCATTCTAATTAATTCGTATGATCCATTCTAATTCATTCGTACGATCCATTCTAATTCATTCATACAATCTATTCTAATTCATTCGCACGAATGTATCCATTCTAATTAATTCGTACGATCCATTCTAATTCATTCGTATGATCTATTCTTATTCATTCGCACGATCCAGTCTAATTGATTCGCACGATCCATTCTAATTCATTCGCACAAATGTATCCATTCTAATTCATTCGTACGATCCATTCGTATGAAATAGAATAGATCGTATGAATGAATTAGAATGGATACATTCGTGCGAATGAATTAGAATGGATACATTCATGCGAAAGAATTAGAATAGATCGTATGAATGAATTAGAATGGATCCTATGAATGAATTAGAATGGATCGTGCGAATGAATTAGAATGGATCGTACGAATGAATTAGAATGGATCATGCTAATGAATTAGAATTGATCGAACGAATGAATTAGCATGGATCGTGCTAACGAATTAGAATAGAACGTACGAATGAATTAGAATGGATCGTGTGAAAGAATTAGAATGGATCGTACGAATGAATTAGAATGGATCGTGCGAATGAGTTAGAATGGATCGTATGAATGAATTAGAATGGATCGTACGAATGAACTAGAATGGATACATTCGTGCGAATGAATTAGAATGGATCGTACGAATGAATTAGAATGGATCGTATGAATGAATTAGAATGGATCTTACGAATGAATTAGAATGGATCGTACGAATGAATTAGAATGGATCGTACGAATGAATTAGAATGGATACATTCGTGCGAATGAATTAGAATGGATCGGACGAATGAATTAGAATGGATCGTACGAATGAATTAGAATGGATCGTACGAATAAATTAGAATGGATACATTCATCCGAATGAATTAGAATGGATCATACGAATGAGTAAGAATGGATCGTACGAATGAAATAGAATAGATTGTACGAATGAATTAGAATGGATCCTACGAATGAATTAGAATGGATCGTGTGAAAGAATTAGAATGGATTGTATGAATGAATTAGAATGGATCGTAAGAATGAATTAGAATGGATCGTGCGAATGAATTCGAATGGATCGTACGAATTCATTCTAATTCATTCATACAATCCATTCTAATTCTTTCACACGATCCATTCTAATCCATTCGTACGTTCCATTCAAATTCATTCGCACGATCCCTTCTAATTCATTCATAGGATCCATTCTAATTTATTTATACGATCTATTCTAATTCTTTCGCACGATTGTATCTATTCTAATTCATTCGCACGAATGTATCCATTCTAATTCATTCGTACGATCCATTCTAATTCATTCGTACGATCCATTCTAATTCATTCGTATGATCCATTCTAATTCAGTCATATGATCTATTGTAATTCATTCATACAATCCATTCTAATTCTTTCACACGATCCATTCTAATTCATTCGTACGATCCATTCTAATTCATTCGCACAATCCATTCTATTTCATTCGTACGATCCATTCTTACTCATTCGTATGATCCATTCTAATTCATTCGTACGAATGTATCCATAATGGATCATACGAATGAATAAGAATGGATCGTACGAATAAAATAGAATGGATTGTGCGAATGAATTAGAATGGATCGTACAAATGAATTAGATTGGATCGTATGAATGAATTAGAATGGATCGTACGAATGAATTAGAATGGATCTTACGAATGAAATAGAATAGATTGTACGAATGAATTAGAATGGATTCGTACGAATGAATTAGAATGGATACATTTATGCGAATGAATTAGAATGGATCGTACCAATGAGTAAGAATGGATTGTACGAATGAAATAGAATTGATTGTGCGAATTAATTAGAATGGATCGCACGAATATATCCATTCTAATTCATTCGTACGATCCATTCTAATTCATTCGTACGATCCATTCTAATTCATTCGTACGATCCATTCTAATTAATTCGTATGATCCATTCTAATTCATTCGTACGATCCATTCTAATTCTTTCATACAATCCATTCTAATTCATTCGTACGATCCATTCTAATTCACTTATACGATCCATTCTAATACATTCATACGATCCATTCTAATTCATTTGCACGAATATATCCATTCTAATTCATTCGTACGATCCATTCTAATTCATTCGTACGATCCATTCTAATTCATTCGTACGATCTATTCTAATTCATTCGTACGATCCATTCTAATTCATTCGTACGATCCATTCTAATTCCTTCGTACGATCCATTCTAATTCATTCGTACGATCCATTCTAATTTATTTGCACGAATATATCCATTCTAATTCATTCGTACGAATGAAATAGAATGGATTGTACGAATGAATTAGAATGGATCGAATGAATGAATTAGAATGGATACATTCGTGCGAATGAATTAGAATGGATCGTATGAATGAATTAGAATGGATCGTACGAATGAATTAGAATGGATCGTATGAATGAATTAGAATAGATTGTGCGAATGAATTAGAATGGATCGTAAGAATGAATTAATGAATTAGAATGGATCGTACGAAGGAATAAGAATGGATTGTACGAATGAATTAGAATGGATCATACGAATGAATTAGAATGGATACATTCGTGCGAATGAATTAGAATGGATCGTGCGAATGAATTCGAATGGATCGTGCGAATGAATTAGAATGGATCGTATGAATGAATTAGAATGGATCGTGCGAATGAATTCGAATGGATCATGCGAATGAATTAGAATGGATTGTATGAATGAATTAGAATGGATCGTCTGAATGAATTAGAATGGATCGTACAAATGAATTAGAATGGATCGTACGAATGAATTAGAATGGATACATTCGTGCGAATGAATTAGAATGGATCATACAAATGAGTAAGAATGGATCGTACGAATGAAATAGAATGGATTGTACGAATGAATTAGAATGGATCGTACGAATGAATTAGAATGGATCGTGTGAAAGAATTAGAATTGATTGTATGAATGAATTAGAATGTATCGTACAAATGAATTAGAATGGATACAATCGTGCGAATGAATTAGAATGGATCATACGAATGAGTAAGAATGGATCGTATGAATGAAATAGAATGGATTGTACGAATGAATTAGAATGGATCGTGCGAATGAATTTGAATGGATCGTACGAATGAATTAGAATGGATCGTGCTAATGAATTAGATTTGATCGTACGAATGAAATAGAATGGATTGTACAAATGATTTAGAATGGATCGTACGAATGAATTAGAATGGATCGTACGAATGATTTAGAATGGATACATTCGTGCGAATGAATTAGAATGGATCATACGAATGAGTAAGAATGGATCGTACGAATGAAATAGAATGGATTGTACGAATGAATTAGAATGGATTCGTACGAATGAATTAGAATGGATACATTCGTGCGAATGAATTAGAATGGATCGTACCAATAAGTAAGAATGGATCGTACGAATGAAATAGAATGGATTGTGCGAATGAATTAGAATGGATCGTACGAATGAATTAGAATGGATCGTGTGAAAGAATTAGAATGGATTGTATGAATGAATTAGAATAGATCGTATGAATGAATTAGAATGGATCATACGAATGAATTAGAATGGATCGTACGAATGAATTAGAATGGATCGTACGAATGAATTACAATGGATACATTCGTGCGAATGAATTAGAATGGATACATTCATGCGAAAGAATTAGAATAGATCGTATGAATGAATTAGAATGGATCCTATGAATGAATTAGAATGGATCGTGCGAATGAATTAGAATGGATCGTACGAATGAATTAGAATGGATCGTGCTAATGAATTAGAATTGATCGAACGAATGAATTAGCATGGATCGTGCTAATGAATTAGAATGGAACGTACGAATGAATTAGAATGGATCGTGTGAAAGAATTAGAATGGATTGTATGAATGAATTAGAATGAATTCGTACGATCCATTCGAATTCATTCGCACGATCCATTCTAATTCATTCATACGATCCATTCTAATTCATTCATACAATCCATTCTAATTCTTTCACACGATCCATTCTAATTCATTCGTAGGATCCATTCTAATTCATTCGTACAATCTATTCTATTTCATTCGTACGATCCATTCTTACTCATTCGTATGATCCATTCTAATTCATTCGGACGAATGTATCCATTCTAATTCATTCGTACGATCCATTCTAATTCATTCGTACGATCCATTCTTACTCATTCGTATGATCCATTCTAATTCATTCGTACGATCCATTCTAATTCATTCGTACGATCCATTCTAATTCATTCGCACAATCTATTCTAATTCATTCGTACGATCCATTCTAATTCATTCGTACGATCGTACGAATGAATTAGAATGGATCGTACGGAATGAATTAGAATGGATTGTATGAATGAATTAGAATGGATATATTCGTGCGAATGAATTAGAATGGATCATACCAATGAGTAAGAATAGATCGTACGAATGAAATAGAATGGATTGTACGAATGAAATAGAATGGATCGTACAAATGAATTAGAATGGATCGTACGAATGAATTAGAATGGATCATACGAATGCGTAAGAATGGATCGTACAAATGAAATAGAATGGATTGTACGAATGAATTAGAATGGATCGTACGAATGAATTAGAATGGATCGTGTGAAAGAATTAGAATGCATTGTATGAATGAATTAGAATGGATCGTATGAATGAATTAGAATGGATCGTGCGAATGAATTCGAATGGATCGCATGATCCATTCGAATAGAATGGATCATATGAATGAATTAGAATAGATCGGGCGAATGAATTAGAATGGATCGTATGAATGAATTAGAATGGATCGTATGAATGAATCAGAATGGATCGTGTGAATGAATTAGAATGGATCGTACGAATGAATTAGAATGGATCGTACGAATGAATTAGAATGGATCATACGAATGAGTAAGAATGGATCGTACGAATGAAATAGAATGGATTGTACAAATGAATTAGAATGGATACATTCGTGCGAATGAATTAGAATGGATCGTACGAATGAATTAGAATGGATCGTACGAATGAATTAGAATGGATCGTACGAATGAATTAGAATGCATCGTACGAAAGAATTAGAATGGATATATTCATGCGAATGAATTAGAATGGATCGTACAAATGAATTAGACTTGATCGTACGAATGAATTTGAATGGATACATTTGTGCGAATGAATCTAAATGGATTGTATGAATGAATTACAATGAATCGTACGAATGAATTAGAATGGATCGTACGAATGAATTAGAATAGCTCATACGAATGAATTAGAATGAATCGTATGAATGAATTAGAATGGTTACATTCGTGCGAATGAATTAGAATAGATCGTACGAATGAATTAAAATGGATCGTACGAATAAATTAGAATGGATCGTGGGAATGAATTAGAATGGATCGTACGAATGAATTAGAATGGATCCACCGAATGAGTTAGAATGGATCATACGAATGAATTAGAATGGATTGTACGAATGAATTAGAATGGATTGTGTGAATGAATTAGAATGGATCGTATGAATGAATAAGAATGGATCGTACGAATGAATTAGAATGGATCGTGCGAATGAATTAGCATGAATCGTATGAATGTATTAGAATGGATCATACGAATGAATTAGAATGAATCGTACGATCCATTCAAATTCATTCGTACGATCCATTCTAATTCATTAGCACGAATGTATCCATTCTAGTTCATTCATACGATCCATTCTAGTTCATTCGTATGATCCATTCTAATTCATTCGTACGATCCATTCTAATTCATTCGTATGATCCATTCTAATTAATTCGTATGATCCATTCTAATTTATTCGTACGATCCATTCTAATTCATTCATACAATCCATTCTAATTCATTCGCACGAATGTATCCATTCTAATTAATTCGTACGATCCATTCTAATTCATTCGTATGATCCATTCTTATTCATTCGCACGATCCAGTCTAATGGATTCGCATGATCCATTCTAATTCATTCGCACGAATGTATCCATTCTAATTCATTCGTACGATCCATTCTAATTCATTAATATGATCCATTCCAATTCATTCGCACGATCCATTCTAATTCATTCGTACGATCCATTCTAATTCATTCGTACGATCCATTCTAATTCATTCGCACGATCCATTCTAATTCATTTGTACAATCTATTCTATTTCATTCGTACGATCCATTCTTACTCATTCGTATGATCCATTCTAATTCATTCGGACGAATGTATCCAATCTAATTTATTCGTACGATCCATTCTAATTCATTCGTACGATCCATTCTAATTCATTCGTACGATCCATTCTAATTCATTCGTCCGATCCATTCTAATTCATTCGCATGAATGTATCCATTCTAATTCATTCGTATGGTCCATTCTAATTCATTCGCACATTCCATTCTATTTCATTCGTACGATCCATTCTTACTCATTCGTATGATCCATTATGGATACATTCGTGCGAATGAATTAGAATGGATCATACGAATGAGTAAGAATGTATCGTATGAATGAAATAGAATGGATTGTGTGAATGAATTAGAATGGATCGTACGAATGAATTAGAATGGATCGTGTGAAAGAATTAGAATGGATTGTATGAATGAATTAGAATAGATCGTATGAATGAATTAGAATGTATCGTACGAATGAATTAGAATGGATCGTACGAATGAACTAGAATGGATACATTCGTGCGAATGAATTAGAATGGATCGTACGAATGAATTAGAATGGATCGTACGAATGAATTAGAATGGATCTTACGAATGAATTAGAATGGATCGTACGAATGCACGATCCATGCTAATTCATTCGTTCGATCAATTCTAATTCATTAGCACGATCCATTCTAATTCATTCGTACGATCCATTCTAATTCATTCGCACGATCCATTCTAATTCATTCGTACGATCCATTCTAATTCTTTCACACGATCCATTCTAATTCATTCACACGATCCATTCTAATTCATTCATACGATCCATTCTAATTCATTCATACAATCTATTCTAATTCTTTCACACGATCCATTCTAATTCATTCGTAGGATCCATTCTAATTTATTCGTACAATCTATTCTATTTCATTCGTACGATCCATTCTTACTCATTCGTATGATCCATTCTAATTCATTCAGACGAATGTATCCATTCTAATTTATTCGTATGATCCATTCTAATTCATTCGTACGATCCATTCTTACTCATTCGTATGATCCATTCTAATTCATTCGTACGATCCATTCTAATTCATTCGTACGATCCATTCTAATTCATTCGCACAATCTATTCTAATTCATTCGTACGATCCATTCTAATTCATTCGTACGATCGTACGAATGAATTAGAATGGATCGTATGGAATGAATTAGAATGGATTGTATGAATGAATTAGAATGGATACATTCGTGCGAATGAATTAGAATGGATCATACGAATGAGTAAGAATGGATCATACGAATGAAATAGAATGGATTGTACGAATGAATTAGAATGGATCGTATAAATGAATTAGAATGGATCGTACGAATGAATTAGAATGGATCATACGAATGTGTAAGAATGGATCGTACAAATGAAATAGAATGGATTGTACGAATGAATTAGAAAGGATCGTATGAATGAATTAGAATGGATCGTGTGAAAGAATTAGAATGCATTGTATGAATAAATTAGAATGGATCGTATAAATGAATTAGAATGGATCATGCGAATGAATTCGAATGGATCGTATGATCCATTCGAATAGAATGGATCGTATGAATGAATTAGAATGGATCGGGCGAATGAATTTGAATGGATTGTAGGAATGAATTAGAATGGATCGAATGAATGAATTAGAATGGATCGTATGAATGAATTAGAATGGATCGTGCGAATGAATTAGAATGGATCGTACGAATGAATTAGAATGGATCATACGAATGAATTAGAATGGATCATACGAATGAGTAAGAATGGATCGTACGAATGAAATAGAATGGATTGTACGAATGAATTAGAATGGATACATTCATGCGAATGAATTAGAATGGATCGGACGATTGAATTAGAATGGATCGTACGATTCATTCTAATTCATTCGTACGATCCATTCTAATACATTCGTACGATTCATGCTAATTTATTCGCACGATCCATTCTAATTCATTCGTACGATCCATTCTTATTCATTCATACGATCCATTCTAATTCATTCGCACAATCCATTCTAATTCATTCGTACAATCCATTCTAATTCATTCGTATGATCCATTCTAACTCATTCGGTGGATCCATTCTAATTCATTCGTACGATCCATTCTAATTCATTCCCACGATCTATTCTAATTTATTCGTACGATCCATTCTAATTCATTCGTACGATCTATTTTAATTCATTCGCACGAATGTAACCATTCTAATTCATTCATACGATTCATTCTAATTCATTCGTATGAGCTATTCTAATTCATTCGTACGATCCATTCAAATTCATTCGTACGATCCATTGTAATTCATTCATACAATCTATTCTAATTCATTCGCACGAATGTATCCATTCTAATTAATACGTACGATCCATTCTAATTCATTCATATGATCCATTCTTATTCATTCGCACGATCCAGTTTAATGGATTCGCACGATCCATTCTAATTCATTCGCACGAATGTATCCATTCTAATTCATTCGTACGATCCATTCTAATTCATTAATATGATCCATTCTAATTCATTCGCACGATCCATTCTAATTCATTCGTACGATCCATTCTAATTCATTCGTACGATCCATTCTAATTCATTCGCACGATCCATTCTAATTCATTCGTACAATCTATTCTATTTCATTCGTACGATCCATTCTTACTCATTCGTATGATCCATTCTAATTCATTCGGACGAATGTATCCATTCTAATTTATTCGTACGATCCATTCTAATTCATTCGTACGATCAATTCTAATTCATTCATACGATCCATTCTAATTCATTCGTCCGATCAATTCTAATTCATTCGCACGAATATATCCATTCTAATTCATTCGTACGGTCCATTCTAATTCATTCGCACAATCCATTCTATTTCATTCGTACGATCCATTCTTACTCATTCGTATGATCCATTATGGATACATTCGTGCGAATGAATTAGAATGGATCAAACGAATGAGTAAGAATGGATCGTACGAATGAAATAGAATGGATTGTGCGAATGAATTAGAATGGATCGTACGAATGAATTAGAATGGATCGTGTGAAAGAATTAGAATCGATTGTATGAATGAATTAGAATAGATCGTATGAATGAATTAGAATGGATCGTACGAATGAATTAGAATGGATCGTACGAATGAACTAGAATGGATACATTTGTGCGAATGAATTAGAATGGATCGTTCGAATGAATTAGAATGGATCATACGAATGAATTAGAATGGATCTTACGAATGAATTAGAATGGATCGTACGAATGCACGATCCATGCTAATTCATTCGTTCGATCAATTCTAATTCATTAGCACGATCCATTCTAATTCATTCGTACGATCCATTCTAATTCATTCGCACAATCCATTCTAATTCATTCGTACGATCCATTCTAATTCTTTCACACGATCCATTCTAATTCATTCGTACGATCCATTCTAATTCATTTGTACGATCTATTCTAATTCATTCGTACAATCCAGTCTAATTTCATTCGTACGATCCATTCTAATTCATTCGCTCGAATGTATCCATTCTTATCCATTCGTACGATCCATTCTAATTCATTCGCATGAATGTAACCATTCTAATTCATTCATTTGATCCATTCTAATTCATTTGTACGATCCATTCTAATTCATTCGTCCGATCCATTCTAATTCATTCGCACGAATGTATCCATTCTAATTCATTCGTAAGATCCATTCTAATTCATTCGTACGATCCATTCTAATTCATTCGTACGATCCATTCTAATTCATTAATATGATCCATTCTAATTCATTCGTACGATCCATTCTAATGAATTAGAATTGATCGTACGAATGAAATAGAATGGATTGCACGAATGATTTAGAATGGATTGTACGAATGAATTAGAATGAATCGTGTGAAAGAATTAGAATGGATTGTATGAATGAATTAGAATGAATCGTACGAATGAGGTAGAATGGATCGTACGAAGGAATTAGAATAGATCGTACGAATGAATTAGAATGGATCGTACGAATGAATTAGAATAGATCGTACGAAAGAATTAGAATGGATCGTACGAATGAATTAGAATGGATCGTACGAATGAATTAGAATGGATACATTCGTGGGAATGAATTAGAATGGATCGTACGAATGAATTAGAATGGATCGTGCGAATGAATTAGAATGGATCGTACGAATGAATTAGAATGGATTCGTACGAATGAATTAGAATGGATACATTCGTGTGAATGAATTAGAATGGATCGTACCAATGAGTAAGAATGGATCATACGAATGAAATAGAATGGATTGTGCGAATGAATTAGAATGGACCGTACGAATGAATTAGAAGTACGAATGAATTAGATTGGATACATTCGTGCGAATAAATTAGAATGGATCATAAGAATGAGTAAGAATGGATCGTCATTCTAATTCATTCGTATGATCCATTCTAATTCATTTGTAACCATTCTATTTCATTCGCACGATCTATTCTAATTCATTCGCGCAATCTATTCTAATTTATTCGTACGATCCATTCTAATTCATTCGTACGATCCATTCTAATTCATTCATATAATTTATTCTAATTTATTCGCACGAATGTATCCATTCTAATTCATTTGCACGATCCATTCTAATTCATTCCTATGATCTATTCTAATTCATTCGTACGATCCATTCTAATTCATTCTAATTCATTCGTACGATCCATTCTATGATCCATTCTAATTCATTAGCACGATCCATGCTAATGAATTAGAATGGATCGTACGATCCAATCTAATTCATTCATACGATCCATTCTTACTCATTCGTATGATCCATTCTAATTCAATCGTACGATCCATTCTAATTCATTCGTACGATCCATTCTAATTCCTTCGTACAATCCATTCTAATTCACTCGTACGATCCATTCTAATTCATTCGTACGATCTATTCTAATTCCTTCGTACGATCCATTCTAATTCATTCGTACGATCCATTCTAATTCATTCGCGCAATCTATTCTAATTCATTCGTACGATCCATTCTAATTCATTCGTACGATCCATTCTAATTCATTCATACAATCCATTCTAATTTATTCGCACGAATGTATCCATTGTAATTCATTCGTACGATCCATTCTAATTCATTAATATGATCCATTCTAATTCATTCGTACGATCCATTCTAATTCATTCGTAGGATCCATTCTAATTCATTCATACAATCTATTATATTTCATTCGTACGATCCATTCTTACTCATTCGTATGATCCATTCTAATTCATTCGGACGAATGTATCCATTCTAATTTATTCGTACGATCCATTCTAATTCATTCGTACGATCCATTCTAATTCATTCGTACGATCCATTCTTACTCATTCGTATGATCCATTCTAATTCATTCGTACGATCCATTCTAATTCATTCGGACGATCGATTCTAATTCATTCGCACTATCCATTCTAATTCATTCGTACGATCCATTCTAATTCATTCGTATGATCCATTCTAATTTATTCGTTCAAATATATCCATTCTAATTCATTCGTACGATCCATTCAAATTCATTCGCACGATCCATTCTAATTCATTCGCACGAATGTATCCATTCTAATTCATTTGCACGATCCATTCTAATTCATTCCTATGATCTATTCTAATTCATTCGTACGATCCATTCTATTTCATTCTAATTCATTCGATCGATCCATTCTACGATCCATTCTAATTCATTCGTATATTCCATTCTAATTCATTAGCACGATCCATGCTATTGAATTAGAATGGATCGTACGATCCAATCTAATTCATTCATACGATCCATTCTTACTCATTCGTATGATCCATTCTAATTCATTCTAATTCATTCGTACGATCCATTCTAATTCATTCGCACGAATGTATCCATTCTAGTTCATTCGTACGATCCATTCTAATTTATTTGTACGATCCATTCTAATTCATTCGCACGATCCATTCTAATTCATTCGTACGATCCATTCTAATTCATTCATACGATCCATTCTAATTCATTCGTACGATCCATTCTAATTCATTCGCACAAATGTATCCATTCTAATTCATTCGTACGATCCATTCTAATTCATTCGCACGATCCATTCTAATTCATTCATACGATCCATTCTAATTCATTCACATGAATGTATCCATTCTAATTCATTCATTCGATCCATTCTAATTCATTCGTACGATCCATTCTAATACACTCATACGATCCATTCTAATACATTCATACGATCCATTCTAATTCATTTGCACGAATATATCCATTCTAATTCATTCGTACGATCCATTCTAATTCCTTCGTACGATCCATTCTAATTCATTCGTACGATCCATTCTAATTCATTCGTCCGATCCATTCTAATTCATTCGCACGAATGTATCCATTCTAATTCATTTGTACGATCCATTCTAATTCATTCGTACGATCCATTCTAATTCATTCGTACGATCCATTCTAATTCATTCGTACGATCCATTCTAATTCATTCGCACGAATGTATCCATTCTAGTTCATTCGTACGATCCATTCTAATTCATTCGTACGATCCATTCTAATTCATTCGCACGATCCATTCTAAATCATTCGTACGATCCATTCTAATTCATTCATACGATCCATTCTAATTCATTCGTACGATCCATTCTAATTCATTCGCACAAATGTATCCATTCTAATTCATTCGTACGATCCATTCTAATTCATTCGCACGATCCATTCTAATTCATTCGTACGATCCATTCTAATTCTTTCACACGATCCATTCTAATTCATTCGTACGATCCATTCTAATTCATTCGCACGATCCATTCTATTTCATTTGTACGATCCATTCTAATTCGTTCATACGATCCATTCTAATTCATTCGTACGATCCATTCTAATTCATTCGCACAAATGTATCCATTCTAATTCATTCGTACGATCCATTCTAATTCATTCGCACGATCCATTCTAATTCATTCGTACGATCCATTCTAATTCATTCGCACGATCTGTTCTTATTCATTCACACAATCCACTCTAATTCATTCGCACGAATGTATCCATTCTAATTCATTCGTACGATCCAGTCTAATTCATTCGTATGATCTATTCTAATTAATTCGTATGATCCATTCTAATTCATTCGTACGATCCATTCTAATTCATTCATACAATCCATTCTAATTCATTCGTACGATCCATTCTAATTCACTCATACGATCCATTCTAATACATTCATATGGTCCATTCTAATTCATTTGCACGAATATATCCATTGTAATTTATTCGTACGATCCATTCTAATTCCTTCGTACGATCCATTCTAATTCATTCGTACGATCTATTCTAATTCATTCGTACGATCCATTCTAATTCATTCGTACGATCCATTCTAATTCATTCGTACGATCCATTCTAATTCATTCATACAATCTATTCTAATTCATTCGTACGAATGGATACATTCGTGTGAATGAATTAGAATGGATCGTACGAATGAGTAAGAATGGATCGTACGAATGAAATAGAATGGATTGCACGAATGAATTAGAATGGATCGTACGAATGAATTAGAATGGATCGTGTGAAAGAATTAGAATGGATTGTATGAATGAATTAGAATGGATCGTATGAATGAATTAGAATGGATCGTACTAGGATCCATTCTAACTCATTCGTTTAATCTATTGTATTTCATTCGTTTAATCCATTCTAATTCATTCGTACGATCCATTCTAATTCCTTCGTACGATCCATTCTAATTCATTCGTACGATCCATTCTAATTCATTCGCACGATCCATTCTAATTCATTCGCACGAATGTATCCATTCTAATTCATTTGCACGATCCAGTCTAATTCATTCCTATGATCTATTCTAATTCATTCGTACGATCCATTATAATTCATTCTAATTCATTCGTACGATCCATTCTACGATCCATTCTAATTCATTCGTATATTCCATTCTAATTCATTAGCACGATCCATGCTAATGAATTAGAATGGATCGTACGATCCAATCTAATTCATTCATACGATCCATTCTTACTCATTTGTATGATCCATTCTAATTCAATCGTACAATCCATTCTAATTCATTCGTACGATCCATTCTAATTCATTCGTACGATCCATTCTAATTCATTCGCACAATCTATTCTAATTCATTCATACGATCCATTCTAATTCATTTGCACGAATGTATCCATTCTAATTCATTCATACGATCCATTCTACTTCATTCGTACTATCCGTTCTAATTCACTCATACGATCCATTCTAATTCATTCATACGATCCTTTCTAATTCATTTGCACGAATATATCCATTCTAATTCATTCGTACGATCCATTCTAATTCCTTCGTATGATCCATTCTAATTCCTTCGTACGATCCATTCTAATTCCTTCATACGATCCATTCTATTTCATTCGTATGATCCATTCTAATTCCTTCGTACGATCCATTCTAATTCCTTCGTATCCATTCTAATTCACTCATACGATCCATTCTAATTCATTCGTACGATCTATTCTAATTCATTCATACAATCCATTCTAATTCATTCTCACGAATGTATCCATTCTAATTCATTCGTACGATCAGTTCTAATTCATTCACAAAATCTATTCTAATTCATTCATACGATCCATTCTAATTCATTCACACGAATGTATCCATTCTAATTCATTCATGCGATCCATTCTAATTCATTCGTACGATCCATTCTAATTCACTCATACGATCCATTCTAATACATTCATACGATCCAGTCTAATTCATTTGCACGAATATATCCATTCTAATTCATTCGTACGATCCATTCTAATTCCTTCGTACGATCCATTCTAATTCATTCGTACGATCTATTCTAATTCATTCGTACGATCCATTCTAATTCATTCGTACGATCCATTCTAATTCCTTCGTACGATCCATTCTAATTCATTCGTACGATCCATTCTAATTCATTCATACAATCCATTCTAATTCTTTCACACGATCCATTCTAATTCATTCGTACGATCCATTCTAATTCATTCGTGCAATCCATTCTATTTCATTCGTACGATCCATTCTTACTCATTCGTACGATCCATTCTAATTCATTCACACGAATGTATCGTACGAAGGAATTAGAATGGATCGTACGAATGAATTAGAATGGATATATTCGTGCAAAGAAATTAGAATGGATCGTATGAATGTATTAGAATGGATCGTATGAGTGAATTAGAATGGATCGTACGAATGAATTAGAATGGATCGTATGAATGAATTAGAATGGATACATTCGTGTGAATGAATTAGAATTGATCGTACGAATGAATTAGAATGGATCGTGCGAATGAATTAGAATGGATCGTACGAATGAATTAGAATGGATCGTACGAATGAACTAGAATGGATACATTCGTGCGAATGAATTAGAATGGATCGTACGAATGAATTAGAATGGATCGTACGAATGAATTAGAATGGATCTTACGAATGAATTAGAATCGATCGTACGAATGAATTAGAATGGATCGTACGAATGAATTAGAATGGATACATTCGTGCGAATGAATTAGAATGGATCGGACGAATGAATTAGAATGGATCGTACGAATGAATTAGAATGGATCAAATGAATGAATTAGAATGGTTACATTCATGCGAATGAATTAGAATAGATCGTACGAATGGATTAGAATGGATCGTACGAATGGATTAGAATGGATACATTCGAGCGAATGAATTAGAATGGATCGTACAAATGAATTAGAATGGATCGTACGAATGGATTAGAATGGATCCTACGAATGGATTAGAATGGATACCTTTGTGCATATGAATTAGAATGGATCGTACGAATGAATTAGAATGGATCATATTAATGAATTAGAATGGATCGTACGAATGAATTAGAATGGATACATTCGTGCACGATCCATTTTAATTCATTCGCACGAATGTATCCATTCTAATTCATTCGTACGATCCATTCTTATTCATTAATATGATCCATTCTAATTCATTCGTACGATCCATTCTAATTCATATGCACAAAGGTATACATTCTAATTCATTCGTACGATCCATTCTAATTCAGGATCGTACGAATGAATTAGAATGGATACATTCGTGCGAATGAATTAGAATTGATCGTACGAATCAATTAGAATGGATCGTGCGAATGAATTAGAATGGATCGTACGAATGAATTAAAATGGATCGTACGAATGACAAGAATGGATACATTCGTGCGAATGAATTAGAATGGATCGTACGAATGAATTAGAATGGATCGTACGAATGAATTAGAATGGATCTTACGAATGAATTAGAATGGATCGTACGAATGAATTAGAATGGATACATTTGTACGAATGAATTAGAATGGATCGGACGAATGAATTAGAATGGATCGTACGAATGAATTAGAATGGATCAAATGAATGAATTAGAATGGTTACATTCATGCGAATGAATTAGAATGGATCGTACGAATGGATTAGAATGGATCGTACGAATGAATTTGATCCATTCTAATTCATTTGTACGATCCATTCTAATTCATTCATACGATCCATTCTAATTCATTTGTACGATCCATTCTAATTCATTCGCACAAATGTATCCATTCTAATTCATTCGTACGATCCATTCTAATTCATTCGCACGATCCATTCTAATTCATTCGTACGATCCATTCTAATTCATTCGTACGATCGATTCTAATTCATTCGTAGGATCCATTCTAATTAATTCGTATGATCCATTCTAATTCATTCGTACGATCCATTCTAATTCATTCATACAATCTATTCTAATTCATTCGCACGAATGTATCCATTCTAATTAATTCGTACGATCCATTCTAATTCATTCGTATGATCTATTCTTATTCATTCGCACGATCCAGTCTAATTGATTCGCACGATCCATTCTAATTCATTCGCACAAATGTATCCATTCTAATTCATTCGTACGATCCATTCGTATGAAATAGAATAGATCGTATGAATGAATTAGAATGGATACATTCGTGCGAATGAATTAGAATGGATACATTCATGCGAAAGAATTAGAATAGATCGTATGAATGAATTAGAATGGATCCTATGAATGAATTAGAATGGATCGTGCGAATGAATTAGAATGGATCGTACGAATGAATTAGAATGGATCATGCTAATGAATTAGAATTGATCGAACGAATGAATTAGCATGGATCGTGCTAACGAATTAGAATAGAACGTACGAATGAATTAGAATGGATCGTGTGAAAGAATTAGAATGGATCGTACGAATGAATTAGAATGGATCGTGCGAATGAGTTAGAATGGATCGTATGAATGAATTAGAATGGATCGTACGAATGAACTAGAATGGATACATTCGTGCGAATGAATTAGAATGGATCGTACGAATGAATTAGAATGGATCGTATGAATGAATTAGAATGGATCTTACGAATGAATTAGAATGGATCGTACGAATGAATTAGAATGGATCGTACGAATGAATTAGAATGGATACATTCGTGCGAATGAATTAGAATGGATCGGACGAATGAATTAGAATGGATCGTACGAATGAATTAGAATGGATCGTACGAATAAATTAGAATGGATACATTCATCCGAATGAATTAGAATGGATCATACGAATGAGTAAGAATGGATCGTACGAATGAAATAGAATAGATTGTACGAATGAATTAGAATGGATCCTACGAATGAATTAGAATGGATCGTGTGAAAGAATTAGAATGGATTGTATGAATGAATTAGAATGGATCGTAAGAATGAATTAGAATGGATCGTGCGAATGAATTCGAATGGATCGTACGAATTCATTCTAATTCATTCATACAATCCATTCTAATTCTTTCACACGATCCATTCTAATCCATTCGTACGTTCCATTCAAATTCATTCGCACGATCCCTTCTAATTCATTCATAGGATCCATTCTAATTTATTTATACGATCTATTCTAATTCTTTCGCACGATTGTATCTATTCTAATTCATTCGCACGAATGTATCCATTCTAATTCATTCGTACGATCCATTCTAATTCATTCGTACGATCCATTCTAATTCATTCGTATGATCCATTCTAATTCAGTCATATGATCTATTGTAATTCATTCATACAATCCATTCTAATTCTTTCACACGATCCATTCTAATTCATTCGTACGATCCATTCTAATTCATTCGCACAATCCATTCTATTTCATTCGTACGATCCATTCTTACTCATTCGTATGATCCATTCTAATTCATTCGCACGAATGTATCCATAATGGATCATACGAATGAATAAGAATGGATCGTACGAATAAAATAGAATGGATTGTGCGAATGAATTAGAATGGATCGTACGAATGAATTAGAATGGATCGTATGAATGAATTAGAATGGATCGTACGAATGAATTAGAATGGATCTTACGAATGAAATAGAATAGATTGTACGAATGAATTAGAATGGATTCGTACGAATGAATTAGAATGGATACATTTATGCGAATGAATTAGAATGGATCGTACCAATGAGTAAGAATGGATTGTACGAATGAAATAGAATTGATTGTGCGAATTAATTAGAATGGATCGCACGAATATATCCATTCTAATTCATTCGTACGATCCATTCTAATTCATTCGTACGATCCATTCTAATTCATTCGTACGATCCATTCTAATTAATTCGTATGATCCATTCTAATTCATTCGTACGATCCATTCTAATTCTTTCATACAATCCATTCTAATTCATTCGTACGATCCATTCTAATTCACTTATACGATCCATTCTAATACATTCATACGATCCATTCTAATTCATTTGCACGAATATATCCATTCTAATTCATTCGTACGATCCATTCTAATTCATTCGTACGATCCATTCTAATTCATTCGTACGATCTATTCTAATTCATTCGTACGATCCATTCTAATTCATTCGTACGATCCATTCTAATTCCTTCGTACGATCCATTCTAATTCATTCGTACGATCCATTCAAATTCATTCGTACAATCTATTCTAATTCATTCGTACGAATGGATACATTCGTGTGAATGAATTAGAATGGATTGTACGAATGAGTAAGAATGGATCGTACGAATGAAATAGAATGGATTGCACGAATGAATTAGAAGGGATCGTACGATTGAATTAGAATGGATCGTACGAAGGAATTAGAATGGATCGTACGAATGAATTAGAATGGATCGTACGAATGAATTAGAATAGATCGTACGAATGAATTAAAATGGATCGTACGACGGAATTAGAATGGATCGTACGAATGAATTAGAATGGATCGTGCTAATGAATTAGAATTGATCGAACGAATGAATTAGCATGGATCTTGCTAATGAATTAGAATGGAACGTACGAATGAATTAGAATGGATCGTGTGAAAGAAATAGAATGGATTGTATGAATGAATTAGAATGAATTCGTACGATCCATTCGAATTCATTCGCACGATCCATTCTAATTCATTCATACGGTCCATTCTAATTCATTCATACAATCCATTCTAATTCTTTCACACGATCCATTCTAATTCATTCGGACGAATGTATCTATTCTAATTTATTCGTACGATCCATTCTAATTCATTCGTACGATCCATTCTGATTCATTCATACGATCTATTCTAATTCATTCGTACGAACTATTCTAATTTCATTCGTATGATCCATTCTAATTCATTCGCTCGAATGTATCCATTCTAATCCATTCGTTCGATCCATTCTAATCCATTCATACGATACATTCTAATTCATTCGCATGAATATAACCATTCTAATTCATTCATTTGATCCATTCTAATTCATTCGTACGATCCATTCTAATTCATTCGTCCGATCCATTCTAATTCATTCGCACGAATGTATCCATTCTATTTCATTCGTACGATCCATTCTAATTCATTCGTACGATCCATTCTAATTCATTCGTAAGATCCATTCTAATTCATTCGTACGATCCATTCTAATTCATTCGTACGATCTATTCTAATTCATTCGCACGAATGTATCCATTCTAGTTCATTCGTACGATCCATTCTAATTCATTCGTACGATCCATTCTAATTTATTCGCACGATCCATTCTAATTCATTCGTACGATCAATTCTAATTCATTCACACGAATGTATCCATTCTAATTCATTCGTACGATCCTGAATTAGAATGGATCGTACGAATGAATTAGAATGGATACCTTTGTGCATATGAATTACAATGGATCGTACGAATGAATTAGAATGGATCATATTAATGAATTAGAATGGATAGTATGAATGAATTAGAATGGATCGTACGAATGAATTAGAATGGATCTTACGAATGGATTAGAATGGATACATTCGTGCGAATGAATTAGAATGGATCGGACGAATGAATTAGAATGGATCGTACGAATGAATTAGAATGGATCAAATGAATGAATTAGAATGGTTACATTCATGCGAATGAATTAGAATGGATCGTACGAATAGATTAGAATGGATCGTACGAATGGATTAGAATGGATACATTCGAGCGAATGAATTAGAATGGATCGTGCGAATGAAGTTAGAATGGATCGTACGAATGAATTAGAATAGATCGTATGAATGAATTAGAAGGGATGATACGAATGAATTAGAATGGATCGTGTGAAAGAATTAGAATGGATCGTGCGAATGAATTAGAATGGATCGTACGAATGAATTAGAATGGATCGTGCTAATGAATTAGAATTGATCGAACGAATGAATTAGCATGGATCGTGCATTCTTACGATCCATTCTAATTCATTCGTAAGATCCATTCTAATTCATTCGTACGATCCATTCTAATTCATTCGTACGATCCATTCTAATTCATTCGCACAAATGTATCCATTCTAGTTCATTCGTACGATCCATTCTAATTCATTCGTACGATCCATTCTAATTCATTCATACGATCTATTCTAATTCATTCATACAATCCATTCTAATTCTTTCACACGATCCAATCTAATTCATTCGTACGATCCATTCTAATTCATTCGCACAATCCATTATATTTCATTCGTACGATCCATTCTTACTCATTCGTATGATCCATTCTAATTCATTCACATGAATGTATCCATAATGGATCATACGAATGAGTAAGAATGGATCGTACGAATGAAATAGAATGGATTGTGCGAATGAATTCGAATGGATCGTACGAATTCATTCTAATTCATTCATACAATCCATTCTAATTCTTTCACACGATCTATTCTAATTCATTTGTAGGATCCATTCTAATTCATTCGTAAAATCTATTCTATTTCATTCGTACGATCCATTCTTACTCATTCGTATGATCCATTCTAATTCATTCGGACGAATGTATCCATTCTAATTTATTCGTACGATCCATTCTAATTCATTCGTACGATCTATTCTAATTCAATCGTACGATCCATTCTAATTCATTCATACGATCTATTCTAATTCATTCATACAATCCATTCTAATTCTTTCACACGATCCATTCTAATTCATTCGTACGATCCATTCTAATTCATTCGCACAATCCATTCTATTTCATTCATACGATCCATTCTTACATATTCGTATGATCCATTCTAATTCATTCGCACGAATGTATCCATAATGGATCATACGAATGAGTAAGAATGGATCGTACGAATGAAATAGAATGGATTATGCGAATGAATTAGAATGGACCGTACGAATGAATTAAAATGGATACATTCGTGCGAATGAATTAGAATGGATCGGACGAATGAATTAGAATGGATCGTACGAATGAATTAAAATGGATCATACGAATGAATTAGAATGGATCGTACGAATAAATTAGAATGGATACATTCGTACGAATGAATTAGAATGGATCATAAGAATGAGTAAGAATGGATCGTACGAATAAAATAGTATAGATTGTACGAATGAATTAGAATGGATCGTGCGAATGAATTAGAATGGATCGTACGAATGAATTAGAATGGATCGTACGAATGAATTAGAATGGATCGTCCGAATGAATTAGAATGGATCATATTAATGAATTAGAATGGATCGTACGAATGAATTACAATGGATACATTCGTGCGAATGAATCAGAATGGATCGTGCGAATCCATTAGACTGGATCATGCGAATGAATAAGAATGGATCATACGAATGAATTAGAATGGATCGTACGAATTAATTAGAATGGATACATTCGTGCGAATGAATTTGAATGTATTGTATGAATGAATTAGAATGGATCGTACGAATGAATTAGAATGGATCATACGAATTAATTAGAATGGATCATACGAATGAATTAGAATGGATCGTACGAATGAATTAGAATGGATCGTACGAATGAACTAGAATGGATCGTACGAATGAACTAGAATGGATACATTCGTGCGAATGAATTAGAATGGATCGTACGAATGAATTAGAATGGATCTTACGAATGAATTAGAATGGATCGTACGAATAAATTAGAATGGATACATTCGTCCGAATAAATTTGAATGGATTATACGAATGAGTAAGAATGGATCGTACGAATCAAATAGAATAGATTGTACGAATGAATTAGAATGGATCCTACGAATTAATTAGAATGGATCGTGTGAAATACGAATGAATTAGAATGTATATATTCGTGCAAATGAATTAGAATGGATCGTATGAATGTATTAGAATGGATCGTATGAGTGAATCAGAATGGATCGTGCGAATGAATTAGAATGGATTGTATGAATGAATTAGAATGGATCATACGAATGAATTAGAATGGATCGTACGAATGAATTAGAATGGATCGTACAAATGAACTAGAATGGATACATTCGTGCGAATGAATTAGAATGGATCGTACGAATGAATTAGAATGGATCGTGCGAATGAATTAGAATGGATCGTATGAATGAATTAGAATAGATCATATGAATAAATTAGAATGGATCGTACGAATGAATTAGAATAGATCGTACGAATGAATTAGAATGGATCGTACAAATAAATTAGAATGGATACATTCGTCCGAATGAATTAGAATGGATCATACGAATGAGTAAGAATGGAACGTACGAATGAAATAGAATAGATCGTACGAATGAATTAGAATGGATCCTACGAATGAATTAGAATGGATCGTGTGAAAGCATTAGAATGGATTGTATGAATGAATTAGAATGGATCGTATGAATGAATTAGAATGGATCGTGCGAATGAATTCGAATGGATCGTACGAATTCATTCGAATTCATTCATACAATCCATTCTAATTCTTTCACACGATCTATTCTAATTCATTTGTAGGATCCATTCTAATTCATTCGTAAAATCTATTCTATTTCATTCGTACGATCCATTCTTACTCATTCGTATGATTCATTCTAATTCATTCGGACGAATGTATCCATTCTAATTTATTCGTAAGATCCATTCTAATTCATTCGTACGATCTATTCTAATTCAATCGTACGATCCATTCTAATTCATTCATATGATCTATTCTAATTCATTCATACAATCCATTATAATTCTTTCACACGATCCATTCTAATTCATTCGTACGATCCATTCTAATTCATTCGCACAATCCATTCTATTTCATTCATACGATCTATTCTTACTCATTCGTATGATCCATTCTAATTCATTCGCACGAATGTATCCATAATGGATCATACGAATGAGTAAGAATGGATCGTACGAATGAAATAGAATGGATTGTGCGAATGAATTTGAATGGACCGTACGAATGAATTAGAATGGATACATTCGTGCGAATGAATTAGAATGGATCGGACGAATGAATTAGAATGGATCGTACGAATGAATTAGAATGGATCATACGAATGAATTAGAATGGATCGTACGAATAAATTAGAATGGATACATTCGTACGAATGAATTAGAATGGATCATAAGAATGAGTAAGAATGGATCGTACGAATAAAATAGTATAGATTGTACGAATGAATTAGAATGGATCGTGCGAATGAATTAGAATGGATCGTACGAATAAATTAGAATGGATCGTACGAATGAATTAGAATGGATCGTCCGAATGAATTAGAATGGATCATATTAATGAATTAGAATGGATCGTACGAATGAATTACAATGGATACATTCGTGCGAATGAATCAGAATGGATCGTGCGAATCCATTAGACTGGATCATGCGAATGAATAAGAATGGATCATACGAATGAATTAGAATGGATCGTACGAATTAATTAGAATGGATCATACGAATGAATTAGAATGGATCGTACGAATGAATTAGAATGGATCGTACGAATGAACTAGAATGGATCGTACGAATGAACTAGAATGGATACATTCGTGCGAATGAATTAGAATGGATCGTACGAATGAATTAGAATGGATCTTACGAATGAATTAGAATGGATCGTATGATCCATTCTAATTCATTCGGACGAATGTATCCATTCTAGTTCATTCGTACGATCCATTCTAGTTCATTCGTACGATCCATTCTAATTCATTCGTACGATCCATTCTAATTCATTCGTATGATCCATTCTAATTAATTCGTATGATCCATTCTAATTCATTCGTACGATCCATTCTAATTCATTCATACAATACATTCTAATTCATTCGCACGAATGTATCCATTCTAATTAATTCGTACGATCCATTCTAATTCATTCGTATGATCCATTCTTATTCATTCGCATGATCCAGTCTAATGGATTCGCACGATCCATTCTGATTCATTCGCATGAATGTATCCATTGTAATTCATTCGTACGATCCATTCTAATTCATTAATATGATCCATTCTAATTCATTCGGACGATCCATTCTAATTCATTCGTACGATCCATTCTAATTCATTCGTACGATCCATTCTAATTCATTCGCACGATCCATTCTAATTCATTCGTACAATCTATACTATTTTATTCGTACGATCCATTCTTACTCATTCTTATGATCCATTCTAATTCATTCGCACGAATGTATCCATTCTAATTTATTCGTACGATCCATTCTAATTCATTCGTACGATCTATTCTAATTCAATCGTACGATCCATTCTAATTCATTCATACGATCTATTCTAATTCATTCATACAATCCATTCTAATTCTTTCACACGATCCATTCTAATTCATTCGTACGATCCATTCTAATTCATTCGCACAATCCATTCTATTTCATTCATACGATCCATTCTTACTCATTCGTATGATCCATTCTAATTCATTCGCACGAATGTATCCATAATGGATCATACGAATGAGTAAGAATGGATCGTACGAATGAAATAGAATGGATTGTGCGAATGAATTAGAATGGACCATACGAATGAATTAGAATGGATACATTCGTGCGAATGAATTAGAATGGATCGGACGAATGAATTAGAATGGATCGTACGAATCAATTAGAATGGATCGTACGAATGAATTAGAATGGATCGTACGAATAAATTAGAATGGATACATTCGTCCGAATGAATTAGAATGGATCATACGAATGAGTAAGAATGGATCGTACGAATGAAATAGAATAGATGGTGCGAATGAATTAGAATGGATCGTGCGAATGAATTAGAATGGATCGTACGAATGAATTAGAATGGATCGTGCGAATGAATTAGAATGGATCATATTAATGAATTAGAATGGATCGTATGAATGAATTAGAATGGATACATTCGTGTGAATGAATTAGAATGGATCGTGCGAATCCATTAGACTGGATCGTGCGAATGAATAAGAATGGATCATACGAATGAATTAGAATGGATCGTACGAATTAATTAGAATGGATACATTCGTGCGAATGAATTAGAATGGATTGTATGAATGAATTAGAATGGATCATACGAATAAATTAGAATGGATCATACGAATTAATTAGAATGGATCATACGAATGAATTAGAATGGATCGTACAAATGAATTAGAATGGATCGTACGAATGAACTAGAATGGATCATACGAATGAACTAGAATGGATACATTCGTGCGAATGAATTAGAATGGATCCATTCTAATACATTCGTACGATTCATTCTAATACATTCGTACGATTCATGCTAATTCATTCGCACGATCCATTCTATTTCATCCATTCTTATTCATTCATACGATCCATTCTAATTCATTCGCACAATCCATTCTAATTCATTCGTACAATCCATTCTAATTCATTCGTATGATCCATTCTAACTCATTCGGTGGATCCATTCTAATTCATTCGTACGATCCATTTTAGTTCATTCCCACAATCCATTCTAATTTATTCGTACGATCCATTCTAATTCATTCGTACGATCTATTCTAATTCATTCGCACGAATGTAACCATTCTAATTCATTCATACGATTTATTCTAATTCATTCGTATAAGCTATTCTAATTCATTCGTACGATCCATTCTAATTCATTCGTACGATCCATTGTAATTCATTCATACAATCCATTTAGATTCATTCGCACAAATGTATCCATTCAAATTCATTCGTACGATCCAGTCTAATTCATTCGTACGATCCATTCTAATTCATTCGCACGACTATATCCATTCTAATTCTTTCGTATGGTGCATTCTAATTCATTCGTACGATCCATTCTAATTCATTCGTACGATCCATTCTAATTCATTCGCATGAATGTATCCATTCAAATTCATTCGTACAATCCATTCTATTTCATTCGTACGATCCATTCTTACTCATTCGTATGATCCAATCTACTTCATTTATACGATCCATTCTAATTCATTCGCAAGAATATATCCATTCTAATTCTTTCGTATGTTGCATTCTAATTCATTCGTACGATCCATTCTAATTCATTCGTACAATCCATTCTAATTCATTCACACGAATATATCCATTCTAATTCTTTCGTACGATGCATTCTAATTCATTCGTACGATCCATTCTAATTCATTCGTACGATCCATTCTAATTCATTCGCACGAATGTATCCATTCTAATTCATTCGTACAATCCATTCTATTTCATTCGTACGATCCATTCTTACTCATTCGTACGATCCATTCTAATTCATTCATACGATCTATTCTAATTCATTCATACAATCCATTCTAATTCTTTCACACGATCCATTCTATTTCATTCGTACGATCCATTCTTACTCATTCGTACGATCCATTCTAATTCATTCACACGAATGTATCCATTCGTACAAATGAATTAGAATAGATTGTACGAATGAATTAGAATGGATCGTACGAATGAATTAGAATGGATCGTATGAATGAATTAGAATGGATCGTACGAATGAATTAGAATGGATCGTACGAATGAATTAGAATGGATCGTACGAATGAACTAGAATGGATACATTCGTGCGAATGAATTAGAATGGATCGTACGAATGAATTAGAATGGATCCTACGAATGAATTAGAATGGATCGTGTGAAAGAATTAGAATGGATTGTATGAATGAATTAGAATGGATCGTATGAATGAATTAGAATGGATCGTGCGAATGAATTCGAATGGATCATACGAATTCATTCTAATTCATTCATACAATCCATTCTAATTCTTTCACACGATCCATTCTAATTCATTCGTACGTTCCATTCTAATTCATTAGCACGATCCATGCTAATTCATTCGTTCGATCAATTCTAATTCATTCGCACGATCCATTCAAATTCATTCATACGATCCATTCTAATTCATTCATACAATCCATTCTAATTCTTTCACACGATCCATTCTAATTCATTCGTAGGATCCATTCTAATTCATTCGTATAATCCATTCTAATCCATTCGTACGATCCATTCTAATTCATTCGTATGATCCATTCTAATTCATTCATACGATCCATTCTAATGGATACATTTGTGCGAATGAATCTAAATGGATTGTATGAATGAATTACAATGGATCGTACGAATGAATTCGAATGGATCATATGAATGAATTAGAATAGCTCATACGAATGAATTAGAATGAATCGTATGAATGAATTAGAATGGTTACATTCGTGCGAATGAATTAGAATAGATCGTACGAATGAATTAGAATGGATCGTACGAATAAATTAGAATGGATCGTGGGAATGAATTAGAATGGATCGTACGAATGAATTAGAATGGATCCACCGAATGAGTTAGAATGGATCATACGAATGAATTAGAATGGATTGTTCGAATGAATTAGAATGGAATGTGCGAATGAATTAGAATGGATCGTATGAATGAGTAAGAATTGATCATACGAATGAATTATAATGATTAGAATGGATCGTATGAGTGAATTAGAATGGATCATATGAATTAATTAGAATGGATCATACGAATGAATTAGAATGGATCGTACGAATGAATTAGAATGGATCGTACGAATGAATTAGAATGGATACATTCGTGCGAATGAATTAGAATGGATTGTGAGAAAGAATAAGAACAGATCGTGCGAATGAATTAGAATGGATCGTACGAATGAATAAGAATGGATCGTGCGAATGAATTAGAATGGATCATACAAATGAATTAGAATGGATCGTGTGAAAGAATTAGAATGGATCGTACGAATGAATTAGAATGGATCGTGCGAATGAATTAGAATGGATCGTACGAATGAATTAGAATGGATACATTCGTGCGAATGAATTAGAAAGGATCGTACGAATGAATTAGAATGGATCGTATGAATGAATTAGAATGGATCGTACGAAGGAATTAGAATGGATCGTACGAATGAATTAGAATGGATATTTTTGTGCAAATGAATTAGAATGGATCGTATGAATATATTAGAATGGATCGTATGAGTGAATTAGAATGGATCGTACGAATGAATTAGAATGGATCGTATGAATGAATTAGAACTGATCGTACGAATGAATCAGAATGGATCGTACGAATGAATTATAATGGATATATTTGTGCGAATGAATTAGAATGGATCGTACGAATGAATTAGAATGGATCGTATGAATGAATTAGAATGGATACATTCGTGCGAATGAATTAGAATGGATCGTGCGAATCCATTAGACTGGATCGTGCGAATGAATAAGAATGGATCATACGAATGAATTAGAATGGATCGTACGAATTAATTAGAATGGATACATTCGTGCGAATGAATTAGAATGGATTGTATGAATGAATTAGAATAGATCGTACGAATGAATTAGAATGGATCGTACAAATTAATTAGAATGGATCATACGAATGAATTAGAATGGATCGTACGAATGAATTAGAATAGATCGTACGAATGAAATAGAATGGATCATACGAATGAACTAGAATGGATACATTTGTGCGAATGAATTAGAATGGATCGTACGAATGAATTAGAATGGATCGTACGATTCATTCTAATTCATTCATACGATCCATTCTAATACATTCGTACGATTCATGCTAATTCATTCGCACGATCCATTCTAATTCATTTGTACGATCCATTCTTATTCATTCATACGATCCATTCTAATTCATTTGCACAATCCATTCTAATTCATTCGTACAATCCATTCTAATTCATTCGTATGATCCATTCTAACTCATTCGGTGGATCCATTTTAATTCATTCGTACGATCCATTCTAATTCTTTCCCACGATCCATTCTAATTTATTCGTACGATCCATTCTAATTCATTCGTACGATCTATTCTAATTCATTCGCACGAATGTAACCATTCTAATTCATTCATACGATTCATTCTAATTCATTCGTATGAGCTATTCTAATTCATTCGTACGATCCATTCTAATTCATTAATAGAACGTACGAATGAATTAGAATGGATCGTGTGAAAGAATTAGAATGGATTTTATGAATGAATTAGAATGAATTCGTACGATCCATTCTAATTCATTAGCATGATCTATTCTAATTCGTTCATACGATCCATTCTAATTCATTCATAGGATCCATTCTAATTCATTCGTACAATCCATTCTAATCCATTCGTACGATCGTACGAATGAATTAGAATGGATCGTACGAATGAATTAGAATAGATTGTGCGAATGAATTAGAATGGATCGTACGAATGAATTATAATGGATCGTATGAATGAATTAGAATGGATCATACGAATGAAATAGAATGGATTGTGCGAATGAATTAGAATGGATCGTACGAATGAATTAGAATGGATCGTGTGAAAGAATTAGAATGGATTGTATGAATGAATTAGAATGGATCGTATGAATGAATTAGAATGGAACGTACGAATGAATTAGAATGGATCGTACGAATGAATTAGAATGGATCGTACGAATGAATTAGAATGGATCGTACGAATGAATTAGAATGGATCGTACGAATAAATTAGAATGGATACATTCGTCCGAATGAATTAGAATGGATCATACGAATGAGTAAGAATGGATCGTACGAATGAAATAGAATAGATTGTACGAATGAATTAGAATGGATCCTACGAATGAATTAGAATGGATCGTGTGAAAGAATTAGAATGGATTGTATGAATGAATTAGAATGGATCGTGCGAATCAATTAGAATGGATTGTACGAATGAATTAGAATGGATCATGCTAATGAATTAGAATTGATCGAACAAATGAATTAGCATGGATCGTACTAATGAATTACAATGGAACGTACGAATGAATTAGAATGGATCGTGTGAAAGAATTAGAATGGATTGTATGAATGAATTAGAATGAATTCGTACGATCCATTCGAATTCATTCGCACGATCCATTCTAATTCATTCATACGATCCATTCTAATTCATTCATACAATCCATTCTAATTCTTTCACATGATCCATTCTAATTCATTCGTAGGATCCATTCTAATTCATTCGTACAATCCATTCTAATCCATTCGTACGATCCATTCTAATTCATTCGTACGATCCATTCTAATTCATTCGTACGATCCATTCTAATTCATTCGCACGAATGTATACATTCTAATCCATTCGTACGATCCATTCTAATTCATTCGTAAGATCCATTCTAATTCATTCGTACGATCCATTCAAATTCATTCGTACGATCCATTCTAATTCATTCGTTCGATCCATTTTAATTCATTCGCACGAATGTATCCATTCTAATTCATTCGCACAATCCATTCTATTTCATTCGTACGATCCATTCTTACTCATTCGTATGATCCATTCTAATTCATTCATATGATCCATTCTAATTCATTCATACGATCCATTCTAATTCATTCATACAATGCATTCTAATTCTTTCACACGATCCATTCTAATTCATTCGTATGATCCATTCTAATTCATTCGTACAATCCATTCTATTTCATTTGTACGATCCATTCTTACTCATTCGTATGATCCATTCTAATTCATTCGTACGATCCATTCTAATTCATTTGTACGATACATTCTAATTCTTTCACACGATCCATTCTAATCATTCGTAGGATCCATTCTAATTCATTCGTACAATCTATTCTATTTCATTCGTATGATCCATTCTTACTCATTCGTATGATCGATTCTAATTGATTCAGACGAATGTATCCATTCTAATTTATTCGTACGATCCATTCTAATTCATTCGTCCGATCCATTCTAATTCATTCGTCCAATCCATTCTAATTCATTCGCACGAATGTATCCATTCTAATTCATTCGTAGGATCCATTCTAATTCATTCATACGATCCATTTTAATTCAATCGTAAGATCCATTCTAATTCATTCATCCAATCCATTCTAATTCATTCGTACGATCCATTCTAATTCATTCGCACGATCCATTCTAATTCATTTGTATGATCAATTCTAATTCTTTCACACGATCCATTCTAATTTATTCGTACGATCCATTCTAATTCATTCGTACGATCCATTCTAATTCATTCGTACGATCCATTCTTACTCATTCGTATGATCCATTCTAATTCATTCGTATGATCCATTCTAATTCATTTGTACGATCCATTCTAATTCATTCACACAATCTATTCTAATTCATTCGTACGATCCATTCTAATTCATTCGTACGATCGTACGAATGAATTAGTATGGATCGTACAGAATGAATTATAATGGATTGTATGAATGAATTAGAATGGATACATTCGTGCGAATGAATTAGAATGGATCATATGAATGAGTAAGAATGGATCGTACGAATGAAATAGAATGGATTGTGCGAATGAATTAGAATGGATCGTACGAATGAATTAGAATGGATCGTGTGAATGAATTAGAATGGATCGTACGAATTAATTAGAATGGATCGTACGAATGAACTAGAATGGATACATTCGTGCGAATGAATTAGAATGGATCGTACGAATGAATTAGAATGGATCGTACGAATGAATTAGAATAGATTGTACAAATGAATTAGAATGGATACATTCGTGCGAATGAATTAGAATGGATCGGACGAATGAATTAGAATAGATCGTACGAATGAATTAGAATGCATCATACGAAAGAATTAGAATGGATATATTCGTGCGAATGAATTAGAATGGATCGTATGAATGAATTAGAATGGATCATACGAATGAGTAAGAATGGATCGTACAAATGAAATAGAATGGATTGTACGAATGAATTAGAATGGATCGTACGAATGAATTAGAATGGATCGTGTGAAAGAATTAGAATGCATTGTATGAATGAATTAGAATGGATCGTGCGAATGAATTAGAATGGATCGTACGAATAAATTAGAATGGATCGTACGAATGAATTAGAATGGATCGTACGAATGAATTAGAATGGATACATTTGTGCGAATGAATTAGAATGGATCGTACGAATGAATTAGAATGGATCGTATGAATGAATTAGAATGGATCGTATGAATGAATTAGAATGGATCGTGCGAATGAATTAGAATGGATCGTACGAACGAATTAGAATGGATCGTACGAATGAACTAGAAAGGATACATTCGTGCGAATGAATTAGAATGGATCGTACGAATGAATTAGAATGGATCGTACGAATGAATTAGAATGGATCTTACGAATGTATTAGAATGGATCGTACGAATGAATTAGAATGGATCTTACGAATGAATTAGAATGGATCGTACGAATGAATTAGAATGGATGGTACGAATGAATTAGAATGGATACATTCGTGCGAATGAATTAGAATGGATCGGACGAATGAATTAGAATGGATCGTACGAATGAATTAGAATGGATCGTACGAATGAATTAGAATGGATCGTACGAATAAATTAGAATGCATACATTTGTCCGAATAAATTAGAATGGATCATACGAATGAGTAAGAATGGATCGTACGAATGAAATAGAATAGATTGTACGAATGAATTAGAATGGATCCTACGAATGAATTAGAATGGATCGTGTGAAAGAATTAGAATGGATTGTATGAATGAATTAGAATGGATCGTATGAATGAATTAGAATGGATCTTGCGAATGAATTCGAATAGATCGTACGAATTCATTCTAATTCATTCATACAATCTATTCTAATTCTTTCACACGATCTATTCTAATTCATTCATAGGATCCATTCTAATTCATTCGTACAATCTATTCTATTTCATTCGTATGATCCATTCTAATTCATTCGTACAATCCATTCTAATTCATTCGTACGATCCATTCTAATTCATTCATACAATCCATTCTAATTCATTCGTACGATCCATTCTAATTCACTCATACGATCCATTCTAATACATTCATACGATCCATTCTAATTCATTCGCACAAATGTATCCATTCTAATTCATTCATACGATCCATTCTAATTCATTCGCACGATCCATTCTAATTCATTCGTACGATCTATTCTAATTCATTCGCACGATCTGTTCTTATTCATTCGCACAATCTATTCTAATTTATTCGCACGAATGTATCCATTCTAATTCATTTGTACGATCCATTCTATTCATTCGTACGATCCATTCTAATTCATTCGTATGATCTATTATAATTAATTCGTATGATCCATTCTAATTCATTCGTACGATCCATTCTAATTCATTCATACAATCCATTGTAATTCATTCGCACGAATGTATCCATTCTAATTAATTCGTACGATCCATTCTAATTCATTCGTATGATCCATTCTAATTCATTCGCACAATCCATTCTATTTCATTCGTACGATCCATTCTTACTCATTGGTATGATCCATTCTAATACATTCGCACGAATGTATCCATTCTAATTCATTCGTACGAATCCATTCTAATTCATTCGTACAATCTATTCTATTTCATTCGTACGATCCATTCTTACTCATTCGTATGATCTATTCTAATTCATTCGGACGAATGTATCCATTCTAATTTATTCGTACGATCCATTCTAATTCATTCGTATGATCCATTCTAATTCATTCGTATGATCCATTCTAATTCATTCGTCCGATCCATTCTAATTCATTCGCACGAATGTATCCATTCTAATTCATTCGTACGATCAATTCTAATTCATTCGTACGATCCATTCTAATTCATTCGTAAGATCCATTCTAATTCATTCGTACGATCCATTCTAATTCATTCGTACGATCCATTCTAATTCATTCGCACGAATGTATCCATTCTAGTTCATTCGTACGATCTATTCTAATTTATTCGCATGGATTGTGCATTCGTACGATCCATTCTAATTCATTCGTAAGATCGATTCTAATTTATTCGTACGATCCATTCTAATTCATTCGTACGATCCATTCTAATTGTTTCGCACGAATGTATCCGTTCTAGTTCATTCGTACGATCCATTCTAATTCATTCGTACATCCATTCTAATTCATTCATACGATCTATTCTAATTCATTCATACAATCCATTCTAATTCTTTCACACGATCCATTCTAATTCATTCGTACGATCCATTCTAATTCATTCGCACAATCCATTCTATTTCATTCGTACGATCCATTCTTACTCATTCGTATGATCCATTCTTACTCATTCGTATGATCCATTCTAATTCATTCGCACGAATGTATCGATAATGAATTAGAATGGATACATTCGTCCGAATGAATTAGAATGGATCATACGAATGAGTAAGAATGGATCGTACGAATGAAATAGAATAGATTGTACGAATGAATTAGAATGGATCCTACGAATGAATTAGAATAGATCGTGTGAAAGAATTAGAATGGATTGTATGAATGAATTAGAATGAATTCGTACGATCCATTCGAATTCATTCGCACGATCCATTCTAATTCGTTCATACGATCCATTCTAATTCATTCATACAATCCATTCTAATTCTTTCACACGATCCATTCTAATTCATTCGTAGGATCCATTCTAATTCATTCGTACAATCTATTCTATTTCATTCGTACGATCGATTCTTACTCATTCGTATGATCCATTCTAATTCATTCGGACGAATGTATCCATTCTAATTTATTCGTACGATCCATTCTAATTCATTCGTACGATCCATTCTAATTCATTCATACGATCCATTCTAATTCATTCGCACGAATGTATCCATTCTAATTCATTCGTACGATCCATTCTAATTCATTCGCACGATCCATTCTAATTCATTCGCACGAATGTATCCATTCTAATTCATTCGTACGATCCATTCTAATTCATTCGTACGATCCATTCTAATTCATTCGTAAGATCCATTCTAATTCATTCGTACGATCCATTCTAATTCATTCGTACGATCCATTCTAATTCAGTCGCACGAATGTATCCATTCTAGTTCATTCGTACGATCCATTCTAATTCATTCGCACGATCCATTCTAATTCATTCATACGATCCATTCTAATTCATTCGTACGATCCATTCTAATTCATTAGCACAAATGTATCCATTCTAATTCATTCGTACGATCCATTCTAATTCATTCGCACGATCCATTCTAATTCATTCGTACGATCCATTCTAATTAATTCGTACGATCCATTCTAATTCATTCATACAATCCATTCTAATTCATTCGCACGAATGTATCCATTCTAATTCATTCGTACGATCAGTTCTAATTCATTCACAAAATCTATTCTAATTCATTCATACGATCCATTCTAATTCATTCACACGAATGTATCCATTCTAATTCATTCATACGATCCATTCTAATTCATTCGTACGATCCATTCTAATTCACTCATACGATCCATTCTAATACATTCATATGATCCATTCTAATTCATTTGCACGAATATATCCATTCTAATTCATTTGTACGATCCATTCTAATTCCTTCGTACGATCCATTCTAATTCATTCGTACGATCTATTCTATTTCGTTCGTAAGATCCATTCTTACTCATTCATACGATCCATTCTAATTCATTTGTCCGATCAATTCTAATTCATTCGCACGAATGTATCCATTCTAATTCATTCGTTCGATCAATTCTAATTCATTAGCACGATCCATTCTAATTCATTCGTACGATCCATTCTAATTCATTCGCACGATCCATTCTAATTCATTCATAGGATCCATTCTAATTCATTCATACGATCTATTCTAATTCATTCGCACGAATGTATCCATTCTAATTCATTCGTACGATCCATTCTAATTCATTCGTACGATCCATTCTAATTCATTCGTACGATCCATTCTAATTCATTCGCACGAATGTATCCATTCTAGTTCATTCTTACGATCTATTCTAATTCATTCGCATGGATCGTGCATTCGTACGATCCATTCTAATTCATTCGTACGATCCATTCTAATTCATTCGTACGATCCATTCTAATTCATTCGCACGAATGTATCCATTCTAGTTCATTCGTACGATCCATTCTAATTCATTCGTACGATCCATTCTAATTCATTCATACGATCTATTCTAATTCATTCATACAATCCATTCTAATTCTTTCACACGATCCATTCTAATTCATTCGTACGATCCATTCTAATTCATTCGCACAATCCATTCTATTTCATTCGTACGATCCATTCTTACTCATTCGTATGATCCATTCTAATTCATTCGCACGAATGTATCCATAATGGATCATACGAATGAGTAAGAATGGAAAGTACGAATGAAATAGAATGGATTGTGCGAATGAATTAGAATGGACCGTACGAATGAATTAGAATGGATACATTCGTGCGAATGAATTAGAATGGATCGGACAAATGAATTAGAATGGATCGTACGAATGAATTAGAATGGATCGTACGAATGAATTAGAATGGATCGTACGAATAAATTAGAATGGATACATTCGTCCGAATGAATTTAAATGGATCATACGAATGAGTAAGAATGGATCGTACGAATGAAATAGAATAGATTGTACGAATGAATTAGAATGGATCCTACGAATGAATTAGAATAGATCGTGTGAAAGAATTAACATGGATTGTATGAATGAATTAGAATGAATTCGTATGATCCATTCGAATTCATTCGCACGATCCATTCTAATTCATTCATACGATCCATTCTAATTCTTTCATACGATCCATTCTAATTCATTCGTAGGATCCATTCTAATTCATTCGTACAATCTATTCTATTTCATTTGTACGATCCATCTTACTCATTCGTATGATCCATTCTAATTCATTCAGACGAATGTATCCATTCTAGTTTATTCGTACGATCCATTCTAATTCATTCGTACGATCCATTCTAATTCATTCGTCCGATCCATTCTAATTCATTCGTCCGATCCATTCTAATTCATTCGCACGAATGTATCCATTCTAATTCATTCGTACGATCCATTCTAATTCATTCGTACGATCCATTCTAATTCATTCGTAAGATCCATTCATTCATACGATCCATTCTAATGGATACATTTGTGCGAATGAATCTAAATGGATTGTATGAATGAATTACAATGGATCGTACGAATGAATTAGAATGGATCGTACGAATGAATTAGAATAGCTCATACGAATGAATTAGAATGAATCGTATGAATGAATTAGAATGGTTATATTCGTGGGAATGAATTAGAATAGATCGTACGAATGAATTAGAATGGATCGTACGAATAAATTAGAATGGATCGTGGGAATGAATTAGAATGGATCGTACGGATGAATTAGAATGGATCCACCGAATGAGTTAGAATGGATCATACGAATGAATTAGAATGGATTGTACGAATGAATTAGAATGGAATGTGCGAATGAATTAGAATGGATCGTATGAATGAATAAGAATGGATCGTACGAATGAATTAGAATGATTAGAATGGATCGTATGAGTGAATTAGAATGGATCATACGAATTAATTAGAATGGATCATACGAATGAATTAGAATGGATCGTACGAATGAATTAGAATGGATCGTACGAATGAATTAGAATGGATACATTCGTGCGAATGAATTAGAATGGATTATGAGAATGAATAAGAACAGATCGTTCGAATGAATTAGAATAGATCGTACGAATGAATTAGAATGGATCGTGCGAATGAATCAGAATGGATCGTACGAATGAATTAGAATGGATCGTGTGAAAGAATTAGAATGGATCGTACGAATGAATTAGAATGGATCGTGCGAATGAATTAGAATGGATCGTACGAATGAATTAGAATGGATACATTCGTGCGAATGAAATAGAATCGATCGTACGAATGAATTAGAATGGATCGTACGAATGAATTAGAATAGATCATACGAATGAATTAGAATGGATCGTACGAAGGAATTAGAATGGATATATTCGTGCAAATAAATTAGAATGGATCGTATGAATGTATTTGAATGGATCGTATGAGTGAATTAGAATGGATCATACGAATGAATTAGAATGGATCGTATGAATGAATTAGAACTGATCGTACGAATGAATTAGAATGGATACATTTGTGCGAATGAATTAGAATGGATCGTACGAATGAATTAGAATGGATCGTATGAATGAATTAGAATGGATACATTCGTGCGAATGAATTAGAATGGATCGTGCGAATCCGTTAGACTGGATCGTGCGAATGAATAAGAATGGATCATACGAATGAATTAGAATGGATATATTCGTGCAAATGAATTAGAATAGATCATACGAATGAATTAGAATGGATATATTCGTGCAAATGAATTAGAATGGATCGTATGAATGTATTTGAATGGATCGTATGAGTGAATTAGAATGGATCATACGAATGAATTAGAATGGATCGTATGAATGAATTAGAACTGATCGTACGAATGAATTAGAATGGATCGTACGAATGAATTAGAATGGATACATTTGTGTGAATGAATTAGAATGGATCGTACGAATGAATTAGAATGGATCGTATAAATGAATTAGAATGGATACATTCGTGCGAATGAATTAGAATGGATCGTGCGAATCCATTAGACTGGATCGTGCGAATGAATAAGAATGGATCATACGAATGAATTAGAATGGATCGTATGAATTAATTAGAATGGATACATTCGTGTGAATGAATTAGAATGGATCGTATGAATGAATTAGAATGGATCGTACGAATGAATTAGAATGGATCATACGAATGAATTAGAATAGATCGTACGAATGAATTAGAATGGATCTTACGAATGAACTAGAATGGATCGTACGAATGAACTAGAATGGATACATTCGTGCGAATGAATTAGAATGGATCGTACGAATGAATTAGAATGGATTGTACGATTCATTTTAATTCATTCGTACGATACATTCTAATATATTCGTACGATACATGCTAATTCATTCGCACGATCCATTCTAATTCATTCGTACGATCCATTCTTATTCATTCATATGATCCATTCTAATTCATTCGTACGATCCATTCTAATTTATTCGTACGATCCATTCTAATTCATTCGCACGATCCATTCTAATCCATTCTAATTCATTTGTACGATCCATTCTAATTCTTTCACACGATCCATTCTAATTCATTCTAATCCATTCTAATTCATTCGTACAATCTATTCTATTTCATTCGTACAAATGAACTAGAATGGATACATTCGTACGAATAAATTAGAATGGATCATACGAATTAATTAGAATGGATCGTACGAATGAATTAGAATGGATCGTACGAAGGAATTAGAATGGATCGTACGAATGAACTAGAATGGATTAGAATGGATCGTACGAATGAATTAGAATGGATCGTACGAATGAATTAGAATGGATCATACGAATTAATTAGAATGGATCATACGAATGAATTAGAATGGATCGTTCGAATGATTTAGAATGGATCGTACGAATGAATTAGAATGGATACATTCGTGCGAATTAATTAGAATGGATTGTGCGAATGAATAAGAACAGATCGTGCGAATGAATTAGAATGGATCGTACGAATTAATTAGAATTGATCGTGCGAATGAATTAGAATGGATCGTACGAATGAATTAGAATAGATACATTTGTGCGAATGAAATAGAATGGATCGTACGAATGAATTAGAATGGATCGTATGAATGAATTAGAATGGATCGTACGAATGAATTAGAATGGATCGTGCGAATGAATTAGAATGGATCGTATGAATAAATTAGAATGGATCATAAGAATGAACTAGAATGGATACATTCGTGTGAATGAATTAGAATGGATCGTACGAATGAATTAGAATGGATCGTACGAATGAATTAGAATGGATCTTACGAATGAATTTGAATGGATCATACGAATGAATTAGAATGGATCGTACGAATGAATTAGAATGGATACAATGAATTAGAATAGATCGTATGAATGAATTAGAATGGATCGTACGAAGGAATTAGAATGGATCGTACGAATGAACTAGAATGGATTAGAATGGATCGTACGAATGAATTAGAATGGATCGTACGAATGAATTAGAATGGATCATACGAATTAATTAGAATGGATCATACGAATGAATTAGAATGGATCGTATGAATAAATTAGAATGGATCGTACGAATGAATTAGAATGGATACATTCGTGCGAATGAATTAGAATGGATTGTGCGAATGAATAAGAACAGATCGTGCGAATGAATTAGAATGGATCGTACGAATGAATTAGAATGGATCGTGCGAATGAATTAGAATGGATCGTATGAATGAATTAGAATGGATACATTGGTGCGAATGAATTAGAATGGATCGTACGAATGAATTAGAATTGATCGTGCGAATGAATTAGAATGGATCGTACGATCCATTCGAATTCATTCGCACGAACCATTCTAATTCATTCGTACGATCCATTCTAATTCATTCATACGATCCATTCTAATTCATTCGTACGATCCATTCTAATTCATTCGCAATCTATTCTAATTCATTCGTACGAATGGGTACATTCATGTGAATGAATTAGAATGGATCGTGTGAAAGAATTAGAATGGATCGTACGAATGAATTAGAATGGATCGTACGAATGAATTAGAATGGTTACATTCACGCGAATGAATTAGAATAGGTCGTGCGAATGAATTAGAATGGATTCGTACGAATGTATTAGAATGGATACATTCGTGCGAATGAATTAGAATGGATCGTACCAATGAGTAAGAATGGATCGTACGATTGAAATAGAATGGATTGTGCGAATGAATTAGAATGGATCGCACGAATGTATCCATTCTAATTCATTCGTACGATCCATTCTAATTCATTCGTACGATCCATTCTAATTCATTCGTACGATCCATTCTAATTAATTCGTATGATCCATTCTAATTCCTTCATACGATCCATTCTAATTCATTCATACAATCCATTCTAATTCATTCATACGATCCATTCTAATTCACTCATACGATCCATTCTAATACATTCATACGATCCATTCTAATTCATTTGCACGAATATATCCATTCTAATTCATTCGTACGATCCGTTCTAATTCCTTCGTACGATCCATTCTAATTTATTCGTACGATCTATTCTAATTCATTCGTACGATCCATTCTAATTCATTCGTATGAATGAATTAGAATGGATACATTCATGCGAATGAATTAGAATGGATACATTCGTGCGAAAGAATTAGAATAGATCGTATGAATGAATTAGAATGGATCCTATGAATGAATTAGAATAGATCGTGCGAATGAATTAGAATGGATCGTACGAATAAATTAGAATGGATCATGCTAATGAATTAGAATTGATCGAACGAATGAATAAGCATGGATCGTGCTAATGAATTAGAATGGATCGTACGAATGAATTAGAATGGATCAAATGAATGAATTAGAATGGTTAAATTCATGCGAATGAATTAGAATGGATTGTACGAATGGATTATAATGGATCATACGAGTGGATTAGAATGGATACATTCGAGCGAATGAATTAGAATGGATCGTACGAATGAATTAGAATGGATTGTACGAATAAATTAGAATGGATATATTCGTCCGAATAAATTAGAATGGATCATATGAATGAGTAGGAATGGATCGTACGAATGAAATAGAATAGATTGTACGAATGAATTAGAATGGATTCGTACGAATGAATTAGAATGGATTGTACGAATGAATTAGAATGGATCATACGAATTAATTAGAATGGATCGTACGAATGAATTAGAATGGATCGTACGAATGAATTAGAATAGATCGTACGAATGAATTAGAATGGATCGTACGAATGGATTAGAATGGATACATTCGTGCGAATGAATTAGAATGGATTGTATGAATGAATTACAATGGATCGTACGAATGAATTAGAATGGATCATACGAATGAATTAGAATGGATCGTACGAATGGATTAGAATGGATTGTACGAATGAATTAGAATGGATCCTACGAATGAATTAGAATGGATCGTGTGAAAGAATTAGAATGGATTGTATGAATGAATTAGAATGGATCGTATGAATGAATTAGAATGGATCGTGCGAATGAATTAGAATGGATCGTACGAATGAATTAGAACGGATCGTGCTAATGAATTAGAATGGATCGTGCGAATGAATTAGAACGGATCGTACAAATGAATTAGAACGGATCGTGCGAATGAATTAGCATGGATCGTGCTAATGAATTAGAATGGAACGTACGAATGAATTAGAACGGATCGTGTGAAAGAATTAGAATGGATTGTATGAATGAATTAGAATAAATTCGTACGATCCATTCAAATTAATTCACACGATCCATTCTAATTCATTCATACGAACCATTCTAATTCATTCATACAATCCATTCTAATTCTTTCACACGATCCATTCTAATTCATTCGTAGGATCCATTCTAATTCTTTCGTACAATCCATTCTAATCCATTCGTACGATCCATTCTAATTCATTCGTACGATCCATTCTAATTCATTCATACAATCCATTCTAATTCATTCGCACGAATGTATCCATTCTAATCCATTCGTACGATCTAATCTAATTCATTCGTAAGATCCATTCTAATTCATTCGTACGATCCATTATAATTCATTCATACGATCCATTCTAATTCATTCGTACGATCCATTCTAATTCATTCGCACGAATGTATCCATTCTAATTCATTCGTACAATCCATTCTATTTCATTCGTACGATCCATTCTTACTCATTCGTATGATCCATTCTAATTCATTTGTATGATCCATTCTAATTCATTCGTACGATCCATTCTAATTCATTCGTACGATCCATTCTAATTCATTCGCACGATCCATTCTATTTCATTCATACGATCCATTCTAATTCATTCATACGATCTATTCTAATTCATTCCTACAATCCATTCTAATTCATTCGCCCGATCCATTCTAATTCATTCTTACGATCCATTCTATTCGAATGGATCATGCGATCCATTCGAATTCATTCGCACGATCCATTCTAATTCATTCATACGATCCATTCTAATTCAATCATACAATGCATTCTAATTCTTTCACACGATCCATTCTAATTCATTCGTACGATCCATTGTAATTCATTCGTACAATCCATTCTATTTCATTTGTACGATCCAATCTTACTCATTCGTATGATCCATTCTAATTCATTCGTACGATCCATTCTAATTCATTTGTACGATCCATTCTAATTCTTTCACACGATCCATTCTAATTCATTCGTAGAATCCATTCTAATTCATTCGTACAATCTATTCTAATTCATTCGTACGATCCATTCTAGTTCATTCGTACGACGTACGAATGAATTAGAATGGATCGTACGGAATGAATTAGAATGGATTATATGAATGAATTAGAATGGATACATTCGTGCGATTGAATTAGAATGGATCATACGAATGAGTAAGAATGGATCGTACGAATGAAATAGAATGGATTGTACGAATGAATTAGAATGGATCGCACAAATGAATTAGAATGGATCGTACGAATGAATTAGAATGGATCATACGAATGAATTAGAATGGATCGTGTGAAAGAATTAGAATGGATTGTATGAATGAATTAGAATAGATCGTATGAATGAATTAGAATGGATCGTACGAATGAATTAGAATGGATCGTACGAATGAACTAGAATGGATACATTCGTGCGAATGAATTAGAATGGATCGTATGAGTGAATTAGAATGGATCGTACGAATGAATTAGAATGGATCTTACGAATGAATTAGAATGGATCGTACGAATGCACGATCCATGCTAATTCATTCGTTCGATCAATTCTAATTCATTAGCACGATCCATTCTAATTCATTCATAGGATCCATTCTAATTCATTCGCACGATCCATTCTAATTCATTCGTACGATCCATTCTAATTCATTCGTACGATCCATTCTAATTCATTCGTACAATCTATTCTAATTCATTCGTACGATCCATTCTAATTCATTCGTACGATCCATTCTAATTCCTTCGTACGATCCATTCTAATTCATTCATACAATCTATTCTAATTCATTCATACAATCCATTCTTATTCTTTTACACGATCCATTCTAATTCATTCGTACGATCCATTCTAATTCATTCATACAATTTATTCTAACTCTTTCACACGATCCATTCTAATTCATTCGTACGTTCCATTCTAATTCATTAGCACGATCCATGCTAATTCATTCGTTCGATCAATTCTAATTCATTAACACGATCCATTCTAATTCATTCGTACGAGCCATTCTAATTCATTCGCACGATCCATTCTAATTCATTCATAGGATCCATTCTAATTCATTCATACGATCTATTCTAATTCTTTCGCACGAATGTATCCATTCTAATTCATTCGTACGATCCATTCTAATTCATTCGTACGATCCATTCTAATTCATTCATACGATCTATTCTAATTCATTCATACAATCCATTCTAATTCTTTCACACGATCCATTCTAATTCATTCGTACGATCCATTCTAATTCATTCGCACAATCCATTCTATTTCATTCGTATGATCCATTCTTACTCATTGGTACGATCCATTCTAATTGATTCGCACGAATGTATCCATTCTAATTCATTCGTACCAATCCATTCTAATTCATTCGTACAATCCATTCTATTTCATTCGCACGATCCATTCTTACTCATTCGTATGATCCATTCTAATTCATTCGCACGAATGTATCCATTTCAAATCATTCGTACGATCCATTCTAATTCATTCGTACGATCCATTCTAAATCATTCGTGCAATCCATTCTATTTCATTCGTACGATCAATTCTAATTCATTAGCACGATCCATTCTAATTCATTCGTACGATCCATTCAAATTCATTCGCACGATCCATTCTAATTCATTCGTACAATCCATTCTATTTCATTCGTACGATCCATTCTTACTCATTCGTATGATCCATTCTAATTCATTCGTACGATCCAATCTAATTCATTCATACGATCGTACGAATGAATTAGAATGGATCGTACGGAATGAATTAGAATGGATTGTATGAATGAATTAGAATGATACATTCATGCGAATGAATTAGAATGGATCATACGAATGAGTAAGAATGGATCGTACGAATGAGTAAGAATGGATCGTACGAATGAATTAGAATAGATCGTACGAGTGAATTAGAATGGATCGTACGAATGAATTAGAATGGATACATTTGTGCGAATGAATTAGAATGGATCGGACGAATGAATTAGAATGGATCGTACGAATGAACTGGAATGGATACATTCGTGCGAATGAATTAGAAAGGATCGTACGAATGAATTAGAATGGATCGTACGAATGAATTAGAATGGATCTTACGAATGAATTAGAATGGATCGTATGAATGAATTAGAATGGATCGTACGAATGAATTAGAATGGATACATTCGTGCGAATGAATTAGAATGGATCGGACGAATAAATTAGAATGGATCGTACGAATGAATTAGAATGGATCAAATGAATGAATTAGAATGGTTACATTCATGCGAATGAATTAGAATGGATCGTACGAAAGGATTAGAATGGATCGTACGAATGGATTAGAATGGATACATTCGAGCGAATGAATTAGAATGGATCGTACGAATGAATTAGAATGGATCGTACGAATGGATTAGAATGGATCCTACGAATGGATTAGAATGGATACCTTTGTTCATATGAATTAGAATGGATCGTACGAATGAATTAGAATGGATCATATTAATGAATTAGAATGGATCGTACGAATGAATTAGAATGGATACATTCGTGCGAATGAATTAGAATGGATCGTGCGAATCCATTAGACTGGATCGTGCGAATGAATAAGAATGGATCATACGAATGAATTAGAATGGATCATACGAATTAGAATGAATTAGAATGAATTAGAATGAATCGTATGAATTAGAATGGATCGTACGAATGAATTAGAATGGATCGTACGAATGAATTAGAATGGATCGTACGAATGAATTAGAATGGATCGTGCGAATGAATTAGAATGGATCGTACCAATGAGTAAGAATGGATCGTACGAATGAATAGAATGGATCGTATGAATGAATTAGAATGGATCGTATGAATGAATTAGAATAGATTTTATTAAAGAATTAGAATGGATTAGAATGGATCGTACGAATGAATTAGAATGGATACATTCGTGCGAATGAATTATAATGGATCGGACGAATGAATTAGAATGGATCGTACGAATGAATTAGAATGGATCGTACGAATGAATTAGAATAGATTGTACGAATGAATTAGAATGGATCAAATGAATGAATTAGAATGGTTACATTCATGCGAATGAATTAGAATGGATCGTACGAATGGATTAGAATGGATCGTACGAATGGATTAGAATGGATACATTCGTGCGAATGAATTAGAATGGATCGTACGAATGAATTAGAATGGATCGTACGAATGAATTAGAATGGATCTTACGAATGAATTAGAATGGATCGTACGAATGAATTAGAATGGATCGTACGAATGAATTAGAATGGATACATTCGTGCGAATGATTTTGAATGGATCGGACGAATGAATTAGAATGGATCGTACGAATGAATTAGAATGGATCAAATGAATGAATTAGAATGGTTACATTCATGCGAATGAATTAGAATGGATCGTACGGAATGAAGTAGAATGGATTGTATGAATGAATTAGAATGGATACATTCGTACGAATGAATTAGAATGGATTGTACGAATGAATTAGAATGGAGCGTACAAATGTATCAGAATGGATCGTACGAATGAATTAGAATGGATCGTACGAATGAATTAGAATGGATCGTTCGAATGAATTAGAATGGATCGTACCAATGAGTAAGAATGGATTGTACGAATGAATAGAATCGATCGTATGAATGAATTAGAATGGATACATTCGTGTGAATGAATTAGAATGGATCGTATGAATGAATTAGAATAGATTTTGTGAAAGAATTAGAATGGATTAGAATGGATCGTATGAATGAATTAGAATGGATACATTCGTGCGAATGAATTAGAATGGATCGGACTAATAAATTAGAATGGATCGTACGAATGAATTAGAATGGATCGTACGAATGAATTAGAATAGATTGTGCGAATGAATTAGAATGGATCGTACGAATGAATTAGAATGGATTATACGAATGAGTAAGAATGGATCGTACGAATGAATTAGAATGGATCGTACAAATGAATTAGAATGGATCGTATGAATAAATTAGAATGGATACATTCGTCCGAATGAATTAGAATGGATCATACGAATGAGTAAGAATGGATCGTACGAATGAAATAGAATTGATTGTACGAATGAATTAGAATGGATCCTACGAATGAATTAGAATGGATCATGTGAAATACGAATGAATTAGAATGGATATATTCATGCAAATGAATTAGAATGGATCGTATGAATGTATTAGAATAGATCGTATGAGTGAATTAGAATGGATCAGGCGAATGAATTAGAATGGATCGTACGAATGAATTAGAATGGATCGTACAAATGAATTAGAATGGATCGTACGAATGAACTAGAATGGATACATTCGTGCGAATGAATTAGAATGGATCGTATGAATGAATTAGAATGGATCGTGCGAATGAATTAGAATGGATCGTGTGAATGAATTAGAATGGATCGTATGAATGAATTAGAATGGATCGTACGAATGAATTAGAATAGATCGTACGAATGAATTAGAATGGATCGTACGAATGAATTAGAATGGATCATACGAATTAATTAGAATGGATCATACGAATGAATTAGAATGGATCATACGAATGAATTAGAATAGATCGTACGAATGAATTAGAATGGATCGTACGAATGAATTAGAATGGATTATGTGAAAGAATTAGAATGGATCATACAAATGAATTAGAATGGATTAGAATGGATCGTGCGAATGAATTAGAATGGATCGTACGAATGAATTAGAATGGATTGTATGAATGAATTAGAATGGATCTTACGAATGAATTAAAATGGATCGTATGAATGAATTAGAATGGATCCTACGAATGAATTAGAATGGATACATTCATGCGAATGAATTAGAATGGATTGGACGAATGAATTAGAATGGATCGGACGAATGAATTAGAATGGATCGTACGAATAAATTAGAATGGATACATTCGTCTGAATGAATTAGAATGGATCATATGAATGAGTAAGAATGGATCGTACGAATGAAATAGAATAGATTGTACGAATGAATTAGAATGGATCCTACAAATGAATTAGAATGGATTGTATGAATGAATTAGAATGGATCGTATGAATGAATTAGAATGGATCGTGCGAATGAATTCGAATGGATCGTACGAATTCATTCTAATTCATTCATACAATCCATTCAAATTCTTTCACACGATCTATTCTAATTCATTCGTAGGATCCATTCTAATTCATTCGTACAATCTATTCTATTTTATTCGTACGATCCATTCTTACTCATTCGTATGATCCATTCTAATTCATTCGGACGAATGTATCCATTCTAATTCATTCGTACGATCCATTCTAATTCATTCGTACGATCCATTCTAATTCATTCGTCCGATCCATTCTAATTCATTCGCACGAATGTATCTATTCTTATTCATTCATACAGTCCATTCTAATTCATTCGCACAATCCATTCTATTTCATTCGTACGATCCATTCTTACTCATTCGTATGATCCATTATGGATACATTCGTGCGAATGAATTAGAATGGATTATACGAATGAGTAAGAATGGATCTTACAAATGAAATAGAATGGATTGTTCGAATGAATTAGAATGGATCGTACGAATGAATTAGAATGGATCGTGTGAAGGAATTAGAATAGATTGTATGAATAAATTAGAATAGATCGTATGAATGAATTAAAACGGATCGTACGAATGAATTAGAATGGATCGTACGAATGAACTAGAATGGATACATTCGTGCGAATAAATTAGAATGGATCGTATGAATGAATTAGAATGGATCGTACGAATGAATTAGAATGGATCGTACGAATGCACGATCCCTGCTAATTCATTCGTTCGATCAATTGTAATTCATTAGCATGATCCATTCTAATTCATTCGTACGATCCATTCTAATTCATTCGCATGATCCATTCTAATTCATTCGTACGATCCATTCTAATTCTTTCACACGATCCATTCTAATTCATTCGTACGATCCATTCTAATTCATTCGCACGATCCATTCTAATTCATTCATACGATCCATTCTAATTCATTCATACAATCTATTCTAATTCTTTCACACGATCCATTCTAATTCATTCGTAGGATCCATTCTAATTTATTCGTACAATCTATTCTATTTCATTCGTACGATCCATTCTTACTCATTCGTATGATCCATTCTTACTCATTCGTACGATCCATTCTAATTCTTTCACACGATCCATTCTAATTCATTCGTACGATCCATTCTAATTCATTCGTGCAATCCAATCTATTTCATTCGTACGATCCATTCTTACTCATTCGTACGATCCTTTCTAATTCATTCACACGAATGTATCCATTCGTACGAATGAATTAGAATAGATTGTACGAATGAATTAGAATGGATCGTACGAATGAATTAGAATGGATCGTATGAATGAATTAGAATGGATCGTACGAATGAATTAGAATGGATCGTGCGAATGAATTAGAATGGATACATTCGTGCGAATAAATTAGAATGGATCGGACGAATGAATTAGAATGGATCGTACGAATGAATTAGAATGGATCGTACGAATAAATTAGAAGGGATACATTCGTCCGAATGAATTAGAACTGATCATACGAATGAGTAAGAATGGATCGTACGAATGAAATAGAATAGATTGTACGAATGAATTAGAATGGATCCTACGAATGAATTAGAATGGATCGTGCGAATGAATTAGAATGGATTGGATCCATTCTAATTCATTCGCATTAATGTAACCATTCTAATTCATTCATTTGATCCATTCTAATTCATTCGTACGATCCATTCTAATTTATTCGTCCGATCCATTCTAATTCATTCGCACAATCTGTTCTTATTCATTCGCATAATCCATTCTAATTCATTCGCACGAATGTATCCATTCTAATTCATTCGTACGATCCATTATAATTCATTCATACGATCCATTCTAATTCATTCGTATGATCCATTCTAATTAATTCGTATGATCCATTCTAATTCATTCGTACGATCCATTCTAATTCATTCGTATGATCCATTCTAATCCATCTAGTTCATTCGTACGATCCATTCTAATTCCTTCGTACGATCCATTCTAATTCATTCGTACGATCCATTCTAATTCATTCGTATGATCCATTCTAATTAATTCGTATGATCCATTCTAATTCATTCGTTTGATCCATTCTAATTCATTCATACAATCTATTCTAATTCATTCGCACAAATGTATCCATTCTAATTAATTCGTACGATCCATTCTAATTCATTCGTATGATCCATTCTAATTCATTCGCACAATCCATTCTATTTCATTCGTACGATCCATTCTTACTCATTGGTACGATCCATTCTAATTCATTCGCATGAATGTATCCATTCTAATTCATTCGTACGAATCCATTCTAATTCATTCATACAATCTATTCTATTTCATTCGTACGATCCATTCTTACTCATTCGTATGATCCATTCTAATTCATTCGGACGAATGTATCCATTCTAATTTATTCGTACGATCCATTCTAATTCATTCGTACGATCCATTCTAATTCATTCGTACGATCCATTCTAATTCATTCGTCCGATCCATTCTAATTCATTCGCACGAATGTATCCATTCTAATTCATTCGTACGATCCATTCTAATTCATTCGTAAGATCCATTCTAATTCATTCGTACGATCCATTCTATTTCATTCTAATTCTTTCGTACGATCCATTCTAATTCATTCGTATGATCTATTCTTATTCATTCGCACGATCCAGTCTAATTGATTCGCACGATCCATTCTAATTCATTCGCACGAATGCATCCATTCTAATTCATTCGTACGATCCATTCTAATTCATTAATATGATCCATTCTAATTCATTCGTACGATCCATTCAAATTCATTCGTATGATCTATTCTTATTCATTCGCACGATCCAGACTAATTGATTTGCACGATCCATTCTAATTCATTCGCACGAATATATCCATTCTAATTCATTCGTACGATCCATTCTAATTCATTAATATGATCCATTCTAATTCATTCGTACGATCCATTCTAATTCATATGCACAAAGGTATCCATTCTAATCCATTCGTAGGATCCATTCTAATCCATTTGTACGATCCATTCTAATTCATTCGTACGATCCATTCTAATTCATTCGCTCGAATGTATCCATTCTTATCCATTCGTACGATCCATTCTAATCCATTCGTACGATCCCATTCTAATTCATTTGCATGAATGTAACCATTCTAATTCATTCATTTGATCCATTCTAATTCATTCGTACGATCCATCCTAATTCATTCGTCCGATCCATTCTAATTCATTAGCACGATCCATTCTAATTCATTCGTACGATCCATTCTAATTCATTCGCACGATCCATTCTAATTCATTCATAGGATCCATTCTAATTCATTCATATGATCTATTCTAATTCTTTCGCACGAATGTATCCATTCTAATTCATTCGCACGAATGTATCCATTCTAATTCATTCGTACGATCCATTCTAATTCATTCGTAAGATCCATTCGAATTCATTTGTACGATGCATTCTAATTCATTCTAATTCATTCGTACGATCCATTCTAATTCATTCGTATGATCTATTCTTATTCATTCGCACGATCCAGTCTAATTGATTTGCATGATCCATTCTAATTCATTCGCACGAATGTATCCATTCTAATTCATTCGTACGATCCATTCTAATTCATTAATATGATCCATTCTAATTCATTCGTACGATCCACTCTAATTCATTCGTATGATCTATTCTTATTCATTCGCACGATCCAGTCTAATTGATTCGCACGATCCATTCTAATTCATTCGCACGAATGTATCCATTCTAATTCATTCGTACGATCCATTCTAATTCATTAATATGATCCATTCTAATTCATTCGTACGATCCATTCTAATTCATTAATATGATCCATTCTAATTCATTCGTACGATCCATTCTAATTCATATGCACAAAGGTATCCATTTTAATCCATTCGTAGGATCCATTCTAATCCATTCGTACGATCCATTCTAATTCATTCGTACGATTCATTCTAATTCATTCGCTCGAATGTATCCATTCTAATCCATTCGTACGATCCATTCTAATCCGTTCGTACGATCCATTCTAATTCATTCGCATGAATGTAACCATTCTAATTCATTCATTTGATCCATTCTAATTCATTCGTACGATCCATTCTAATTCATTCGTCAGATCCATTCCAATTCATTCGCACGAATGGATACATTCTAGTTCATTCTTACGATCCATTCTAATTCATTCGTACGATCCATTCTAATTCATTCGTACGATCCATTCTAATTCATTCATACAATCCTTCTAATTCATTCGCACGATCCATTCTAATTCACTCATACGATCCATTCTATTACATTCATACGATCCATTCTAATTCATTTGCACGAATATATCCATTCTAATTTATTCGTACGATCCATTCTAATTCCTTCGTACGATCTATTCTAATTCATTTGTACGATCCATTCTAATTCATTCATACGATCCATTCTAATTCATTCGTACGATCCATTCTAATTCATTCGCACAAATGTATCCATTCTAATTCATTCGTACGATCCATTCTAATTCATTCGTACGACCCATTCTAATTCATTCGTAAGATCCATTCTAATTCATTCGTAAGATCCATTCTAATTCATTCGTACGGTCCATTCTAATTCATTCGTACGATCCATTCTAATTCATTCGCGAATGTATCCATTCTAATTCATTCGTACGATCCATTCTAATTCATTCGTACGATCCATTCTAATTCATTCATACGATCTATTCTAATTCTTTCATACAATCCATTCTAATTCTTTCACACGATCCATTCTAATTCATTCGTACGATCCATTCTAATTCATTCGTACGATCCATTCTAATTCATTCATACAATCCATTCTAATTCATTCGCACGAATGTATCCATTCTAATCCATTCGTACGATCCATTCTAATCCATTCATACGATCCATTCTAATTCATTCGCATGAATGTAACTATTCTAATTCATTTATTTGATCCATTCTAATTCATTCGTACGATCCATTCTAATTAATTCATCCGATCCATTCTAATTCATTCGCACGAATGTATCCATTCTAATTCGTTCGTACGATCCATTCTAATCCATTCTAATTCTTTCACACGATCCATTCTAATTCATTCGTAGGATCCATTCTATTTCATTCGTACAATCTATTCTATTTCATTCGTACGATCCATTCTTACTCATTCGTATGATCCATTCTAATTCATTCGGACGAATGTATCTATTCTAATTTATTCGTACGATCCATTCTAATTCATTCGTAAGATCCATTCTAATTCATTCGTACGATCGATTCTTACTCATTCGTAAGATCCATTCTAATTCATTCGCACGAATGTATCCATTCTAATTCATTCATACAATCCATTCTAATTCATTCCGTACGATCCATTCTAATTCATTCGCACAAATGTAACCATTCTAATTCATTCGTACGATCCATTCTAATTCATTCGTACGATCCATTCTAATTCCTTCGTACGATCCATTCTAATTCCTTCGTACGATCCATTCTAATTCCTTCGTACGATCCATTCTATTTCATTCGTATGATTCATTCTAATTCCTTCGTACGATCCATTCTAATTCCTTCGTATCCATTCTAATTCACTCATACGATCCATTCTAATTCATTCGTACGATCCATTCTAATTCATTCATACAATCCATTCTAATTCATTCGCACGAATGTATCCATTCTAATTCATTCGTACGATCAGTTCTAATTCATTCACAAAATCTATTCTAATTCATTCATACGATCCATTCTAATTCATTCACACGAATGTATCCATTCTAATTCATTCATACGATCCATTCTAATTCATTCGTACGATCCATTTTAATTCACTCATACGATCCATTCTAATACATTCATACGATCCATTCTAATTCATTTGCACAAATATATCCATTCTAATTCATTCATACGATCCATTCTAATTCCTTCGTACGATCCATTCTAATTCATTCGTACGATCCATTCTAATTCATTCGTACGATCCATTCTAATTCATTCGTACGAATGGATTGGAATGAATTAGAATGGATCATACGAATGAATTAGAATGGATCGTATGAGTGAATTAGAATGGATACGAAGGAATTAGAATGGATCATACGAAGGAATTAGAATGGATCATACGAATGAAATAGAATGGATCGTACGAAGGAATTAGAATGGATCGTACGAAGGAATTAGAATGGATCGTACGAATGAATTAGAATGGATCGTACAATCCATTCTTACTCATTCATACAATCCATTCTAATTATTTCATTCGTACGACCTATTCTTACTCATTGGTACGATCCATTCTAATTCATTCGTGTATCCATTCTAATTCATTCGTACGAATCCATTCTAATTCATTCGTACAATCTATTCTATTTCATTCGTATGATCCATTCTTACTCATTCGTATGATCCATTCTAATTCATTCGGACGAATGTATCCATTCTAATTAATTCATACGATCCATTCTAATTCATTCGTACGATCCATTCTAATTCATTCGTACGATCCATTCTAATTCATTCGCACGAATGTATCCATTCTAATTCATTCGTACGATCCATTCTAATTCATTCGTACAATCCATTCTAATTCATTCGTAAGATCCGTTCTAATTCATTCGTACGATCCATTCTAATTCATTCGTACAATCCATTCTAATTCATTCACACGAATGTATCCATTCTAGTTCATTCGTACGATCCATTCTAATTCTTTCGTACAATCCATTCTAATTCATTCGTACGATCCATTCTAATTCATTCGCACAAATGTATCCATTCTAATTCATTCGTACGATCCATTCTAATTCATTCGTACGATCCATTCTAATTCATTCCTAAGATCCATTCTAATTCATTCGTACGATCCATTCTAATTCATTCGCACGAATGTATCCATTCTAGTTCATTCGTACGATCCATTCTAATTCATTCGTACGATCCATTCTAATTCATTTGCACGATCCATTCTAATTCATTCGTACGATCCATTCTAATTCATTCATACGATCCATTCTAATTCATTCGTATGATCCATTCAAATTTATTCGCACAAATGCATCCATTCTAATTCATTTGTACGATCCATTCTAATTCATTCGCTCGAATGTATCCATTCTAATCCATTCGTACGATCCATTCTAATCCATTCGTACGATCCATTCTAATTCATTCTCATGAATGTAACCATTCTAATTCATTCATTTGATCCATTCTAATTCATTCGTACGATCCATTCTAATTTATTAGTCCGATCCATTCTAATTCATTCGCACGAATGTATCCATTCTAATTCATTCATACGATCCATTCTAATTCATTCGCACGATCCATTCTAATTCATTCATAGGATCCATTCTAATTCATTCATACGATCTATTCTAATTCATTCGCTCGTATGTATCCATTCTAATTCATTCGTACGATCCATTCTAATTTATTCGCACGATCCATTCTAATTCATTCGTACGATCAATTCTAATTCATTCGCACGAATGTATCCATTTAATTTATTCATACGATCCATTCTAATTCATTCGTACGATCCATTCTAATTCACTCATACCATCCATTCTAATACATTCATACGATCCATTCTAATTCATTTGCACGAATATATCCATTCTAATTCATTCATACGATCCATTCTAATTCCTTCGTACGATCCATTCTAATTCATTCGTACGATCTATTCTAATTCATTCGTACGATCCATTCTAATTCATTCGTACGATCCATTCTAATTCATTCGTACGATCCATTCTAATTCATTTGTACGATCCATTCTAATTCATTCGTACAATCTATTCTAATTCATTCGTACGAATGGATATATTCGTGTGAATGAATTAGAATGGATCGTACGAATGAGTAAGAATGGATCGTACGAATCAAAGAGAATGGATTACACAAAAGAATTAGAATGGATCGTACGAATGAATTAGAATGGATCGTGTGAAAGAATTAGAATGGATCGTACGAATGAATTAGAATGGATCGTACGAAGGAATTAAAATGGATCGTACAAATGAATTAGAATGGATCGTACGAATGAATTAGAATAGATCGTACGAATGAATTAGAATGGATCGTACGAAGGAATTAGAATGGATCGTACGAATAAATTAGAATGGATATATTCATGCAAATGAATTAGAATGGATCGTATGAATGTATTAGAATGAATCGTATGAGTGAATTAGAATGGATCGTACGAATGAATTAGAATGGATCGTATGAATGAATTAGAATGGATACATTCGTGTGAATGAATTAGAATGGATCGTATGAATGAATTAGAATAGATTTTGTGAATGAATTAGAACTGATCGTACGAATGAATTAGAATGGATACATTCGTGCGAATGAATTAGAATGGATTGTATGAATGAATTAGAATGGATCGTACGAATGAATTAGAATGGATCGTATGAGTGAATTAGAATGGATACGAAGGAATTAGAATGGATCGTACGAAGGAATTAGAATTGATCATACGAATCAAATAGAATGGATCGTACGAAGGAATTAGAACGGATCGTACGAAGGAATTAGAATGGATATATTCGTGCAAATGAATTAGAATGGATCGTATGAATGAATTAGAATGGATCGTATGAGTGAATTAAAACGGATAGTACGAATGAAGTAGAATGGATCGTATGAATGAATTAGAATGGATACATTCGTGCGAATGAATTAGAATGGATCGTATGAATGAATTAGAATAGATTGTGCGAATGAATTAGAATGGATCGTACGAATGAATTAGAATGGATACATTCGTGCGAATAAATTAGAATGGATTGTATGAATGAATTAGAATGGCTCGTATGAATGAATTAGAATGGATCGTACGAATGAATTAGAATAGATTGCGCGAATGAATTAGAATGGATCGTACGAATGAATTAGAATGGATCGTACGAATGAATTAGAATGGATCGTACGAAGGAATTAGAATGGATCGTACGAATGAATTAGAATGAATCGTACGATTGAATTAGAATGGATCATACGAATGAGTAAGAATGGATCGTATGAATGAATTAGATTGGATCGTACGATCCATTCTAATTCATTAACATGGATCATGCTAATGAATTAGAATGGAATATACGAATGAATTAGAATGGATCGTAGAATGGATCGTACGAATGAATTAGAATGAATTAGAATGGATCGTACGAATGAATTAGAATAGATCATAGGAATGAATTAGAATGGATCGTGCAAATGAATTAGAATGGATACATTCGTGCGAATGAATTAGAATAGATCGTGCGAATGAATTAGAATGGATCGTACGAATGAATTAGAATGGATATATTTGAACGAATAAATTAGAATGGATCATACGAATGAATTAGAATGGATCGTACGAATGAATTAGAATGGATAGTGCGAATGAATTAGAATCGATCGTACGAATGAATTAGAATGGATCGTACGAATGAATTAGAATGGATCATACGAATGAGTAAGAATGGATCGTACGAATGAATTAGAATGGATCGTACGAATGAATTAGAATGGATCGTACGAATAAATTAGAATGGATACATTCGTCCGAATGAATTAGAATGGATCATACGAATAAGTAAGAATGGATCGTACGAATTAAGTAGAATAGATTGTACGAATGAATTAGAATGGATCCTAGTACGATCCATTCTAATTCATTCGTACGATCCATTCTAATTCATTCATACAATCCATTCTAATTCTTTCACACGATCCATTCTAATTCATTCGTACGATCCATTCTAATTCATTCGTGCAATCCATTCTATTTCATTCGTACGATCCATTCTTACTCATTCGTACGATCCATTCTAATTCATTCACACGAATGTATCCATTCGTACGAATGAATTAGAATAGATTGTACGAATGAATTAGAATGGATCGTACGAATGAATTAGAATGGATCGTACGAAGGAATTAGAATGGATCGTACGAATGAATTAGAATAGATCGTACGAATGAATTAGAATAGATCGTACGAATGAATTTGAATGGATCGTACGAAGGAATTAAAATGGATCGTACGAATGAATTAGCATGGATATATTCGTGCAAATGAATTAGAATGGATCGTATGAATGTATTAGAATGGATCGTATGAGTGAATTAGAATGGATCGTACGAATGAATTAGAATGGATTGTATGAATGAATTAGAATGGATACATTCGTGTGAATGAATTAGAATGGATCGTATGAATGAATTAGAATAGATTTTGTGAATGAATTAGAACTGATCGTACGAATGAATTAGAATGGATACATTCGTGCGAATGAATTAGAATGGATTGTATGAATGAATTAGAATGGATCGTACGAATGAATTAGAATGGATCGTATGAGTGAATTAGAATGGATACGAAGGAATTAGAATGGATCGTACGAAGGAATTAGAATGGATACGAAGGAATTAGAATGGTTCGTACGAAGGAATTAGAATGGATCATACGAATGAAATAGAATGGATCGTACGAAGGAATTAGAATGGATCGTACGAAGGAATTAGACTGGATATATTCGTGCAAATGAATTAGAATGGATCGTATGAATGAATTAGAATGGATCGTATGAGTGAATTAGAACGGATAGTACGAATGAAATAGAATGGATCGTATGAATGAATTAGAATGGATACATTCGTGCGAATGAATTAGAATGGATCGTATGAATGAATTAGAATAGATTGTGCGAATGAATTAGAATGGATCATACGAATGAATTAGAATGGATACATTCGTGCGAATAAATTAGAATGAATTATATGAATGAATTAGAATGGATCGTACGAATGAATTAGAATGGATCGTACGAATGAATTAGAATAGATTGTGCGAATGAATTAGAATGGATCGTACGAATGAATTAGAATGGATCGTACGAAGGAATTAGAATGGATCGTACGAATGAATTAGAATGGATCGTATGAATGAATTAGAATGGATCGTACGAAGGAATTAGAATGGATCGTACGAATGAATTAGAATGAATCGTACGATTGAATTAGAATGGATCATACGAATGAGTAAGAATGGATCGTATGAATGAATTAGATTGGATCGTACGATCCATTCTAATTTATTAGCATGGATCGTACGATCCATTCTAATTTATTAGCATGGATCGTGCTAATGAATTAGAATGGAATATACGAATGAATTAGAATGGATCGTAGAATGGATCGTACGAATGAATTAGAATTAATTAGAATGGATCGTACGAATGAATTAGAATAGATCATAGGAATGAATTAGAATGGATCGTGCAAATGAATTAGAATGGATACATTCGTGCGAATGAATTAGAATAGATCGTGCGAATGAATTAGAATGGATCGTACGAATGAATTAGAATGGATATATTTGAACGAATAAATTAGAATGGATCATACGAATGAATTAGAATGGATCGTACGAATGAATTAGAATGGATAGTGCGAATGAATTAGAATCGATCGTACGAATGAATTAGAATGAATCGTACGAATGAATTAGAATGGATCATACGAATGAGTAAGAATGGATCGTACGAATGAATTAGAATGGATCGTACGAATGAATTAGAATGGATCGTACGAATAAATTAGAATGGATACATTCGTCCGAATGAATTAGAATGGATCATACGAATGAGTAAGAATGGATCGTACGAATGAAATAGAATAGATTGTACGAATGAATTAGAATGGATCCTAGTACGATCCATTCTAATTCATTCGTACGATCCATTCTAATTCATTCATACAATCCATTCTAATTCTTTCACACGATCCATTCTAATTCATTCGTACGATCCATTCTAATTCATTCGTGCAATCCATTCTATTTCATTCGTACGATCCATTCTTACTCATTCGTACGATCCATTCTAATTCATTCACACAAATGTATCCATTCGTACGAATGAATTAGAATAGATTGTACGAATGAATTAGAATGGATCGTACAAATGAATTAGAATGGATCGTACGAAGGAATTAGAATGGATCGTACGAATGAATTAGAATAGATCGTACGAATGAATTAGAATAGATCGTACGAATGAATTAGAATGGATCGTACGAAGGAATTAGAATGGATCGTACGAATGAATTAGAATGGATATATTCGTGCAAATGAATTAGAATGGATCGTATGAATGTATTAGAATGGATCGTATGAGTGAATTAGAATGGATCGTACGAATGAATTAGAATGGATTGTATGAATGAATTAGAATGGATCGTACGAATGAATTAGAATGGATCATACGAATTAATTAGAATGGATCATACGAATGAATTAGAATGGATCGTACGAATGAATTAGAATGGATCGTACGAATGAATTGGAATGGATACATTCGTGCGAATTAATTAGAATGGATTGTGCGAATGAATAAGAACAGATCGTGCGAATGAATTAGAATGGATCGTACGAATGAATTAGAATGGATCGTGCGAATGAATTAGAATGGACCATACGAATGAATTAGAATGGATACATTTGTGCGAATGAATTAGAATGGATCATACGAATGAATTAGAATGGATCGTATGAATGAATTAGAATGGATCGTACGAATGAATTAGAATGGATCGTGCGAATGAATTAGAATGGATCGTACGAATGAATTAGAATGGATCGTGTGGAAGAATTAGAATGGATCGTACGAATGAATTAGAATGGATCGTGCGAATGAATTAGAATGGATCGTACAAATAAATTAGAATGGATACATTTGTGCAAATGAATTAGAATGGATCGTACGAATGAATTAGAATTGATCGTATGAATGAATTAGATTGGATCGTACGAATGAATTAGAATGGATCGTGTGAATGAATTAGAATGGATCGTACGAATGAATTAGAATGGATCATACAAATGAACTAGAATGGATACATTCGTGCGAATGAATTAGAATGGATCGTACGAATGAATTAGAATGGATCGTACGAATTAATTAGAATGGATCTTATGAATGAATTACAATGGATCGTACCAATGAATTAGAATGGATCGTACGAATGAATTAGAATGGATCGTACGAATGAATTAGAATGGATCTTACGAATGAATTAGAATGGATCGTACGAATGAATTAGAATGGATCGTACGAATGAATTAGAATGGATACATTCGTCCGAATGAATTAGAATGGATCATACGAATGAGTAAGAATGGATCGTATGAATGAAATAGAATAGATTGTACGAATGAATTAGAATGGATCCTACGAATGAATTAGAATGGATCGTGTGAAAGAATTAGAATTGATTGTATGAATGAATTAGAATGGATCGTATGAATGAATTAGAATGGATCGTGCGAATGAATTCGAATGGATCGTATGAATGAATTAGAATGGATCGTGCGAATGAATTCGAATGGATCGTGCGAATGAATTCGAATGGATCCATTCTAATTCATTCGTACGTTCCATTCTAATTCATTAGCACGATCCATGCTAATTCATTCGTTCGATCAATTCTAATTCATTAGCACGATCCATTCTAATTCATTCGCACGATCCATTCTAATTCATTCGTACATATGATCCATTCTAATTCATTCGTACATACAATCCATTCTAATTCATTCGTACATACGATCCATTCTAATTCATTCGCACGAATGTATCCATTCTAATTCATTTGTATAATCCATTCTATTTCATTCGTACGATCCATTCTTACTTACTCATTCGTATGATCCATTCTAATTCATTCGCACGAATGTATCCATTCTAATTCATTTGTACGATCCATTCTAATTCATTCGCACAATCCATTCTATTTCATTCGTACGATCCATTCTTACTCATTCGTACGATCCATTCTAATTCCTTCGTACGATCCATTCTATTTCATTCGTATGATCCATTCTAATTTCTTCGTACGATCCATTCTAATTCCTTCATATCCATTCTAATTCACTAAAACGATCCATTCTAATTCATTCGTACGATCCATTCTAATTCATTTGCACGAATATATCCATTCTAATTCATTCGCACGATCTATTCTAATTCATTCGCATGATCCATTCTAATTAATTCGTACGATCGTGCTAGTGAATTAGAATGGATCGTACGAATGAATTAGAATGGATACATTCGTGCGAATCCATTCTATTTCATTCGTACGATCCATTCTAATTCATTCGTACGATCCATTCTCACTCATTCGTACGATCCATTCTAATTCATTAATATGATCCATTCTAATTCATTCGTACGATCCATTCTAATTTATTCGTACAATCCATTCTAATTCTTTCACACGATCCATTCTAATTCATTCGTACGATCCATTCTAATTCATTCGTACGATTCATTCTAATTCATTTGCAAGATCCATTCTACTTCATTTGTACGATCCATTCCAAGATTCTTTCCAATTCATTCGTACGATCCATTCCAATTCATTCGTACGATCCATTCTAATTCATTCGTACGATCCATTCTAATTCATTCGTACGATCCATTCTAATTCCTTCCATTCTAATTCATTCGTACGATCCATTCTAATTCATTCGCACGATCCATTCTAATTCATTCATACGATCCATTCTAATTTATTCGTATGATCCATTCTAATTCATTCGTACGATCCATTCTAATTCCTTCATACGATCCATTCTAATTCCTTCGTACGATCCATTCTACTTCCTTTGCACGATCCATTATAATTCCTTCGTACGATCCATTCTAATTCATTCATACAATCCAATCTAATTAATTCGTACGATCCATCTTAATTCATTCGCACGATCCATTCTAATTCATTCGCACGATCTATTCTAATTCATTCGTACGATCCATTCTAATTCCTTCGTACGATCCATTGTAATTCATTCGCACGATCCATTCTAATTCATTCATACGATCCAATCTAATTCATTCATACGATCCATTCTAATTCATTCGTATGATCCATTCTAATTAGAATGGATCGTGCGAATGAATTAGAATGGATCGTACGAATTAATTAGAATAGATTATGCGAATGAATTAGAATGGATCGTACGAATGAATTAGAATGGATCGTACGGTACGATCCTTTCTAATTCATTCGCACGATCCATTCTAATTCATTCATACGATCCAATCTAATTCATTCATACGATCCATTCTTACTCATTCGTATGATCCATTCTAATTCATTCGTACAATCCATTCTTATTCATTAGTATAATCCATTCTATTTCATTCGTAAGATCGATTCTAATTCATTCATACGATCCATTCTAATTCATTCGCACGAATGTATCCATTCTAATTCATTCATACGATCCATTCTACTTCATTCGTACTATCCGTTCTAATTCACTCAGATGATCCATTCTAATTCATTCATACGATCCATTTTAATTCATTTGCACGAATATATCCATTCTAATTCCTTCGTACGATCCATTCTAATTCCTTCGTACGATCCATTCTATTTCATTCGTATGATCCATTCTAATTCCTTCGTACGATCCATTCTAATTCCTTCGTATCCATTCTAATTCACTCATACGATCCATTCTAATTCATTCGTACGATCCATTCTAATTCATTCATACAATCCATTCTAATTCATTCGCACGAATGTATCCATTCTAATTCATTCGTACGATCAGTTCTAATTCATTCACAAAATCTATTCTAATTCATTCATACGATACATTCTAATTCATTCACACGAATGTATCCATTCTAACTCATTCATACGATCCATTCTAATTCATTCGTACGATCCATTCTACTTCACTCATACGATCCATTCGAATACATTCATACGATCCATTCTAATTCATTTGCACGAATATATCCATTCTAATTCATTCGTACGATCCATTCTAATTCCTTCGTACGATCCATTCTAATTTATTCGTACGATCTATTCTAATTCATTCGTACGATCAAGTCTAATTCATTCGTACGATCCATTCTAATTCCTTCGTACGATCCATTCTAATTCATGCGTACGATCCATTCTAATTTATTCGTACAATCTATTCTAATTCATTCGTACGAATGGATACATTCGTGTGAATGAATTAGAATGGATCGTACGAATGAGTAAGAATGGATCGTACCAATGAAATAGAATGGATTGCACGAATGAATTAGAATGGATCGTACGAATGAATTAGAATGGATCGTGTGAAAGAATTAGAATGGATTGTATGAATGAATTAGAATGGATCGTATGAATGAATTAGAATGGATCGTACGAATGAATTAGAATGGATCGTACGAATGAATTAGAATGGATACATTCGTGCGAATGAATTAGAATGGATCATACGAATGAGTAAGAATGGATCGTACGAATGAAATAGAATGGATTGTATGAATGAATTAGAATTGCTCATACGAATGAATTAGAATAGACTGTATGAATGAATTGGAATGTATCCATTCTAATTGATACGTACGATCCATTCTATTTCATTCGTACGATCCATTCTAATTCATTCATACGATCCATTCTAATTCATTCATACAATCCATTTTAATTCTTTCACACGATCCTTTCTAATTCATTCGTACGATCCATTCTAATTCATTCGTACAATCCATTCTATTTCATTCGTACGATCCATTCTTACTCATTCGTACGATCAATTCTTATTCAATCCATTCTAATTCTTTCACACGATCCATTCTAATTCATTCATACGATCCATTCTAATTCCTTCTTACGATCTATTCTATTTTATTCATATGATGCATTCTTACTCATTCGTATGATCCATTCTAATTCATTTGCACGAATATATCCATTCTAATTCATTCGTACAAATGAAATAGAATGGATTGTACGAATGAATTAGAATGGATCGTATGAATGAATTAGAATGGATACATTCGTGTGAATGAATTAGAATGGATCGTATGAATGAATTAGAATGGATCGTACGAATGAATTAGAATGGATCGTATGAATGAATTAGAATAGATTGTGCGAATGAATTAGAATGGATCGTAAGAATGAATTAATGAATTAGAATGGATCGTACGAAGGAATAAGAATGGATTGTACGAATGAATTAGAATGGATCATACGAAGGAATTAGAATGGATACATTCGTGCGAATGAATTAGAATGGATCGTGCGAATGAATTCGAATGGATCGTGCGAATGAATTAGAATGGATCGTATGAATGAATTAGAATGGATCGTGCGAATGAATTCGAATGGATCGTGCGAATGAATTAGAATGGATTATATGAATGAATTAGAATGGATCGTCTGAATGAATTAGAATGGATCGTACAAATGAATTAGAATGGATCGTACGAATGAATTAGAATGGATACATTCGTGCGAATGAATTAGAATGGATCATACGAATGAGTAAGAATGGATCGTACGAATGAAATAGAATGGATTGTACGAATGAATTAGAATGGATCGTACGAATGAATTAGAATGGATCGTGTGAAAGAAATAGAATTGATTGTATGAATGAATTAGAATGGATCGTACGAATGAATTAGAATGGATACAATCGTGCGAATGAATTAGAATGGCTCATACGAATGAGTAAGAATGGATCGTATGAATGAAATAGAATGGATTGTACGAATGAATTAGAATGGATCGTGCGAATGAATTTGAATGGATCGTACGAATGAATTAGAATGGATCGTGCTAATGAATTAGAATTGATCGTACGAATGAAATAGAATGGATTGTACAAATGATTTAGAATGGATCGTACGAATGAATTAGAATGGATCGTACGAATGATTTAGAATGGATACATTCGTGCGAATGAATTAGAAGGATCATACGAATGAGTAAGAATGGATCGTACGAATGAAATAGAATGGATTGTACGAATGAATTAGAATGGATTTGTACGAATGAATTAGAATGGATACATTCGTGTGAATGAATTAGAATGGATCGTACCAATAAGTAAGAATGGATCGTACGAATGAAATAGAATGGATTGTGCGAATGAATTAGAATGGATCGTACGAATGAATTAGAATGGATCGTGTGAAAGAATTAGAATGGATTGTATGAATGAATTAGAATAGATCTGTGGAGCGCGGAAAAAGATTCGGGTCGTCTTTATTGCGGATCACACGAGATTACAAATTTTCTTTGATCAGGAGATTGTGGGAGAGATCCTCTGGAGGGTCCCTTTGATCCGCGTCTCCACGTGGTATTCGTGCGAGAGCTCTGAAGGGGTTGCCCAGGACAGAGGTCTTTACAGGGTGAGGGTTTTTGAGAGGCTAAGGAGTTCCGCCGTTGATCTTGTCCCGTCCGTGCTTCGCGCTTTCTCGGCTAGGGAGGTTTTGGGCTTTGTTCCTCGACCTTCGTGTCTTCCTCGATCCTTGCTAGACCTTGGCGTCCTTGATCGTCGGTTCGCGGCGTCGATCGTGTTTTTGGCTTCGGCTTTGGCTTTAGCTTTCGGCTTTGGCGTAGCTTTGGCGTGGCTCTGGCGTTTGCTTTGCTTTGGCGCTTGCGCTTGAACGTAGACGGGTAGAGACTTGCGATGCTTTAGTTCTTCCGGACTTCGCGTCGTATCGGCTAGAACGTGCGGTGCTTTGCTCGTGACCGTCGTAGTTGCTTGGCTTTGGCACGTGCGTTGCTTTAGCGCGGGCTTTACCGGTGCGTTTGCTTTGGCTTCTTGCGTCGGCTTTGACTTTAGCTTTGACTCGATCTTCTTCTCGAACGACTGGCGTTACTTCTTCAAGGCTTCTTTCTTCTTCCGACTTCCTCGACGGTTGTGGCGTCGGCTTGGCTTTTCGGTGGGGGTAGCACCGATCTTCGTGCGACGGTTGTAGCGTCGACTTTTGTTGATGAAGACGGCGGGGGTAGCACCGGCTTCGGCACGATGGTTGTAGCGTCGGCTTTTGGTTAACGAAGGCGGCAGGGGTAGCACCGGCTTCAGGCTTTCTTCTCCCGGCTTTCTTCTACGTGCAAGGAGTTGATGCCTTTGTTGAAGACGATGGGTGTTGTCGGCTTCGATCTTCTTCTCCGGCCTTTGCTTATGGCGTCTTCGGAACTGATGAAGATCGTTGGAGCAATCGGGTGATGACGGCTCCGAGTCTTCTTCTCCACGCTTTCTTCTTCGTGCGAGGAGTCGAAGCTTTGATCTCCGAGTGCAAGGTCTTCACGTTGATGAGGACTTGAAGGGCCAAGGACTCCCGTAGGATATGCTTGCCATGCCTCGTGAAGCCTTCGGTCTTCAAGCGTTGGAGCTTCTTCGTAGCGCTCTTTCGTCTTCAGCTTTTCGGACCTGGCGACGGTTGTGACGTTAGCTTCTTCTCCGGGCGTGTTTGGCTTGATTGGAGTTGAAGGCTTCTTTTGGAGATGGCAGGTGTAGCACCGATCTCTATGCGACGGTTGTAGCGTCGGCTTTTGTTGATAAAGATGGCGGGGGTGGCACCGATCTCTGTGCGACGGTTGTAGCGTCGGCTTTGTTGGTGGAGACGGCGGGGGTAGCACCGATCTCCGCACGACGGTTGTAGCGTCGGTTTTATTGATGAAGACGGCGAGGGTAGCACCGATCTCCGCACGACGGTTGTAGCGTCGGCTTTGTTGGTGAAGACGGTGGGGGTAGCACCGATCTCCGCACGACGGTTGTAGCGTCGGCTTTTGGCGACGAAGACGGCAGGGGTAGCACCGGCTTCAGGCCTTCTTCTCCAAGCTTTCTTCTTCGTGCGAGGAGTCGACGCCTTTGTTGAAGACGATGGGTGTTGTCGGCTTCGATCTTCTTCTCCGGCCTTTGCTTATGGCTTCTTCGGAGTTGATGAAGATCGTTGGAGAAGTTGGGATGACGACGACTCCGGGTCTTCTTCTCCAAGCTTTCTTCTTCGTGCGAGGAGTCGAAGCTTTGATCTTCGAGTGCAAGGTCTTCACGTTGATGAGGACTTGAAGGGTCAAGGACTCCCGTAGGATATGCTTGCCGTGCCTCGTGAAGCCTTCGGTCTTCAAGCGTTGGAGCTCGTCTTTGCAGAGCCTTTTCCTCTTCAGCTTTCGACCCTTGATGCCTTCCCCCACCCCCTCTATTTATAGGCAAAGGGGGGAGGTTGGGAGAGATATGGCTGAAATCTTTTTGTTTCCTCCAATATCTCCCCCCATAACCATCAAGATATTGTTCCCTTATTTGGGGAAACAAACTTGATCCCCTCCTTTTTAGGTGGGGTGGTTATGGGCTAGATGTGACTCGATCTTCAAGGATCGAGTTGTTATTTTTGTTGCACTTTTGGATCGGATGGCGACACAACGTCATCTTGTCCGTTGGATCGAGGGATCATCGCGGATCTACGGTTGTGTAGACGTCCACGCCACCTCCCCCCGCATCAAGGCGGTTTTGATTTTTTTCTTCTTTTCTTTTCTTTTCTTTTCTTTTTCTTTTCTTTTTCTTTTTCTTTTTCTTTTTCTTTTCTTTTCTTTTTCTTTTAGGGCCGGCCCCACCTCTCCATGAGGAGGGGGGCACGGTTTTCTAGAAGGGGGGCCGGTGGGCCCCCCTCTTTGTGTCCGAGTTGCGGGTCCGGTGGGACCCGTTTGCTTTGGGTCGGGCCATGGCGCGCGAATTGAGTTCGCACGTGGGCCGAGTTCGCATGCGGGCCGTTGTGTGTGGGCCGGGTTTCACATGCGGGCCGTTGTGTGCGGGCCGAGTTTCGCATACGGGCCGTTGTGTGCGGGCCGAGTTTCGCATACGGGCCGTTGTGTGCGGGCCGAGTTTCGCATGCGGGCCGTTGTGTGCGGGCCGTGTTCCGCATGCGGGCCGTTGTGTGCGGGCCGAGTTTCACATGCGGGCCGTTGTGTGCGGGCCGTGTTCGCATGCGGGTCGGGTCCAATCCGTAGGCTAATTTCGGTGCCCACAAGATCGTATGAATGAATTAGAATGGATCATACGAATGAATTAGAATGGATCGTACGAATGAATTAGAATGGATCGTACGAATGAATTAGAATGGATACATTCGTGCGAATGAATTAGAATGGATACATTCGTGCGAAAGAATTAGAATAGATCGTATGAATGAATTAGAATGGATCCTATGAATGAATTAGAATGGATCGTGCGAATGAATTAGAATGGATCGTACGAATGAATTAGAATGGATCGTGCTAATAAATTAGAATTGATCGAACGAATGAATTAGCATGGATCGTGCTAATGAATTAGAATGGAACGTACGAATGAATTAGAATGGATCGTGTGAAAGAATTAGAATGGATTGTATGAATGAATTAGAATGAATTCGTACGATCCATTCGAATTCATTCGCACGATCCATTCTAATTCATTCATACGATCCATTCTAATTCATTCATACAATCCATTCTAATTCTTTCACACGATCCATTCTAATTCATTCGTAGGGTCCATTCTGATTCATTAACAATCTATTCTATTTCATTCGTACGATCCATTCTTACTCATTCGTATGATCCATTCTAATTCATTCGGACGAATGTATCCATTCTAATTCATTCGTACGATCCATTCTAATTCATTCGTACGATCCATTCTTACTCATTCGTATGATCCATTCTAATTCATTCGTACGATCCATTCTAATTCATTCGTACGATCCATTCTAATTCATTCGCACAATCTATTCTAATTCATTCGTACGATCCATTCTAATTCATTCGTACGATCATACGAATGAATTAGACTGGATCGTACGGAATGAATTAGAATGGATTGTATGAATGAATTAGAATGGATATATTCGTGCAAATGAATTAGAATGGATCATACCAATGAGTAAGAATAGATCGTACGAATGAAATAGAATGGATTGTACGAATGAAATAGAATGGATCGTACAAATGAATTAGAATGGATCGTACGAATGAATTAGAATGGATCATACGAATGAGTAAGAATGGATCGTACAAATGAAATAGAATGGATTGTACGAATGAATTAGAATGGATCGTACGAATGAATTAGAATGGATCGTGTGAAAGAATTAGAATGCATTCTATGAATGAATTAGAATGGATCGTATGAATGAATTAGAATGATCATGCGAATGAATTCGAATGGATCGCATGATCCATTCGAATAGAATGGATCATATGAATGAATTAGAATGGATCGGGCGAATGAATTAGAATGGATTGTAGGAATGAATTAGAATGGATCGTATGAATGAATGAGAATGGATCGTATGAATGAATCAGAATGGATCGTGCGAATGAATTAGAATGGATCGTACGAATGAATTAGAATGGATCGTACGAATGAATTAGAATGGATCATACGAATGAGTAAGAATGGATCGTACGAATGAAATAGAATGGATTGTACAAATGAATTAGAATGGATACATTCGTGCGAATGAATTAGAATGGATCGTACGAATGAATTAGAATGGATCGTACGAATGAATTAGAATGGATCGTACGAATGAATTAGAAGCATCGTACAAAAGAATTAGAATGGATATATTCGTGCGAATGAATTAGAATGGATCGTACGAATGAATTAGACTTGATCGTACGAATGAATTTGAATGGATACATTTGTGCGAACGAATCTAAATGGATTGTATGAATGAATTACAATGGATCGTACGAATGAATTAGAATGGATCGTACGAATGAATTAGAATAGCTCATACGAATGAATTAGAATGAATTGTATGAATGAATTAGAATGGTAACATTCGTGCGAATGAATTAGAATAGATCGTACGAATGAATTAAAATGGATCGTACGAATAAATTAGAATGGATCATGGGAATGAATTAGAATGGATCGTACGAATGAATTAGAATGGATCCACCAAATGAGTTAGAATGGATCATAGGAATGAATTAGAATGGATTGTACGAATGAATTAGAATGGATTGTGCGAATGAATTAGAATGGATCGTATGAATTAATAAGAATGGATCATACGAATGAATTAGAATGGATCGTGCGAATGAATTAGCATGAATCGTACGAATGTATTAGAATGGATCGTACGAATGAATTAGAATGAATCGTATGATCCATTCAAATTCATTCGTACGATCCATTCTAATTCATTCGCACGAATGTATCCATTCTAGTTCATTCGTACGATCCATTCTAGTTCATTCGTACGATCCATTCTAATTCATTCGTACGATCCATTCTAATTCATTCGTATGATCCATTCTAATTAATTCGTATGATCCATTCTAATTCATTCGTACGATCCATTCTAATTCATTCATACAATCCATTCTAATTCATTCGCACGAATGTATCCATTCTAATTAATTCGTACGATCCATTCTAATTCATTCGTATGATCCATTCTTATTCATTCGCACGATCCAGTCTAATGGATTCGCATGATCCATTCTAATTCATTCGCACGAATGTATCCATTCTAATTCATTCGTACAATCCATTCTAATTCATTAATATGATCCATTCTAATTCATTCGCACGATCCATTCTAATTCATTCGTACGATCCATTCTAATTCATTTGTACGATCCATTCTAATTCATTCGCACAATCCATTCTAATTCATTCGTATAATCTATTCTATTTCATTCGTACGATCCATTCTTACTCATTCGTATGATCCATTCTAATTCATTCGGACGAATGTATCCAATCTAATTTATTCGTACGATCCATTCTAATTCATTCGTATGATCCATTCTAATTCATTCGTACGATCCATTCTAATTCATTCGTCCGATCCATTCTAATTCATTCGCATGAATGTATCCATTCTAATTCATTCGTATGGTCCATTCTAATTCATTCGCACAATCCATTATATTTCATTCGTACGATCCATTCTTACTCATTCGTATGATCCATTATGGATACATTCGTGCGAATGAATTAGAATGGATCATACGAATGAGTAAGAATGGATCGTACAAATGAAATAGAATAGATTGTGTGAATGAATTAGAATGGATCGTACGAATGAATTAGAATGGATCGTGTGAAAGAATTAGAATGGATTGTATGAATGAATTAGAATAGATCGTATGAATGAATTAGAATGGATCGTACGAATGAATTAGAATGGATCATACGAATGAACTAGAATGGATACATTCGTGCGAATGAATTAGAATGGATCATACGAATGAATTAGAATGGATCGTACGAATGAATTAGAATGGATCGTACGAATGAATTAGAATGGATCTTATGAATGAATTAGAATGGATCGTACGAATGCACGATCCATGCTAATTCATTCGTTCGATCAATTCTAATTCATTAGCACGATCCATTCTAATTCATTCGTACGATCCATTCTAATTCATTCGCACGATCCATTCTAATTCATTCGTACAATCCATTCTAATTCTTTCACACGATCCATTCTAATTCATTCGTACGATCCATTCTAATTCATTCGAACGATCTATTCTAATTCATTCGTACGATCCATTCTAATTTCATTCGTACGATCCATTCTAATTCATTCGCTCGAATGTATCCATTCTAATCCATTCGTACGATCCATTCTAATCCATACGTACGATCCATTCTAATTCATTCGCATGAATGTAACCATTCTAATTCATTCATTTGATCCATTCTAATTCATTCGTACGATCCATTCTAATTCATTCGTCCTATCCATTCTAATTCATTCGCACGAATGTATCCATTCTAATCCATTCGTAAGATCCATTCTAATTCATTCGTACGATCCATTCTAATTCATTCGTACGATCCAGTCTAATTCATTAATATGATCCATTCTAATTCATTCGTACGATCCATTCTAATTCATATGCACAAAGGTATCCATTCTAATTCATTCGTACGATCCATTCTAATTCAGGATCGTACGAATGAATTAGAATGGATACATTCGTGCGAATGAATTAGAATTGATCGTACGAATGAATTAGAATGGATCGTGCGAATGAATTAGAATGGATCGTACGAATGAATTAGAATGGATCGTACGAATGAACTAGAATGGATACATTCGTGCGAATGAATTAGAATGGATCGTACGAATGAATTAGAATGGATCGTACGAATGATTTAGAATGGATCTTACGAATGAATTAGAATGGATCGTACGAATGAATTAGAATTGATCGTACGAATGAATTAGAATGGATACATTCGTGCGAATGAATTAGAATGGATCGGACGAATGAATTAGAATGGATCGTACGAATGAATTAGAATGGATCAAATGAATGAATTAGAATGGTTACATTCATGCGAATGAATTAGAATGGATCGTACGAATGGATTAGAATGGATCGTACTAATGGATTAGAATGGATACATTCGAGCGAATGAATTAAAATGGATCGTACGAATGAAATTAGAATGGATCGTACGAATGAATTAGAATATATCGTACGAATGAATTAGAATGGATCGTACGAATGACTTAGAATGGATCGTACGAATTAATTAGAATGGATACATTCGTCCGAATGAATTAGAATGGATCATACGAATGAGTAAGAATGGATCGTACGAATGAAATAGAATAGATTGTACGAATGAATTAGAATGGATCCTACGAATGAATTAGAATGGATCGTGTGAAAGAATTAGAATGGATTGTATGAATGAATTTGAATGGATCGTATGAATGAATTAGAATGGATCGTGCGAATGAACTCGAATGGATCGTACGAATTCATTCTAATTCATTCATACAATCCATTCTAATTCTTTCACACGATCCATTCTAATTCATTCGTACATTCTATTCTAATTCATTAGCACCAACCATGCTAATTCATTCGTTCGATCAATTCTAATTCATTAGCATGATCCATTCTAATTCATTCGTACGATCCAATCTAATTCCTTCGTACGATCCATTCTAATTCATTCGTACGATCTATTCTAATTCATTCGTACGATCCATTCTAATTCATTCGTACGATCCATTCTAATTCCTTCGTACGATCCATTCTAATTCATTCGTACGATCCATTCTAATTCATTCGTGCAATCCATTCTATTTCATTCGTACGATCCATTTTTACTCATTCGTACGATCCATTCTAATTCATTCACACGAATGTATCCATTCGTAGGAATGAATTAGAATAGATTGTACGAATGAATTAGAAGGGATCGTACGAATGAATTAGAATGGATCGTACGAAGGAATTAGAATGGATAGTACGAATGAATTAGAATGGATCGTACGAATGAATTAGAATAGATTGTACGAATGAATTAGAATGGATCGTACGAAGGAATTAGAATGGATCCTACGAATAAATTAGAATGGATATATTCGTGCAAATGAATTAGAATGGATCGTATGAATGTATTAGAATGGATTGTATGAGTGAATTAGAATGGATCGTATGAAAGAATTAGAATGGATCGTACGAATGAATTAGAATGGATCATACGAATTAATTAGAATGGATCATACGAATGAATTAGAATGGATCGTACGAATGAATTAGAATGAATCGTACGAATGAATTAGAATGGATATATTCGTGCAATCCATTCTAATTCATTCGCACAATCCATTCTATTTCATTCGTACGATCCATTCTTACTCATTGGTACGATCGATTCTAATTCATTCGCACGAATGTATCCATTCTAATTCATTCGTACGAATCCATTCTAATTCATTCGTACAATCTATTCTATTTTATTCGTAAGATCCATTCTAATTCATTCGTACGATCCATTCTAATTCATTCGTCCGATCCATTATAATTCATTCGCACGAATGTATCCATTCTAATTCATTCGTACGATCCATTCTAATTCATTCGTAAGATCCATTCTAATTCATTCGTACGATCCATTCTAATTCATTCGCACGAATGTATCCATTCTAGTTCATTCGTACGATCCATTCTAGTTCATTCGTACGATCCATTCTAATTCATTCGTACGATCCATTCTAATTAATTCGTATGATCCATTCTAATTCATTCGTACGATCCATTCTAATTCATTCATACAATCCATTCTAATTCATTCGCACGAATGTATCCATTTTAATTAATTCGTACGATCCATTCTAATTCCTTCGTATGATCCATTCTTATTCATTCGCACGATCCAGTCTAATGGATTCGCACGAACGATTCTAATTCATTCGCACGAATGTATCCATTCTAATTCATTCGTACGATCCATTCTAATTCATTAATATGATCCATTCTAATTCATTCGTACGATCCATTCTAATTCATATGCACAAAGGTATCCATTCTAATCCATTCGTAGGATCCATTCTAATCCATTCGTATGATCCATTCTAATTCATTCGTACGATCCATTCTAATTCATTCGCTCAAATGTATCCATTCTAATCCATTCGTACGATCCATTCTAATCCATTCGTACGATCCATTCTAATTCATTCGCATGAATGTAACCATTCTAATTCATTCATTTGATCCATTCTAATTCATTCATACGATCCATTCTAATTCATTCGTCCGATCCATTCTAATTCATTCGCACGAATGTATCCATTCTAATTCATTCGTACGATCCATTCTAATTCATTCGTACGATCCATTCTAATTCATTCGTAAGATCCATTCTAATTCATTCGTACGATCCATTCTAATTCATTCGTACGATCCATTCTAATTTATTCGCACGAATGTATCCATTCTAGTTCATTCGTACGATCCATTCTAATTCATTCGTACGATCCATTCTAATTCATTCGCACGATCCATTCTAATTCATTCGTACGATCAATTCTAATTCATTCGCATGAATGTATCCATTCTAATTCATTCATACAATCCATTCTAATTCATTCGTACGATCCTTTCTAATTCACTCATACGATCCATTCTAATACATTCATACGATCCATTCTAATTCATTTGCACGAATATATCCATTCTAATTCATTCGTACGATCCATTCTAATTCCTTCGTACGATCCATTCTAATTCATTCGTACGATCTATTCTAATTCATTCAAACGATCCATTCTAATTCATTCGTACGATCCATTCTAATTCCTTTGTACGATCCATTCTAATTCATTCGTACGATCCATTCTAATTCATTCGTATAATCTTTTCTAATTCATTCGTACGAATGGATACATTCGTGTGAATTAGAATGGATCGTACGAATGAGTAAGAATGGATCATATGAATGAAATAGAATGGATTGCACAAATGAATTAGAATGGATCGTACGAATGAATTAGAATGGATCGTGTGAAAGAATTAGAATGGATTGTATGAATGAATGAGAATGGATCGTACGAATGAAATAGAATGGATCGTACGAAGGAATTAGAATGGATCGTACGCATTCGTACGATCCATTCTAATTCCTTCGTACGATCCATTCTAATTCATTCGTACCATCCATTCTAATTCATTCGCGCAATCTATTCTAATTCATTCGTACGATCCATTCTAATTCATTCGTACGATCCATTCTAATTCATTCATACAATCCATTCTAATTTATTTGCACGAATGTATCCATTCTAATTCATTTGCACGATCCATTCTAATTCATTCCTATGATCTATTCTAATTCATTCGTACGATCCATTCTAATTCATTCGTACGATCCATTCTAATTCACTCATACGATCCATTCTAATACATTCATACGATCCATTCTTATTCATTTGCACGAATATATCCATTCTAATTCATTCGTACGATCCATTCTAATTCCTTCGTACGATCCATTCTAATTCATTCGTATGATCCATTCTAATTCATTTGCACGAATATATCCATTCTAATTCATTCGTACGATCCATTCTAATTCCTTCGTACGATCCATTCTAATTCATTCGTACGATCCATTCTAATTAATTCGTACGTTCCATTCTAATTCCTTCGTACGATCCATTCTAATTTATTCGTACGATCCATTCTAATTCATTTATACGATCCATTCTAATTCATTCGTACGATCCATTCTAATTCATTCGCACAAATGTATCCATTCTAATTCATTCATACGATCCATTCTAATTCATTCGCAAGATCCATTCTAATTCATTCGTACGATCCATTCTAATTCATTCATACGATCCATTCTAATACATTCATACGATCCATTCTAATTCATTTGCACGAATATATCCATTCTAATTCATTCGTATGATCCATTCTAATTCCTTCGTACGATCCATTCTAATTCATTCATACGATCTATTCTAATTCATTCGTACTATCCATTCTAATTCATTCGTACGATCCAATCTAATTCCTTCGTACGATCCATTCTAATTCATTCGTACGATCCATTCTAATTCATTCGTACAATCTATTCTAATTCATTCGTACGAATGGATACATTCGTGTGAATGAATTAGAATGGATCGTACGAATGAGTAAGAATGGATCGTACGAATGAAATAGAATGGATTGCACAAATGAATTAGAATGGATCGTACGAATGAATTAGAATGGATCGTGTGAAAGAATTAGAATGGATTGTATGAATGAATTAGAATGGATCGTACGGATGAATTAGAATGGATCGTACGAAGGAATTAGAATGGATCGTACGAATGAATTAGAATGGATTGTACGAATGAATTAGAATAGATCGTACGAATGAATTAGAATGGATCGTACGAAGGAATTAGAATGGATCGTACGAATGAATTAGAATGGATCATACGAATGAATTAGAATGGATCGTACGAAGGAAATAGAATGGATCGTATGAATGAATTAGAATGGATCGTACGAATGAATTAGAATAGATCGTACGAATGAATTAGAATGGATCGTACGATCCATTCTAATTCATTAGCATGGATCGTGCTAATGAATTAGAATGGAATATACGAATGAATTAGAATGGATCGTAGAATGGATCGTACGAATGAATTAGAATGGATCGTACGAATGAATTAGAATAGATCATAGGAATGAATTAGAATGGATCGTGCAAATGAATTAGAATGGATACATTCGTGCGAATGAATTAGAATGGATCGTGCGAATGAATTAGAATGGATCGTACTAATGAATTAGAATGGATATATTTGAACGAATAAATTAGAATGGATCATACGAATGAATTAGAATGGATCGTACGAATGAATTAGAATGGATAGTGCGAATGAATTAGAATCGATCGTACGAATGAATTAGAGTGGATCGTACGAATGAATTAGAATGGATCATACGAATGAGTAAGAATGGATCGTACGAATGAATTAGAATGGATCGTACGAATGAATTAGAATGGATGGTACGAATAAATTAGAATGGATACATTCGTGCGAATGAATTAGAATGGATTAGATTGGATCGTGCGAATGAATAAGAATGGATCATACGAATGAATTAGAATGGATCGTACGAATTAATTAGAATGGATACATTCGTGCGAATGAATTAGAATGGATTGTATGAATGAATTAGAATGGATCGTACAAATGAATTAGAATGGAGCATACGAATTAATTAGAATGAATCATACGAATGAATTAGAATGGATCGTACGAATGAATTAGAATGGATCGTACGAATGAACTAGAATGGATCGTACGAATGAATTAGAATGGATCGTACGAATGAATTAGAATGGATCATACGAATAAATTAGAATGGATCGTATGAATAAATTAGAATGGATACATTCGTCCGAATGAATTAGAATGGATCATACGAATGAGTAAGAATGGCTCGGACGAATGAATTAGAATGGATCGTACGAATGAATTAGAATGGATCAAATGAATGAATTAGAATGGTTACATTCATGCGAATGAATTAGAATGGATCGTACGAATGGATTCGAATGGATCGTACGAATGGATTAGAATGGATACATTCGAGCGAATGAATTAGAATGGATCGTACGAATGAATTAGAATGGATCGTACGAATGGATTAGAATGGATCCTACGAATGGATTAGAATGGATACCTTTGTGCATAAGAATTAGAATGGATCGTACGAATGAATTAGAATGGATCATATTAATGAATTAGAATGGATCGTACGAAAGAATTAGAATGGATACATTCGTGCACGATCCATTCTAATTCAATCGCACGAATGTATCCATTCTAATTCATTCGTACGATCCATTCTAATTCATTAATATGATCCATTCTAATTCATTCGTACGATCCATTCTAATTCATATGCACAAAGGTATCCATTCTAATTCATTCGTACGATCCATTCTAATTCAGGATCGTACGAATGAATTAGAATGGATACATTCGTGCGAATGAATTAGAATTGATCGTACGAATTAATTAGAATGGATCGTGCGAATGAATTAGAATGGATCGTACGAATGAATTAGAATGGATCATACGAATGAACTAGAATGGATACATTCGTGCGAATGAATTAGAATTGATCGTACGAATGAATTAGAATGGATCATACGATTTAATTAGAATGGATCATACGAATGAATTAGAATGGATCGTACGAATGAATTAGAATGGATCGTACGAATGAACTAGAATGGATCGTACGAATGAACTAGAATGGATACATTCGTGCGAATGAATTAGAATGGATCGTACGAATGAATTAGAATGGATCGTACGAATGAATTAGAATGGATCTTACGAATGAATTAGAATGGATCGTATGAATGAATTAGAATGGATCGTGGAATAAATTCGAATGGATCGCATGATCAATTCGAATAGAATGGATCGTATGAATGAATTAGAATGGATCGGGCGAATAAATTAGAATGGATTGTAGGAATGAATTAGAATGGATCGTATGAATGAATTAGAATGGATTGTATGAATGAATTAGAATGGATCGTACGAATGAATTAGAATGGATCGTACGAATGAATTAGAATGGATCATACGAATGAATTAGAATGGATCATACGAACGAGTAAGAATGGATCGTACGAATGAAATAGATTGGATTGTACAAATGAATTAGAATGGATACATTCGTGCAATTAATTAGAATGGATCGTACGAATGAATTAGAATGGATCGTACGAATGAATTAGAATGGATCGTACGAATGAATTAGAATGCATCGTACGAAAGAATTAGAATGGATATATTTGTGCGAATGAATTAGAATGGATCGTACGAATGAATTAGACTAGATCGTACGAATGAATTTGAATGGATACATTTGTGCGAATGAATCTAAATGGATTGTATGAATGAATTACAATGGATCGTACGAATGAATTAGAATGGATCGTAAGAATGAATTAGAATAGCTCATACGAATGAATTAGAATGAATCGTATGAATGAATTAGAATGGTTACATTCGTGCGAATGAATTAGAATAGATCGTACGAATGAATTAGAATGGATCGTACGAATAAATTAGAATGGATCGTGGGAATGAATTAGAATGGATTGTATGAATGAATTAGAATGGATCCACCGAATGAGTTAGAATGGATCATACGAATGAATTAGAATGGATTGTACGAATGAATTAGAATGGATTGTGCGAATGAATTAGAATGGATCGTATGAATGAATAAGAATGGATCGTACGAATGAATTAGAATGGATCGTGCAAATGAATTAGCATGAATCGTACGAATGTATTAGAATGGATCGTACGAATGAATTAGAATGAATCGTACGATCCATTCTAATTCATTTGTACGATCCATTCTAATTCATTCGCACGAATGTATCCATTCTAGTTCATTCGTACGATCCATTCTAGTTCATTCGTACGATCCATTCTAATTCATTCGTACGATCCATTCTAATTCATTCGTATGATCCATTCTAATTAATTCGTATGATCCATTCTAATTCATTCGTACGATCCATTCTAATTCATTCATACAATCCATTCTAATTCATTCGCACGAATGTATCCATTCTAATTAATTCGTACGATCCATTCTAATTCATTCGTATGATCCATTCTTATTCATTCGCACGATCCAGTCTAATGGATTCGCACGATCCATTCTAATTCATTCGCACGAATGTATCCATTCTAATTCATTTGTATGATCCATTCTAATTCATTAATATGATCCATTCTAATTCATTCGCACGATCCATTCTAATTCATTCGTACGATCCATTCTAATTCATTCGTACGATCCATTCTAATTTATTCGCACGATCCATTCTAATTCATTCGTACAATCTATTCTGTTTCATTCGTACGATCCATTCTTACTCATTCGTATGATCCATTCTAATTCATTCGGACGAATGTATCCATTCTAATTTATTCGTACGATCCATTCTAATTCATTCGTACGAGCCATTCTAATTCATTCGTACGATCCATTCTAATTCATTCGTCCGATCCATTCTAATTCATTCGCACGAATGTATCCATTCTAATTCATTCGTACGGTCCATTCTAATTCATTCGCACAATCCATTCTATTTCATTCGTACGATCCATTCTTACTCATTCGTATGATCCATTATGGATACATTCGTGCGAATGAATCAGAATGGATCATACGAATGAGTAAGAATGGATCGTACGAATGAAATAGAATGGATTGTGCGAATGAATTAGAATGGATCGTACGAATGAATTAGAATGGATCGTGTGAAAGAATTAGAATGGATTGTATGAATGAATTAGAATAGATCATATGAATGAATTAGAATGAATCGTACGAATGAATTAGAATGGATCGTACGAATGAACTAGAATGGATACATTCGTGCGAATGAATTAGAATGGATCGTACGAATGAATTAGAATGGATCTAACGAATGAATTAGAATGGATCGTACGAATGCACGATGCATGCTAATTCATTCGTTCGATCAATTCTAATTCATTAGCACGATCCATTCTAATTCATTCGTATGATCCATTCTAATTCATTCGCACGATCCATTCTAATTCATTCGTACGATCCATTCTAATTCATTCGTACGATCCATTCTAATGTCATTCGTACGATCCATTCTAATTCATTCGCTCGAATGTATCCATTCTAATCCATTCGTACGATCCATTCTAATCCATTCGTACGATCCATTCTAATTCATTCGCATGAATGTAACCATTCTAATTCATTCATTTGATCCATTCTAATTCATTCGTACGATCCATTCTAATTCATTCGTCCGATCCATTCTAATTCATTCGCACGAATGTATCCATTCTAATCCATTCGTAAGATCCATTCTAATTCATTCGTACGATCCATTCTAATTCATTCGTACGATCCATTCTAATTCATTAATATGATCCATTCTAATTCATTCGTACGATCCATTCTAATTCATATGCACATAGGTATCCATTCTAATTCATTCGTACGATCCATTCTAATTCAGGATCGTACGAATGAATTAGAATGGATACATTCGTGCGAATGAATTAGAATTGATCGTACGAATGAATTAGAATGGATCGTGCGAATGAATTAGAATGGATCGTACGAATGAATTAGAATGGATCGTATGAATGAACTAGAATGGATACATTCATGCGAATGAATTAGAATGGATCGTATGAATGAATTAGAATGGATCGTACAAATGAATTAGAATGGATCTTACGAATTAATTAGAATGGATCGTACAAATGAATTTGAATGGATCGTACGAATGAATTTGAATGGATACATTCGTGCGAATGAATTAGAATGGATCGGACGAATGAATTAGAATGGATCGTACGAATGAATTAGAATGGATCAAATGAATGAATTAGAATGGTTACGATCATGCGAATGAATTAGAATGGATCGTACGAATGGATTAGAATGGAAACATTCGAGCGAATGAATTAGAATGGATCGTACGAATGAAATTAGAATGGATCGTACGAATGAATTAGAATAGATCGTACGAATGAATTAGAATGGATCGTACGAATGAATTAGAATAGATCGTACGAATAAATTAGAATGGATACATTCGTACGAATGAATTAGAATGGATCATACGAATGAGTAAGAATGGATCGTACGAATGAACTAGAATAGATTGTACGAATGAATTAGAATGGATCCTACGAATGAATTAGAATGGATCGTGTGAAAGAATTAGAATGGATTGTATGAATGAATTAGAATGGATCGTATGAATGAATTAGAATAGATCGTGCGAATGAATTCGAATGGATCGTACGAATTCATTCTAATTCATTCATACAATCCATTCTAATTCTTTCACACGATCCATTCTAATTCATTCGTACGTTCCATTTTAATTCATTAGCACGATCCATGCTAATTCATTCGTTCGATCAATTCTAATTCATTAGCACGATCCATTCTAATTCATTCGTACGATCCATTCTAATTCCTTCGTACGATCCATTCTAATTCATTCATACGATCTATTCTAATTCATTCGTACGATCCATTCTAATTCATTCGTACGATCCATTCTAATTCCTTCGTACGATCCATTCTAATTCATTCGTACGATCCATTCTAATTCATTCGTGCAATCCAATCTATTTCATTCGTACGATCCATTCTTACTCATTCGTACGATCCATTCTAATTCATTCACACGAATGTATCCATTCGTACGAATGAATTAGAATAGATTGTACGAATGAATTAGAATGGATCGTACGAATGAATTAGAATGGATCGTACGAAGGAATTAGAATGGATCGTACGAATGAATTAGAATGGATCGTACGAATGAATTAGAATAGATCGTACGAATGAATTAGAATGGATCGTACGAAGGAATTAGAATGGATCGTACGAATGAATTAGAATGGATATATTCGTGCAAATGAATTAGAATGGATCGTATGAATGTATTAGAATGGATCGTATGAGGGAATTAGAATGGATCGTACGAATGAATTAGAATGGATTGTATGAATGAATTAGAATGGATCGTACGAATGAATTAGAATGGATCATACGAATTAATTAGAATGGATCATACAAATGAATTAGAATGGATCGTACGAATGAATTAGAATGGATCGTACGAATGAATTAGAATGGATACATTCGTACGATCCATTCTAATTCATTCGCACAATCCATTCTATTTTATTCGTACGATCCATTCTTACTCATTGGTACGATCCATTCTAATTCATTCGCACGAATGTATTCATTCTAATTTATTCGTACGAATCCATTCTAATTCATTCGTACAATCTATTCTATTTCATTCGTACGATCCATTCTTACTCATTCGAATGATCCATTCTAATTCATTCGGACGAATGTATCCATTCTAATTTATTTGTACGATCCATTCTAATTCATTCGTACGATCCATTCTAATTCATTCGTATGATCCATTCTAATTCATTTGTCCGATCCATTCTAATTCATTCGCACGAATTTATCCATTCTAATTCATTCGTACGATCAGTTCTAATTCATTCACAAAATCTATTCTAATTCATTCATACGATCCATTCTAATTCATTCACACGAATGTATCCATTCTAATTCATTCATACGATCCATTCTAATTCATTCGTACAATCCATTCTAATTCACTCATACGATCCATTCTAATACATTCATACGATCCATTCTAATTCATTTGCACGAATATATCCATTCTAATTCATTCGTACGATCCATTCTAATTCCTTCGTACGATCCATTCTAATTCATTCGTACGATCCATTCTAATTCATTCGTCCGATCCATTCTAATTCATTCTGACGAATGTATCCATTCTAATTCATTCGTACGATCCATTCTAATTCATTCGCACAAATGTATCCATTCTAATTCATTCGTACGATCCATTCTAATTCATTCGTACGATCCATTCTAATTCATTCGTCCGATCCATTATAATTCATTCGTACGATCCATTCTAATTCATTCGTACGATCCATTCTAATTCATTTGCACAAATGTATCCATTCTAATTCATTCGTACGATCCATTCTAATTCATTCGTCCGATCCATTCTAATTCATTCGGACGAATGTATCCATTCTAATTCATTCGTACGATCCATTCTAATTCATTCGCACAAATGTATCCATTCCTACGATCCATTCTAATTCATATGCACAAAGGTATCAATTCTAATTCATTCGTACGATCCATTCTAATTCAGGATCGTACGAATGAATTAGAATGGATACATTTATGCGAATGAATTAGAATTGATCGTACGAATGAATTAGAATGGATCGTGCGAATGAATTAGAATGGATCGTACGAATGAATTAGAATGGATCATACGAATGAACTAGAATGGATACATTCGTGCGAATGAATTAGAATGGATCGTATGAATGAATTAGAATGGATCGTACGAATGGATTAGAATGGATCATTCGAATGAATTAGAATGGATCGTGCGAATGAATTAGAATGGATCGAACGAATGAATTAGAATGGATATATTCGAGCGAATGAATTAGAATAGATCGTAGGAATGAATTAGAATGGATCATACGAATGATTTAGAATGGATCGTACGAACGAATTAGAATGGATCGTACGAACAAATTAGAATGGATCATATGAACGAATTAGAATGGATCGTACGAATGAATTAGAATGGATACATTCGAGCGAATGAATTAGAATGGATCGTACGAATGAATTAGAATAGATCATATGAATGAATTAGAATGGATCGTGCAAATGAATTAGAATGGATACATTCGTGCGAATGAATTAGAATGGATCGTGCGAATGAATTAGAATGGATCGTACGAATGAATTAGAAAGGATATATTTGAACAAATAAATTAGAATGGATCATACAAATGAATTAGAATGGATTGTACGAACGAATTAGAATTGATAGTGCGAATGAATTAGAATCGATCGTACGAATGAATTAGAATGGATCGTAGGAATGAATTAGATCGTACGAATGAATTAGAATGGATCGTACGAATGAATTGAAATGGATACATTCGAGCGAATGAATTAGAATAGATCGTAGGAATGAATTAGAATGGATCGTACGAATGAATTAGAATGGATACATTTGTGAGAATGAATTAGAATGGATCGTACGAATGAATTAGAATGCATCGTACGAAAGAATTAGAATGGATATATTCGTGCGAATGAATTAGAATGGATCGTACGAATGAATTAGACTGGATCGTACGAATGAATTTGAATGGATACATTTGTGCGAACGAATCTAAATGGATTGTATGAATGAATTACAATGGATCGTACGAATGAATTAGAATGGATCGAACGAATGAATCAGAATAGCTCATACGAATGAATTAGAATGAATCGTATGAATGAATTAGAATGGTTACATTCGTGCGAATGAATTAGAATAGATCGTACGCATGAATTAGAATGGATTGTACAAATAAATTAGAATGGATCGTGGGAATGAATTAGAATGGATCGTATGAATGAATTAGATTGGATCCACCGAATGAGTTAGAATGGATCATACGAATGAATTAGAATGGATTGTACGAATGAATTAGAATGGATTGTAAGAATGAATTAGAATGGATCGTATGAATGAATAAGAATGGATCGTACGAATGAATTAGAATGGATCGTGCGAATGAATTAGCATGAATCGTACGAATGTATTAGAATGGATCATACGAATGAATTAGAATGAATCGTACGATCCATTCTAATTCAATCGTCCGATCCATTCTAATTCATTCGCATGAATGTATCCATTCTAATTCATTCGTACAATCCATTCTATTTTATTCGTACGATCCATTCTTACTCATTCGTATGATCCATTCTAATTCATTCGTACGATCCATTCTAATTCATTCGTACGATCCATTCTAATTCATTCGCACGATCCATTCTAATTCATTCATACGATCCATTCTAATTCATTCATATAATCCATTCTAATTCATTCCTTCAATCCATTCTAATTCATTCGCCCGATCCATTCTAATTCATTTATACGATCCATTCTATTCGAATGGATCATGCGATCCATTCGAATTCATTCGCACGATCCATTCTAATTCATTCATACGATCCATTCTAATTCATTCATACAATGCATTCTAATTCTTTCACACGATCCATTCTAATTCATTCGTACGATCCATTCTAATTCATTCGTACAATCCATTCTATTTCATTTGTAAGATCCATTCTTACTCATTCGTATGATCCATTCTAATTCATTCGTACGATCCATTCTAATTCATTTATACGATCCATTCTAATTCATTCGTACAATCCATTCTATTTCATTTGTACGATACATTCTTACTCATTCGTATGATCCATTCTAATTCATTCGCACGAATGTATCCATTCTAATTCATTCATACAATCCATTCTAATTCATTCCGTACGATCCATTCTAATTCATTCGTACGATCGTACGAATGAATTAGAATGGATCGTACGAATGAATTAGAATAGATTGTGCGAATGAATTAGAATGGATCGTACGAATGAATTAGAATGGATCGTACGAATGAATTAGAATGGATCATACGAATGAGTAAGAATGGATCGTACAAATGATTTTGAATGGATCGTACAAATGAATTAGAATGGATCATACGAATAAATTAGAATGGATACATTCGCCCGAATGAATTAGAATAGATCATACGAATGAGTAAGAATGGATCGTACGAATGAAATAGAATAGATTGTACGAATGAATTAGAATGGATCCTACGAATGAATTAGAATGGATCGTGTGAAAGAATTAGAATGGATTGTATGAATGAATTAGAATGAATCGTATGAATGAATTAGAATGGATCGTGCGAATGAATTCGAATGGATCGTACAAATGAATTAGAATGGATCGTACGAATGAATTAGAAAGGATACATTCGTGCGAATGAATTAGAATGGATACATTCGTGCGAAAGAATTAGAATAGATCGTATGAATGAATTAGAATGGATCCTATGAATGAATTAGAATGGATCGTGCGAATGAATTAGAATGGATCGTACGAATGAATTAGAATGGATCGTGCTAATGAATTAGAATTGATCGAACGAATGAATTAGCATGGATCGTGCTAATGAATTAGAATGGATCATGTGAATGAATTAGAATGGATCCTACGAATGAATTAGAATGGATCGTGTGAAAGAATTAGAATGGATTGTATGAATGAATTAGAATGGATCGTATGAATGATATAGAATGGATCGTGCGAATGAATTCGAATGGATCGTACGAATTCATTCTAATTCATTCATACAATCCATTCTAATTCTTTCACACGATCCATTCTAATTCATTCGTACGTTCCATTCTAATTCATTAGCACGATCCATGCTAATTCATTCATTCGATCAATTCTAATTCATTAGCACGATCCATTCTAATTCATTCGCACGATCCATTCTAATTCATTCATAGGATCCATTCTAATTCATTCATACGATCTATTCTAATTCTTTCGCACGAATGTATCCATTCTAATTCATTCGCACGAATATATCCATTCTAATTCATTCGTACGATCCATTCTAATTCATTCGTACGATCTATTCTAATTCATTCGTAAGATCCATTCTAATTCTTTCACACGATCCATTCTAATTCATTCATACGATCCATTCTAATTCATTCATACGATCCATTCTAATTCATTCCTACAATCTATTCTAATTCATTCGCCTGATCCATTCTAATTTATTCATACGATCCATTCTATTCGAATGGATCATGCGATCCATTCGAATTCATTCGCACGATCCATTCAAATTCATTCATACGATCCATTCTAATTCATTCATACAATGCATTCTAATTCATTCATATGATCCATTCTAATTCATTTGCACGAATATATCCATTCTAATTCATTCGTACGATGCATTCTAAGTCCTTCGTACGATCCATTCTAATTCATTCGTACGATCTATTCTAATTCATTCGTACGATCCATTCTAATTCATTCGTACGATCCATTCTAATTCCTTCGTACGATCCATTCTAATTCATTCGTATGATCCATTCTAATTCATTCGTACGATCCATTTTAATTCATTCGTACGATCCATTCTAATTCATTAATATGATCCATTCTAATTCTTTCGTACGATCCATTCTAATTCATAAGCACAAAGGTATCCATTCTAATCCATTCGTAGGATCCATTCTAATTCATTCGTACGATCCATTCTAATTCATTCGTACGATCCATTCTAATTCATTCGCTCGAATGTATCTATTCTAATCCATTCGTATGATCCATTCTAATCCATTCGTACGATCCATTCTAATTCATTCGCATGAATGTAACCATTCTAATTCATTCATTTGATCCATTCTAATTCATTCGTACGATCCATTCTAATTCATTCGTCCGATCCATTCTAATTCATTCGCACGAATGTATCCATTCTAATTCATTCATACGATCCATTCTAATTCATTTGTACGATCCATTCTAATCCATTCGCACAAATGTATCCATTCTAATCCATTCGTACGATCCATTCTAATCCATTCGTACGATCCATTCTAATTCATTCGCATGAATGTATCCATTCTAATACATTCACACGATCCATTCTAATTCATTCGTACGATCCATTCGAATTCATTCGTACGATCCATTGTAATTCGTTCGTATGATCCATTCTAATTCATTCCAACGATCTATTCTAATTCATTCGCTCGAATATATCCATTCTAATTCATTCGTTCGATCCATTCTAATTCTTTCGCACGATCCATTCTAATTCATTCGTATGATCCATTCTAATCCATTCGTACGATCCATTCTAATTCATTCGTACGATCCATTCTAATTTATTCGTACGATCCATTCTAATTCATTCGCACAAATGTATCCATTCTAGTTCATTCGTACGATCCATTCTAATTCATTCGTACGATCCATTTTAATTCATTCGCACGATCCATTCTAATTCATTCGTACGATCCATTCTAATTCATTCGTACGATCCATTCTAATTCATTCATACAATCCATTCTAATTTATTCGTACGATCCATTCTAATTCACTCATACGATCCATTCGAATACATTCATATGATCCATTCTAATTCATTTGCACGAATATATCCATTCAAATTCATTGGTACGATCCATTCTAATTCCTTCGTACGATCCATTCTAATTCATTCGTAAGATCTATTCTAATTCATTCGTATGATCCATTCTAATTCATTCGCACGATCCATTCTAATTCATTCGTATGATCCATTCTAATTCATTCGTACGATCCATTCTAATTCATTCGTACGATCCATTCTAATTCATTCGCACGATCCATTCTAATTTATTCATACGATCCATTCTAATTCATTCATACGATCCATTCTAATTCATTCCTACAATCCATTCTAATTCATTCGCCCGATCCATTCTAATTCATTCATACGATCCATTCTATTCGAATGGATCTTACGATCCATTCGAATTCATTCGCACGATCCATTCTAATTCATTCATACGATCCATTCTAATTCATTCATACAATGCATTCTAATTCATTCATACGATCCATTCTAATTCATTTGCACGAATATATCCATTCTAATTCATTCGTACGATCCATTCTAATTCCTTCGTACGATCCATTCTAATTCATTTGTATGATCTATTCTAATTCATTCGTACGATCCATTCTAATTCATTCGTACGATCCATTCTAATTCATTCGTACGATCCATTCTAATTCATTCGTACGATCCATTCTAATTCATTAATATGATCCATTCTAATTCATTCGTACGATCCATTCTAATTCATATGCACAAAGGTATCCATTCTAATCCATTCGTAGGATCCATTCTAATCCATTCGTACGATCCATTCTAATCCATTCGTACGATCCATTCTAATTCATTCGCATGAATGTAACCATTCTAATTCATTCATTCGATCCATTCTAATTCATTCGTACGATCCATTCTAATTCATTCGTCCGATCCATTCTATTTCATTCGCACGAATGTATCCATTCTAATTCATTCATACGATCCATTCTAATTCATTTGTACGATCCATTCTAATTCATTCGCACAAATGTATCCATTCTAATTCATTCGTACGATCTATTCTAATTCATTCGTACGATCCATTCTAATTCATTCGCACGATCCATTCTAATTCCTTCGTACGATCCATTATAATTCATTCGTACGATCCATTCTAATTCATTCATACAATCCATTCTAATTCTTTCACACGATCTATTCTAATTCATTCGTAGGATCCATTCTAATTCATTCGTACAATCTATTCTATTTCATTCGTACGATCCATTCTTACTCATTCGTATGATCCATTCTAATTCATTTGCACGAATATATCCATTCTAATTCATTCGTACGATCCATTCTAATTCCTTCGTACGATCCATTCTAATTCATTCGTACGATCTATTCTAATTTATTCGCACGATCCATTCTAATTCATTCGTACGATCCATTCTAATTCTTTCACACGATCCATTCTAATTCATTCGTACGATCCATTCTAATTCATTCGTGCAATCCATTCTATTTCATTCGTACGATCTATTCTTACTCATTCGTACGATCCATTCTAATTCATTCACACGAATGTATCCATTCGTACGAATGAATTAGAATGGATCGTACGAATGAATTAGAATGGATCGTACGAAAGAATTAGAATGGATCGTACGAATGAATTAAAATGGATCGTACGAATAAATTAGAATAGATCATACGAATGAATTAGAATGGATTGTACGAAGGAATTAGAATGGATCGTACGAATGAATTAGAATAGATATAGTCGTGCAAATGAATTAGAATGGATCGTATGAATGTATTAGAATGGATCGTATGAGTGAATTAGAATGGATCATACGAATGAATTAGAATGGATCGTACGAATGAATTAGAATGGATACATTCGTGCGAATGAATTAGAATGGATTGAGCGAATGAATAAGAACAGATCGTGTGAATGAATTAGAATGGATCGTACGAA